>CM032334.1:33871782-34188061 GCA_019022515.1 Quercus aquifolioides | reverse complement strand
ATGAGAATGGTTCTCCCCCCCCCCCCCCCCCCCCCTTTTTGATATGTTTCTCCCATTATATAGTCCTTCTCCAATAATCCCTTTCCTCCACTTGTTGATCATCCATGCCTTTCTCTGACACCTCGTCCCATCAGCCACCTTACCAAACCCCCTGTGAGTTGCTGCAACCGAGGCAGCACTGCTCAGGGGTCATTTCTCCATTAATGCTGCCGGAACATTAGTCGTGCGCATTTAATGTGGAGGTGACAGTTCATCCTGGTCTTGCTCTTCTACTATGCTTCTATGGCTGACATGTTGTACTTGTTCTTTCTCCTTAGATGCCCTAGAAGGTTGGCCGAGGACAGGGTTGTGGCTCGTTACTTCCTCCTCCCATGGTCTCGGTTGGCCGAGGACAGGGTTGTCCTCAACAAGGTTCCTAGGCAATTTGGACTTTCACACTTCGCCCTCGGGCGTTTCCTCCTCCTCGGCATGAGCCTTGGGCTTGGTATAAAGTGGGCCGGGGTTGCCAAATCCTCTGACCCCACAATTTTGTTTTTGTTTTTGTTAGTAGATGATTGCATCTTAATGTATTTAGAAACAACGATTTTGTGTATTTATAATTTCTTAATACTATATGGACACCTTTTGGAGTTTTTGTTTTTTTTTTTGTTTTTTTGTTTCTTTATGCTCTGGCTCTCGCTAGCTTAAAATCTTGGGCATATATATATATATATATATATAAGTAAATTGATGGCATTGAGATAAAAAAAGTAGGTTCAATTAGAAATGATAATCGAGAAGATAGTTTGAACTGGCATTGTGACTACAGATATATAGTCCCAATCTAGAAAGGAGAAAAATGGAATTTATAGGCTTTTTATAAGTAAATGCGCAAAAGCATCAATGGTAAAAGATGATGATTTATTAGATAATATACACATATTCTAGCTAAAAAAATATCATCACTCCGGCCCTTCTCTCTTTTATTTATTTATTTATTCCATTTATCACAAGTGTGTTAGCGGGGATTCATCAATGTACACAGAAGGTTACATGACTATATCCATTTGATATTGGCACGTGATCCACACAACCATTATCGTAGATTGTCCATTTCTTGAGGTCCCCCACTTCCATGCAAAGGACTAATCATCACGGGAAATACGAAATACGAACACATGTTGGATGTAGACAATATAGGATGGTTCGTGGAATATGATGGTGCTTTAGGTCGATATATGTATGACATAAGATATGTCCTGCATGGTTTTTATCCAGGAAACAAAATTCAACCTAGCTCATAATCATATGTTCCCCTTAAACGAAATGAAAGCATGCACTAGCTCCAATTTAGGATCCTAACAAAAACAGTAATATATGAATAGCTTGTGTTTTATATGTCATTAATTATATAGAGCAGGGCGTCGGCACAGTCTAATCATATGAAAATCTTTCATGATGTTGAGTAACTCCCGACAACTCATTGTTTGGTTTCAATCATTAGATTCCTTCACGAGGACATATATAAAAAAAAAACTTTAGGAATTAAAAGTGATCATGATACCCACATCATACATGTTATGCATGGTTTCATAAAAAAAACATATGCTATGAATGGCTTTATATAGGTGAGTATAGTTCAGATAAGGGTTTACTACCAAAAAAAGAAAAAAAAGAAAGTTCAGATAAGGGTGCAGCTCGGAGTGCAGTAAATATGTTTGATGTGGTTCTATTGCGATCCCAGTTTGATCCATTGGCGAACATGCAATTGCTTTACCGTAAAAGGCACCAACAACGAAGGAGAAGAAAAGAATAACAAATAGAGACAATTACACAATACTAGTGAAAGCGATTTTGGATATTATTATTGTGGGGGGTGAAAAGCCCAACCTGATATGTTGGGCCTAAGGCCCTATTTGAGAGCTACTGTTTGTCCGAAGAGATGAAAGTACTTGAGAAGAGGCCCATGTAAAAGAAACGTACCTAGAGATGAGAATGGAGCATAGTCCGAGGAGATATTCAGTTATCCGAAGAGGCCATTATCCTCGGATCCGAAGAAGCGTGGTCAAACAGACGTCTGGGAAGTTCAGGTGACCCTCCTGACAAGTCTAATGACAGAGATGAATCTCAAGCGTGCATGGGGATGATGGGAACGGAGAGATATCTAGAAGACAAACTTCAACCACCACATTAAATGCACTGCATCTACTTTTCTGGCCGCATTAATGTGGAGAAGACCCCTGAACAGTACAATCTCAGCTACCGCCACTCACACAAGGCTAAAGAAGATATATGATGGGACATGCACTCAAGTGGATGTTTAGATGATAGACAAGTGAACGATGAAGATGAAGGAGGAGGGTGCTATATAAGGTGGAGAGACCTCTGATAAAAAGGGGGGGATCAGAACAAAAAAAAGAACAAAGAAGAAAAGATCTTTACTGTAGCTCTAAGAATTGTAACCAACGTTCATTCAATAAAATTCCTCTTCGGACGTTCATGTTTGCATCTGTCCGAGCATGATTGCATGTTAATTTACTCACAAACACCACAGTTCATTGCTGTTTGATTCATCATTAGCCCAGCTCTTTCACCCACTCTTTACAAATTCATTGTACAGGGTTCATTGGGCTCATAGTCCGAACCTATTGGGCTTGGACTACAAAAATTGAGCCTACAATTGGCGCCGTCTGTGGGGAGAGCTTGTGCAAGGGTGAAAACAACAGTTAATGATGGCAGGACGAGGTCAACAACAAGCAGAATCCAGGGCATCCCAACACGTGGACCCTTTTGTTAACTTAGAAAGGAGACAAGATCGTGAAGGCAGTGCACACACTGTGCATGTTGGCCAAAGCCAGTCGCATGGCGGAAGTCACATGTCCCATGCAGAGAAGAACCGGGATTTGCAACTGGAGGTAGAAAAACTAAAAAAGGAGTTGCGCCATGCAAAGAGGAAATAGATTTCCTCATACTCTGATGAGGATCCTGATGACGAGCAGGATGTCACATATCAGCAGAAATCTCGGACACCAGCCAGTGAATCCTATACTTATGAAGAAGAGTCTCATCACAAGAGGCAACACAGAAGCCCATCACGTGGAGACGTAGGGAACGATGCCATGAGCAGGGCCCTGAATCAGATTTCTAGGTCACCTTTTACGCGCAGGATTGAGGAGGCGAGACTCCCTCGGCGTTTTAACCAACCAACGTTCACCATCTACAATGGTAAAACAGACCCTGTGGAGCACGTGAGTCATTTTAACCAAAGGATGGCTGTCTACTCCAGAGATGAAGCTCTGATGTGTAAGGTTTTTCCTTCTAGTCTTGGGCCAGTCGCAATGAGGTGGTTCGATGGCCTGAAAGCAGACTCCATCAACTCCTTCAAAGAGCTCACTCAGGCATTCGGCTCCCGTTTTGTCACATGCCGAAGAGTGGCCAGGCCCTTGTCTTCACTGCTATCCTTAACCATGTAGGAGGGTGAGACCTTGAAGGCATATTCAGATAGATACTAGGAGATGTTCAATGATATGGAGGGCAACTCTGATGCAATGGCCCTCAGCACATTCAAGCTCGGCCTCCCTACTGACCACGGTTTGAGGACATCCTTATCTGGTAAACCGGTTACTAACATGCGTCAGCTCATGGACCGCATAGAAAAGTACAAAAGAGTTGAAGAAGATCAGCAGCACGGGAAGGGTAAGGACAAGGTTATCCCTCAAGAGAGGAGGGATTTCAGGTCGGACCGTTATAACCACAGTAAACCGCGGAGAGACTTCGCTGGGCAATCGGGATCAACAAATCCTTAAGCAGTGAACACTGTATTCAAAGAACCAGTACACCAGGTGTTGGAAAAGATCAAGAATGAACCATTCTTCAGGTGGCCAAACAAGATGGTGGGAAACCCTGAGAGGCGCAATCATAATCTCTACTGCCAGTACCATCAAGATCATGGGCATACCACGGAGGATTGCAAGAGCTTGTGGGATCACTTGGACCAATTGGTTTGTGATGGTAAATTAAGACACCTCTTGCACCCCTCCAGTAGCCAAGGAGGGCAGATGGGCTCAGGGCCACGAAGAGATGACCCTTCAAAGCCACCGTTGGGAACTATTAATGTTGTCTTCGCCGCACCGGGAAAAACAGGATCCTGGCCATTGAAAGTTATGTCGGTAGGCCGATCACCAGCAGGCGATTTAGGCCGAGGTCTGAAGAGATCTAAATCCGGGGCTCTACTGGTTATAGGGTTCTCGGACGAAGACATGATTGGCACCATCCAACCCCATGATGATGCGTTGGTCATCACCCTCAGAATTGGAGTGTACGATGTGAAGAGGGTGATGGTGGACCAGTGTAGTGCTGTGGAGATAATGTATCCTGATCTCTATAAGGGGCTAGGCCTAAAACCCCAGGATTTAACACCATACAACTCTCCCCTTGTGAGTTTCGAAGAAAGGGCGGTCACCCCGAAGGGCCAGATACAATTACCTGTGCAGACCGGCTCAGAGGTGGTAGAGGTGGATTTCATAGTTGTGGACGTGTATTCACCCTATACGGCACTCGTAGCCAGACCTTGGCTCCATACACTTGGGGCTGTTTCCTCTACTTTGCATCAGAAGGTTAAGTACCCATCTGAAGGGCAGATTTGCGAGATCCGAGGGGATCAGTCCGCAGCCCGACAGTGCTTAGTGGCTGCCATCCAACATGAGCCCCAAGCCGAGTCCTCGTCCAGGGTCGAACAGGGTTTATAGCAGTTAAAGTCTCGGGAATTGCCCGTCAGAGGTCCAGACGAAGGCACTCGATGCGAAGATTTAGTGAAGGTCGTTATTGGAGATGATCCCGAAAAGTTCTTCCAAGTCTGATCTTAGCTACCTCTTCAAGAGAGGGAAGAGCTAATAGAGTTCCTCAAGCGAAATCTTGATGTATTTGCCTGGAGTGCTTACGAAGCCCCAGGGGTAGACCCAGAATTCATATGTCACCATTTGAAGGTAAATCCACTGATCACCCTTAAGAAGCAGCCTCCTCGGCGCCCATCCAAGGAGCATGCTGATGCGGTAAGAGAAGAAGTAGCGAAGCTCAAACAAGTTGGAGCTATTAAGGAGATTTTTTATCCTGAGTGGTTGGCAAATACCGTGGTGGTAAAGAAAAAGAGTGGGAAATGGCGAGTGTGTGTGGACTTCACTGATTTGAATAGGGCTTGCCCCAAAGATCCATTCCCTATGCCAAAAATTGATCAGCTAGTGGATGCCACTGTCGACCATCCTCGGATGAGCTTCCTGGATGCCTTCCAAGGCTATCACCAGATACCACTAGCCCTGGATGATCAAGAGAAGACCGCTTTTGTTACCCCTATTGGTAACTACCACTATAAGGTGATGTCATTTGGCTTGAAGAACGCGGGGTCTACCTACCAGAGGATGATGACGAGGATGTTCGAGCCACAGCTGGGCAAAAATATCGAGGTCTACATAGATGACATGGTGGTAAAAAGCAAGGTTGTTGTTGAGCATGTGAAGGACTTTGAAAGTACCTTTGAGGTTCTAAGAAAGTACAAGTTGCGCCTAAATGCTTCTAAGTGCTCGTTCGAAGTGGGGTCTGGCAAGTTTTTGGGATACATGGTGACTCACAGAGGAATTGAGGTTAACCCCGACCAGATAAAGGCCATCAACGATTTATGAGCTCCTCGGAATCCCAAAGAGGTTCAGAAATTGACCGGGATGACTGCTGCCCTGAATCGATTTATCTCTCGATCAGCGGACAGGTGTCGGCCCTTCTTCTCTCTGCTCAACAAGTGGAAGGGATTCGAATGGACTGAAGAATGTGCTTTGGCCTTTCAACAGCTTAAAGATTATCTGGCTCAGCCACCAATCATGTCCAGTCTTGAGCCAGATGAAGTATTGTTTGCCTACATCGCTATAGCTCCCTATGTGGTGAGCCTGGTGTTGATACGATCAGACTGCGGTGTGCAAAGACCGGTTTATTACGTAAGTAAGTCGCTGCATGAGGCCGAGATCCGTTATTTGCCCCTGGAGAAGGCTATCCTAGCAGTGGTGCTCGGTACACGAAAGTTATCTCACTATTTCCAGGCCCATACGGTCATCGTCCTCACTCAACTCCCACTCAAGGCTATACTCCGAAGTGCTGACTACACTGGGCGGATTGCTAAATGGGGTACGATCCTAAGGGCTTTCGATATAAAATATATGCCCCGCACATTGGTCAAGGGCCAGGTCCTAGCGGATTTGGTGGCTGAGTTCATGGAGCCCCAACTAGAAGAAGTAACGCCTACGTTGGACATGGATGAAAAATCAGTTGGCATGATCTCCTAACAAAGTCCCTCCCATTGGGAAGTGTACATTGATGGCGCAGCGAACCAAAGAGGTTCTGGAATTGGGCTGGTGTTGATATCCCCTGAAAGAATCATTATCGAAAAGTCGTTAAGGCTGGACTTCTCGGCAACGAATAATGAGGCGGAGTATGAGGCCCTACTGATGGGAATGGCTATGGTCCGAAGAATGGGAGGAAAGTCTGTGGAGTTGTTCTCGGACTCAAGGTTAGTCGTAGGTCAAGTACAAGGCGAGTTTGAGGCGAAGGATGAAAGAATGCAGGGGTACTTGAGCCGAGTTAAATGTCTGCAATCGGAGTTC
This sequence comes from Quercus aquifolioides, assembly GCA_019022515.1. NCBI lineage: Eukaryota > Viridiplantae > Streptophyta > Magnoliopsida > Fagales > Fagaceae > Quercus > Quercus aquifolioides. Next base: position 34,181,438 of record CM032334.1, on the reverse strand, counting down.
GACTCTTTCAGTTTGCTACACATCCCCAGAAGTGGTAACTCACATGCTGATTCTATGGCCACGCTTGCCACCTCCTCGACGCAAAATTTGCCGAGAATCATCCTCGTCGAGGACTTGCATGGGCCTACAGAGGCAAAAAAAGAGGTAATCCAGGTTCACCAAGTCAAGACCGGGCCCTGCTGGATGGATCCTATAATTAAATTCTTAAAAGAAGATATTTTGCCAGAAGAAAGGGGGGAAGCTGACAAAATTCGGAGGAAGGCGACCAAATTCTAGCTATCCGAGGACAGGAAATTATACAGACGCTCCTATTCGGGACCATACTTGTTATGCATGCATCCCGAAGCGTCTGAGCTATTACTAGAAGAATTACATGAAGGAATCTGTGGGAGCCACACTGGAGGCAGATCCTTGGCTCACCGAGCCCTCACTCAAGGTTATTGGTGGTCGAACATGCAAAAAGAAGCCCACGAATATGTTAAAAAGTGTGATCAATGTCAGCAATTTTCCCCAAACATTCATCAACCAGGGGGAACTCTTAATCCGCTATCTAGCCCATGGCCTTTCGCCCAATGAGGCTTGGATATCGTGGGACCATTCCCTAAAGCTGCAGGAAACAAGAAATACCTTCTGGTCGGCACAGACTATTTCACCAAGTGGGTCGAAACTGAGCCTCTAGCCAATATCAGAGACGTAGATGTTCAGAAGTTTGTGTGGAAGAATATTGTCACTCGGTTTGGTGTTCCTCACACTCTTATCTCGGACAATGGCCTACAGTTCGATAGCAAAGCATTCAGGAGTTATTGTAGTGAGCTGGGAATCAAAAACAGATACTCCACCCCTGCTTATCCCCAGGGAAATGGGCAAGCAGAAGCTATCAACAAGGTCATAGTAAATGGCTTAAAGAGGAGGCTAGATGATGCGAAGGGAAAATGGGTGGAGGAATTGCCACATGTACTTTGGGCTTACAGAACTACGCCTCGCAAATCCACTGAGGAGACCCCCTCTTCAATGACCTATGGGGCTGAAGCCGTCATACCTCTAGAAACCGGGTTCCCAACACTGAGGACTAGTTCATTCAGTCCGACTAGTAATGACGAGCAGCTAGAGAAAAATTTGGACCTGATTGATGAAAGGAGGGAGACTGCAATGGTTCGGCTAGCACATTACCAACAACAGCTCAAGCAAGGCTACGATGCCAACGTAAAGCTGAGGCCTCTGGAACCTGGCGACTTGGTGCTGAGGAAAGTTGTCGGGACTGCAAAAAACCCAGCTTGGGGAAAGTTAGGACCCAATTGGGAAGGGCCATATCGTATTACTTCAGGGGCTGGCATTGGGGCGTATTTCTTAGAAGACCTAAATGGTCGTGTAATACCATGTCCTTGGAATGTATATAACCTCAAAAGGTACTTTTATTAATCAAGTCTTTTCTTCAGTCGATATGCCAATTTGTTAGATGAAGTATTCTCTCAAGTGTATAAACTTAAATCCAATCATGCCTGTAGTCCTCGGACCAGATGATTTGGGTTAGTTAACACTCATTCACCGTTCTCTCAAGTGTTTAAACTTAAATCCAATCATGCCTGTAGTTCACGGACCAGATGATTTGGGTTAGTTAACACGTTTACAGTTCTCTAAGTGTTTAAACTTAAATCCAATCATGCCTGTAGTTCTCGGACCAGATGATTTGGGTTAGTTAACACGTTTACAGTTCTCTAAGTGTTTAAACTTAAATCCAATCATGCCTGTAGTCCTCGGACCAGATGATTTGGGTTAGTTAACACTCATTCACCGTTCTCTAAGTGTTTAAATTTAAATCCAATCATGCCTGTAGTCCTCAGACCAGATGATTTGGGTTAGTTAACACTCATTCACCGTTCTCTCAAGTGTTTAAACTTAAATCCAATCATGCCTGTAGTTCTCGGACCAGATGATTTGGGTTAGTTAACACGTTTACAGTTCTCTAAGTGTTTAAACTTAAATCCAATCATGCCTGTAGTCCTCGGACCAGATGATTTGGGTTAGTTAACACTCCGCCCTGGTTTCTCTAAGTGTTTAAACTTAAATCCAATTATGCCTGTAGTCCTCGGACCAGATGATTTGGGTTAGTTAACACTCCGCCCCGATTTCTCTAAGTGTTTAAACTTAAATCCAATCATGCCTGTAGTCCTCGAACCAGATGATTTGGGTTAGTTAACACTCCGCCTCGGTTTCTCTAAGTGTTTAAACTTAAATCCAATCATGCCTGTAGTCCTCGGACCAGATGATTTGGGTTAGTTAACACTCCGCCCCGGTTTCTCTAAGTGTTTGAACTTAAATTCAATCATGCCTGCAGCCCTCGGACCAGATAATGTGGGTTAGTTATTGCTCCTTCACTATCTCTATAGTCGTTTAAACTTAAATGCCTTCATGCCTGTAGTCCTCGGACCAGGTGACATGGGCCAGTTAACATCCCCCATACAGTTATTATTATTGGAATATGACTTTGTAATGAGCCACGCTTGAGATTCTCGAATGTATTTAAATTAATTCTGGCTTATATTGGCCCCTTTTTGTGCATGTTTGAAAAGACCTTTGAGGCTTTCATACACTCGTCGCATTTATTATTTAGTAGTAGTTCTTATACAAAATGCTCTCTTCAGCGATAATGTTAGTTATGTGCATTATTAGTATGATATGGTGATCGGATCTACCTACATTCCCATAATTACAAAGTACAGTTCTTGGTAACAAAAGTAAGTCATAGGATATGAGGATACCAAAAATAAAAGAGAAACTGTTTCATTGATAAAAAGAGGGTAGTTTACAAAACCTTACATAAAAAAAAGCCTAAGTATTTATGCTTTTGCTTGAGGGACCACCGGGTCGGCAGCCTGGTCTGTCCGAGTAGCAGTAGCTTCTGGGGCTTGGTCCTTGGGCTCAGAAGAGGTCTTCCCTTTTTCCAACCCCTTGCCCTTGTCCTTGGGTGGCTCAGCTGGTTTGCCCTTATCACCAGGCTGATCAGACTCCTTGGGGGCCTCAAGGTTGGCAAGAGGGACTTGGCTGGCCAGGGGTTGCTCCGAGGCCTCTGGGAGCTGTGTAGGAGGATCAGACCCTGGGAGCTCTCGGATCTTAGGATCGTAGTATATACTCCCAGACAGTCTCAGCTCCGAGTCAGCAGGGACTCCAGCAGCGTCCAGTGCCTTTTTTCAAGTTATGTCGCAATAGTCTCGACTAACCGAGGCAAATTGCTCCGTAAGCTGGGCCCCGGTCTCCTCCACCCCAAGCTGATAAGCTGCTTTCCTTTCAGCCTCGACAGCCTCCTTGGCCAGCTGAGCACCCTACTGAGCTAGCTTGGCAGTCTCATTGGCCTTCTGGAGTTCAGCTCGAAGTTGCCCAACAAGTGCTTTCTCAGTTTCCAAGTTGATCTTGGTCATATTTAGCAGCTTGCGTTGCTCTTCGGCTTGTTTTTCAGCGTTTTTTAGACCAGTATCGAGGCTACTCTTCTGGTTGGTCATGTCTTTGAGTTGCTCGGATAAATGAGCATATTCCTCCTTCAGCTGACCCAGAGATTTTTCCACCTCGGTCCGAGAGTAGGCCGCTACCTGGGCTTCAAGATAGGACTTTTTATTCCACTCCTCGGCCACAAAAATCTGCTGGGTAACCTACATAACGGAAATTTCGAATGTAAAGCACAGAAAAAGGGAAAAAGCAAAAAGGCTCAGCGATTTAACTAAGTAGACTAAGCTCACTTACCATGGCTATATCCCTCTTAAGGGATTGGTAGAGCTCCTGTTGGTTGAAACGCCTGTAGGACTCCATGTCATGGGGGAAGAGGAGTGGCTGTTGCAAGGCCTCAGCAACGTAACCTGCCCTTCCCCCGTCGTAATTCCTGAGGGAAGTGTCTCAGGAGATTGGAGTGCCATCCAACTCCAACCTTGGAGACCAGATGCGAGGTCTTCCTCGGCGTACATCAACCACGATGACCTCATCTCGGCTCTCAGTAGACGAGGCCCTTGTGTTCCGGTGGTCTTTTGCCACCTTCTGTTGCTTGGTCCCTTTGGGTGGCAACGCCTCCCTTTCTTCGGTCTCAAGGTGGAGCCTCTTCTTCTTCAGATCTTGCATGGGCTTCAAGCCGGGGTCAGGAACTTGGGATGGTGCTGGAGGCAGACTCACCACGGGTTGGGACGTACCAGTCCCTTTTTGCTCAGCCTTCTTACCCCTATTCTTCATCAAGTTTCTCAAGTCAGCCATATCTTCCTCGTCCGAAGAGTCATCTGGAAGAGCAGTTACTAGAACAGGAGGGTGTACAACAGATTGTCTGTCAGCTTCCTCCTCGGTGTCAGGCATTCGTATCACCTCAACTTCTCTTGAAGCCTCTCCTTCGAATTTGAACTTGTCTATCTGCTCCTCAAGCGAAGAGGTTGATGAAGCGACTCTTTCCTCGGCCGCAGCGGGTTCAAGAGGAACCTGTTGAATTGGCTGAAGGAGCTGGGATACACCCTGTGGGTTGGGGTATGGCACGGGCTGAAGATCGTATGGAGCCAAAAAGCCCTTCTGAGCTACGTCTATACGGTTGAGACGATAATCTTTCTGTGTTATCGCGTTGCCGACCGGCTGAAAATCCTTCTTGTGTGCCTTATAACCGAGAGTAAGGGGAACCGACCAAAGTTGCCCGTCCTCACTTACAAAGATCTCTGATCTTAGTAAGTAATTGAGCACAGCAGTGTTTGTAAGATTGAGCCGAGGAGAAACGTGTTCTCTATCTGTTAAATATCACAGCAAAACGCGGTCAGAAACTCGAAAATAACGATACAAAAGAAGAAAAAAAAAACTGTTAGAAAGTGAAGATCCTAAGCCCACTGTTAGTAAACCTAAGTCTAACATATCCCACCTGGCTCCCCTGGCTTGGTTCGGCAATGAGGACCGTCATGCCACGCGCCCGAGACGATCATGTAGTCGTCCTTCATCCCTTTGTTAGACTTGGGAAGGCAGGAGAGGAGCCTAACGACATCGGAGCGGGATTTAAGATAATATTCCGCCCCTTGCTGGCTATGACACTCGTACATGTGTACCACGTCATGCCAGGTGAGCCCTAATCCGAGAAGACGGTTCAGATCGTCAATGGCTCCTAAGATTCTAAAAACGTTGGGCGCACCTTGGTCAGGACTAAGCCTATGGTTTCGAAGGTAGTTACTGGTGATGGGACCCATAGGGATAGTCATCCCACCTTCTAAAAAGGCGATAATGGGGATTACAATCTCGCCCGTCTTACGATCTGTTAGTATTCTCTCTGGAGGACAATACCTCAAACCCACATTTTGAGGTATGCGGTATGTTCTCCTAAACTCCTCTATTTGGGTGGGGCTATCTACCAGATATTCAAATTTACCCATCTTCACTAAGCGTAGTGAAGATCTGGGAAGTTCAGGTGACCCTCCTGACAAGTCTAATGACAGAGATGAATCTCAGGCGTGCATGGGGATGATGGGAACGGAGAAATATCTAGAAGACAAACTTCAACCACCACATTAAATGCACTGCATCTACTTTTCTGGCCGCATTAATGTGGAGAAGACCCCTGAACAGTACAATCTCAGCTACTGCCACTCACACAAGGCTAAAGAAGATACATGATGGGACATGCACTCAAGTGGATGTTTAGATGATAGACAAGTGGACAATGAAGATGAAGGGGGAAGGTGCTATATAAGGTGGAGAGACCTCTGATAAAAAGGGGGGGATCGGAACAAAAAAAAGAACAAAGAAGAAAAGATCTTTACTGTAGCTCTAAGAATTGTAACCAACATTCATTCAATAAAATTCCTCTTCGGACGTTCATGTTTGCATCTGTCCGAGCATGATTGCATGTTAATTTACTCACAAACACCATAGTTCATTGCTGTTTGATTTATCATTAGCCCAGCTCTTTCACCCACTCTCTACAAATTCATTGTACAGGGTTCATTGGGCTCATAGTCCGAATCTATTGGGCTTGGGCTACAAAAATTGAGCCTACAATTATCATTTTGGTGAAATTAACTTTTAGCATAAGGTGCTTATTAAAAGATACTTAGATACTAGTGAGATGCTTTATATACTGCTTGAGTGAATAATTATTCAATATTTTGAGAGTACATTAATTTAGTACTTCTTTGATCATTTTACATATTAGTGAACCTCAAACCCATAATTATAAGACTCATCATTCATATAAAAAGAGCGAATATCATTTTTTTTTTTGAGAGAAAAAGAGCGAATATCATGTTATTGTATTTTGAGAAGACCTAATAATTTTTTTACAAGATAAAAGCAGTTACATGATTCAATCTTTTTTTACATTTTTAATACATAAAAAAAAAAACTTTGTATTATAATAAAAGGTATATCCGTATATGCCAAGTTTGGGCCTTTTTTTTTTTTTTTTTTTCCCCTATAATCTGCAATTATCCGTTCTTACCAAAATAATTAAAAAGTAAGAGTGATAACATTTTTATATATATAGCAAGGACAACAAATGTTTTGGTAATATTAGGCAGCTTGGTTCTGATTTTTCGCAATTTGCTTGCATGTACGGTACAGATGTATTAGCTAGGGGAACATATCATCATTTTATTAACTAGTTAACTTTTCTCCTATATCCGGACTGCTGAATAGGAAGTGACCCTACGGGTTCTCCACAGCATGGGCAGGTTGTACCATTCGTGCGTGTAAACCTCTTTGTTTGGCTCCAAAGCAGTACGAATTTCCTCGAAGCAACCTCAATATGGGAGCTGATAGAGACATCGCAATCTTAACAAAGATGAAGGCACAAGAGGATCTAGCAAGATGACATTGATGGAGAGAACATCAACTCGTAAAGCACTTAACGTGGGGTAATGCAATAGTCTACTGTCTACAATATTTTCTTCTCTTTTCTTTTCTTGAGACAAAAGTGTACAAATTAATAATGATTGCAAAGTCCGAGACTATGCAATAACTTTCCCTACATATATAACACATCCTTAAACCATGCTTTCATGGTAGATTTCAACAATATTTTTTTCAAAGATGTTAAGAATTCAAAATTAATCACGTGGTCAAGCATTATTTCAATCATTGCCTCCATTATGCGAATGGTCCATAAACTTTAATTGATATCCTTTCTTTCTCACCACTATTTGTTGATGTGTGTATTTGAATTTTATGCCGTCAGGGTTTGTAGTATTCTAAACCCTAATTACCTAAAGTAACCAAGCAAAGGTTTAGCTTGTGAAATATTCTCGACAGTACTACATCTTTGGATGCATTACAAAATTGTCGGCAGACAATGGAGACTAAAAGCATATTATATTATATTTTTATAACTTGCAACAATGCATTTGACCATTTTGTAAAATATTGAACTAAACCTTGATTACTGATTGGCCTAAAAATGTCAATTTTTTAAAAATGGTTTATATTATGTGTGACATTTCTCTTTGGGTAAAAATGGGTGGTTGAGTGGGTTTAATTAGCTCAACTGATAGGGATTGAGTTACATGTGGAGCCCCTCTCAAGTTTTTTTTAATAAAAAATATTAGTATATTAGTAGGTACTAATTTTAGCAATTTTGTTATATAAAATTACACTTTTCTCCCTTAGCAATATCATTGATTGTTTTAAGTGTAATGTTATAGCCACAAATTTTTCTATGGCATTTTTACAAACTGTTAAGGTAGCAAATTCTTATTAGCTAGTTTCGCACAATTATATCATTTTACACTTACCAATAACCACTCAACACATCAGCAATTTGTAAAAAAAATTTGTAACTTTAGTATTTTCCACCTTTTAAAGGCTATAAAAAAAATCAATAGATTTAAATCTAAAACAAAATATACAAACCCAAAAAAATTAGCCCAACAACGAAAGTTATCAATAGTAAAGCTAAACGAATTAAGCCCAATCAACCTATTTTACTTAAAACAAACAACCTGGCTCCTTAAAAAGTTTTAAACAAAATAATTTTTTCCTTAATGTAGCACGCACGCAACAAACACACACACGCACCAAAAAAAAAAAAAAAAAATTCACCAGTTGCTAAGCAGCAGAGTTAAAGGCTGGGCTGCCGCCCTTAATTTCAAGTCCTAGATCTATTCCTGTTAACTGGTAAAGTCTCTGATAATTGAATAAGAGATTTGAAGTTCAATTTTTACCTACATCAAAAATCAATTAATATTTTGGTCTGATAATAAATAACTACCATAAAAAACACGATAGTCATTAGTCAAAACTCTTTCTAAAAAAAAAAAAAAAAAAAAAAAAAAAAAAAAAAAAAAAAAAAAAAAAAAAAAAAAAAAAAAAGAAGAAGAAGAAGAAGAAGAAGAAGAAGAAGAAGAAGAAGTGGTTGAAGCAGCTGGACCGGGAGCTATGTCCATGAAGATACGTCAAGGGAAACTCATAAAAGTCCTATTTTTCGATATTAGTGCTAATAATGTATAACAAAACAAATAAATTGCGATCTCGATAGACATGTGATTCACGTCTAGTGATCCCCTGTCCAGTTGAAATGGGCCACTGTCCCATCTTTCCTTTTAAAAAGTACAATCATGGGAAAGCCAATTGTTGGGAAAAAGAATCTTCGCTCTTCTAAATCGAATTATTTTACATTTTAAATTAAATATTATAATTTTTAACATTAAATCTAGTATTTATAGAGTATCATTTAACTTTTAAATAACATTCTATTAAATATAAGAAATAAATTCTTCAACAAAAAAAATTGGGCTCTCTCCATTGATGGAAGACTTTTTTTTTTTTTTTTTTACCTCCCTCTTTTGGGTAAATTATAGATACCATTCTTGTGGTATACCTTTAAAATAAAGAATTATCTCGTGGATTATTTTCTGATACTTATCTCTCCTTGTGGTTTGTTTTATAAAACATGTTCTTGAAGTTTAATAAAAATGAAAGTCTACTTCATCCTCACATATTTTATGTTCTTTCTCCTTAATTTAATTCTCATTTGAGTTTGTATTTGTTCACAAGGTATTGGGTTTAAAGTTGAAAGCTCGAAAATATGTCGAAAACACAAGAGCAGTTTAGACCCTCAAATTAAAGTTACGGTTTGGTTGATTTTACACTAACTTAATACTAAGTATGGAATAGTGTGAACACAAGCGTATAAGCAAGACAACTATTCTAATTCATATTTAAAGCAACATAACAGTAAAAATGAAATAAACAAGAGTAAGGAAGAGAAATGCAAACACAGATAATACCGAGACGTGTTATCGAAGAGGAAACCAAAGAACTTGGCGAAAAACCTCTCCGTCGCCCTCCAAGCGGAAATCGATCTACTAGACAATTAGTTGGGATACATGGGTTAACAAGAGACCCTCCAAGCCTAATCTACCCGATGTACCTAAGCCCTCCAAGCTCCTACTCCAACAAGGCTTCTCAGAACCGTGTCTTGTCTTAGTTTTCCGGATCCCGCAACAAGCTCTATGTTACATCTATCATCCTTGGCTTTTTCCAATACTTTCTAGCAGCTCCAAAACACTCTCTACACTCTGAATAGGTGTGAGTTGTGTTTGGGTACAAATCTCCTCTCAATGTGTGATAATGGGAGAGGGATGGAGAAGAGGCTACAATGATTTCTCACTAAGGATGAGTAGCTCTCTCTCAAAAGATGGGTGTGTGTGTTTTAGAAAACCTCTCTAGGGTTTTTCTCTCTGAATAGTCTCTTCAAACATTTGTGGGTAATGAGGGTATATATAGTATGGGTGAAGGGTAAGAAAATCACTCGTTAAACTCCTCAAGGCAGAATGTTTCGCGACTATCTCGCGGGAAGGCCTTACCCGCGAGACACTCGCGAAAACGACAGCCTGGCATGACTCTTCAGCTTCCAACATGTGCTTCTCACATGACTCTCTCACGGGTTAGCTTCTAGCGAGACACTCGCGAGATCCACTGATTCTTCATTTAAGCTAGAGTCTTCACCAACTTGATACTAAACGCAATACAATAAAATCCCACAAAATACAAGGAAATAAATTAAGGCAATTACAACACTTTTTGTCATGGAATAAAGCCAACATAAAACATAGTTGTAAATCACAACTTTACAAAAGTGTAATATTATTTTTCTTTCATTCTTTCTCGACAAGTGTTAATAATTTGCACTTGCTACATCATCAAATTTTGTTGAAGTTAGTAGAAGTACCTAATAAGCAAACCACACGATAAGTAATATAAAAAAAATAAACCATAAGGTAATTTCATGTTTTAAGGATATACCGTAGGTGTACTATTTGTAACTTGTCATTTTCTTTTTAAAATGACAAATTACTTCATATTTTAAAGCGGTTTTGATTTTATTTATTTTTTATAATTTGATATTGGGGGAAAGAGTTTTTGAACCGTGGGCCACTTCATTGAAAAAAAAAAATCAATTGAACTATAAAACTCTTAAATAAGAAGATTTGAAATTAAAACTAACAAACACTTTCTAAAGTTTTGAATTAAACCTTACAATTTGTACAATAGCGTTTCAATTCAAGGTAAGGTGGTTGATACCGTACCGGCTGGTATGTACTATACTAGTACGTATACCGGTATCGAAATAACAACATTTTGTACCGGTTTAAATACCGGTCATACTGGCCAGTATCGGGTGTATCAGCCGGTATAGAAAAAAGCCTTTTTTTTTTTTTTTTTTTTTTTTTTTTTTTTAAGTTTTGTAATTTTTGAATTTTTGTAAGGGTAGAATGATAATTTATTTGTATTAACTTATTAGTATTATTTGTTTCTTAGTATGCAATGAATAATTAAGCTTTCTATTTTTTATATTGTGTTTTTTTCTTTTAATTGATGCTAAAGTCTAAAACCATAAATAATTTGTTCTAAATTGAGGTAATGTTTTATGGTAAACTTTTATATTTATTATAATATATATATGTACACACACACACACACACACACACACACACACATATATATATATATATATATATATATTTATAAATATAAAAAATAACAGTAAATCCGAAACGATACACTGATATTAATCGGTACCGAAATATATCGTTCTATTGGTCAAACCGGTAAAGTCTCCGGTACGAGATTGACTTACTTAATTCAAACAATACATCCATTTATGACAATGTCATTACCCAAAAAAAATCTTAATTATGTAACACGATACTAGTGTGATTATTTCAACACACACGTATATTGGATATTATGTTACTTTTAAGCCACACAATGTGAATATATTTTCTTCTTAAAAAAATGTAATATATTTAGGCGCGTATACCTTTATGGTTTAAATTGAAATATTTTTAAAAGTGTAGTGTTTGATTATAAACATTTAAAAATATTGGATTTAAATTGAAATCATTCCTAAATTATTATATAATTAAATATAATTTATCTTTTTATTATTAGTATTATTTTTTAATGAAAGGAAGAAAGAGATTGGAACTTTTTTTTTAAAGAAGAAAAGATATTGGAACTGATAGTTCCTTTTCATGGAGAGAGTAATAAATTTTCAATTTTTTTTCAAGAGGCCAAGGTAATCAACTCCCGATTGTTGTACCATTGTGCACTTTTGATACATTATAAGTATAAGTGTTTGTAAGGTGTAGAAGGTAAATGTCAAAATTCAAGTCTCTAAAAGAGAACTTTACACACATATACACTTAGACTATATATACACTTAGACTATTAAGTTAAAGCAAAATTTTGTAAAAAAACAAAAAATAAAAACTCTCGATTGTTGTAGGGCCATATTTTTTGGTGTCATTTATGGTGGAGAAATGTGCGTGGTGTTGACGCGAAATTCCATTCCATATAATGATGTTGGGTAACCAGTACTACTACTGATGTTAACATCCTGACAGTCCATGTTGATCTGCATGTCCACGACAAACCATGTATGAATCACCACTATCATCTGTACAGAAACTTTCTACGATTTCATGGTTTTTTTTTTTTTTTTTTTGTCCCTTCTAATTCTAGCCAACAACAGCTAGCCACAAGAATGAGGAAGATGGCAGTTTCTGCTTTGCTAGTAGAAGGTGACACTTTGGTTGTAGCTGAGGGAGGGACGAGAAAAGGGAAAAAAGGAAGGAAAGAGAGAGAAAGAAAATAAATAAATAAATGAAACAGAGAAGAAAATTAATTTCTGTAAGTGTGTTTAAAACCCAGGGAGGCTGACCTCTTCCCTTTCTCAGTAGATATAGGAAAAATAAGAAAGGAAATAATAATTTATCTTTATTTTGTTTGGTTTGCAAAGTGAAAGGCTAGCTAGGAAACATGTACCTTCTTACATATTTTGATTTTCACCTTTTGTTTAGTTTGAAAAAAAAAAGTTTTGTGATTATTAGCTTTTGATGTCTTTGTATAATAATATGGATATATTTGAGATATTTTTCCTTGTTGGTTCACGTGTGATACTTGAACTGACCTGAAACCTTGAGCTTGAAGTTTCTGGCATATCTCAGTTAATATGTAGTCGATGGTCATTAATTGAGGCTGTCCAATGACAAACAAATCTGATATGCTAAAAATGTATTGATCTTTCGTGATGAATTAATTAATTAATTAATTAAATTAACATGTAAACACGTGGTAACACAAATAAATCACTAATAACTAAGTATGTAGCAGAAAATAAATTGACACGATAATTTGTTTACGAATAGGGAAAACATATACTGTAAAAACCCCACCGAGTGATTTTAAGGTCACCACTCCCGAGAATTCACTATTATCACAACAAGCGGTTACAAGTGAAAGAATCCTAGTACTTTATACCAACCTACAGTTAAACCCTTACCCCAATACCCAATTAGACTTGTTCTGTAGTGACAATCTCTCCTTTTGATGCACGGCTCTTAGTACGTGACTAACCAATTGTGCGGATCCTAGTACGTGACTTCAATCACCAACTAGAGAAGGTTGTTAGCTGCAAAGTTCTTTAGTTCATTACACGATGAAGATCGAGAAGATGCTTGGTTACAAAACCCTACGGTGCACAAACACAACAACTTCTTCACAAGAAAGATGAATTAGGGTAAATTCTGTCTCCGGTCACAATTTGCTTGAACAAACTTTGCTCAACACTTGTGCAATTTGTTCCACCTTTTACGGTCCTTAAAATAATCATTTTATATGTCTAGGGTTGTGAGAAAAGAAAACTCAAACACATAATCACGAATTTGAGTCAAAACAGAACTGAAACTCTGTTTTTCATAAACCTCGACAAATACCCTATTTGTCGAGCTGCTGTCGAGCCACGGGTTTCAACAGCTCTACAGGTTTTGATAGATAGCTAGTTGTCGAGTTTTAATGACAGACACTTTTCAGACTTGAATCTTGGACAGACTTGCATGACTTTAACACTTGAACTTGAAATAAGTTTCTTAAAGTATCAAACACATCCTAGATCTACTCAAATACAAGTAAAGTGAGTTTTGTCAAAGGATTAGCCAATTATATAAAATAGTGACATATGTTCCTAACAAGTGAATCATATATGTCCTAACAATCTCCCCCTTTGGCAATCTGTGACAAAACTATAACAAACAAATGAACATATGAGAGAAGTCATAAATTACTCAACTCATACTCACTTGTTAAATACAATAAAATCTATCCTAACTTAAACTCTTGAAAAACTTTGCAAGAAGAGAGTCTATGGCAAGAAAGACTTTGACAACCTGTATTTCTGAAACACTTAAAACAAAACTCATTAAGACATTTTTGTGTGAAACAGAAATAATAGATTGCATACAAGTAAAGAAACATATGTATAAAGAGAGAAAAGAAACAACACATGTAGAGGAAGGTGAAGAAAACATACACCATCATATATATATATATATATATATATATATATATCAAAGATAAGCACAATGTATGTAAACATGGTCACAAGACCGGTGTACAAGAAGAAGGAGGTAAGCACTCCCCCTAACATGTAGAATCTTAAAAAGAAACCACATATTCTCCACAGTTTCTCCTCCTTTTTGTCATGATTGACAAAGGGTACAAGAATCTAGAAAGCTTCACCCGAGAAAGATAAAGATGATCAAAGGGGCACAAGGAATCCATATAAATGCATGAATGTAATGAAACAAGATACTATGGATGACAAGATAAGAGAAACATGCAAAATATGTGAAAAACAATGCATGTAGGAGGATCTCGACAGATCGAGAGGTGTCGAACAGCTATCGAGAAGACCTCGATGGATCGAACAACTATCGAGGGGACAGAAAGTTGCTCGATAGATCGACCTAGCTATCGAGAGGTGTCGAGATTGCGATAAAAATTAACTAAAGAGCTCAATAGATAAGCTAGGTGTTGAGAGGTGTCAAGGAGCTGTCGAGATTGCTTAAAAACAAATTTTCAAGAAGAGAAAAACACAGATATGAATGCAATCATACATGCAACTCAACTAATGATCCAATCAACATTTTGAACTCTCAAAATCATCTCTCAACAAAAATGTTAAGCACATAGATCCCAAAACACACACACACACACACTCACACACACACACACACACACACACACTAAACAAGTCTAACCAATTTTATATTTCAAAAACAAGTCAAGATAGTTTAGTTGGCATACATTAACACATGTAAACCTTGTGATGACCAAATCATATTGTACTTGCACATGTATCAAGAGTAGCAAAGAATATTGCGTGTTGTGTGTGAAAAATATCGCAAGATTGCATAAGTGTTTGCATGTTATGACGATTTGAGATATGAGAAAATCACTTTAACTTACACACAATCATAACTGTTTGATGGGGACTATCACCTTCAAGGTACATCCTATAACTCCCACATCTCCTAGAATACACGCTTGCAACCATATATAAAGTATTTTTATTCTTTTTGCTTTTTATTTTCTTTGCATATTTTTCTTTTTGAGCAAATCATGCTTGGGCATATAAGAGAAAGAAAAGAAATACCCAATGATGTTAAGCATTTGACATTGCACTTTTGCTATTTAGAAGCATTCGGATGTCATTTCATGATTGGCGGGCAACAGTGGTGAAATGGTTATTTATGCATTTCTCTTAGGATTTTTTAGTCCTTTTCGTCAAAAAGAGTGATACAAGTGTTAAGTACAAGAGATTATTTAATTTTACTCATCACAAACACGAGCCATAAAACTCACTTGCTTAGTCGTGCATATAGATGCTCATCTAAGCTATAAGGGATACAAAGTTTAGAAAACTTTGTTTTAATGGTCATCCAAGGTACATAAGTACCAATGTACACAAAACACACACTGTTTTTGTATTTTTCTGATTTTTCAATTTTTTTAAAATTTTTTTATGAAAAACAAAATAAACAAAACTGAAAACAAACAAAAACATGTTAAATAAAGCAAAGCATAAAAACTAGACTGACTTAAAACTAAAAAGCAAAACACACAAGTAATGCAAATAAAAACAAGAAGGGAGAGAGAGAAGAAGTGACAAAATCACTTAGAACCCTTTTCCTTCCACACCTTGGAAGAACCTTTCCATCTAGCAAATCCTTAATCTGGCAGTGAGGGGGAAGAATTGAAACCGTTCAAGTTTGAAAGGAACATGAGGGCTTTGAGAAGATCTCCAAAAGGAGCAAAAGAGGATGGAAACTGATTTTGGTTTCCTGATGTGATCATGCCATTGCTCTGTTGAGTGGCTAACCACTTATAGCAATTTGGTCGAGTATGACCGACTGCTCCACAGTGATGACAGAGATGCTGCTTCTTCTGTTTAGGATTTTAAGAGTTAGCCTTCTTAGCCCTAGTGTTTTAGTTTCTTTCTTATCCTGCTTAGGGGGTGCTTCTAAGATAGATTTACCCTTGTCTATGTTCTCACTAGCTAAATCAGTTTTGACATTAGTGCTCTCAATTTCAACATTATTAGCAGGAGGAACAAAAACAGTAGTACTAGTAGAAGCAATATTAGAAGGAGAGAAATCATACCCTAAACCGGTTCGAACGGAAGCAGATTTCTAAAGACTGAGCATTTCATCGAGCTTAGCACTTGAAGTCCTTTCCATCTGAGCTCTAACTTGGAACAATTCTACCTTAAGCTTCTTGATCTTCTCAGCCAAGAAGTTATTCTCAAATCTCAGTGCTCTAATAATTTGATTGACTTCATCAAACTTTGTGGAAAGCTCTTCACGCTCAAGCTCCACATCATTGAGCTTCTTGGTCGTCAACTTATACAATTTCTCGTGCTTTTTTGAGACCTTGTATAACTTTGCATAGGCAGTATGAATGTCATCTTGTTCATCCATCTTCTCAAACTTGGACTCCACCAATTCCTCTTCTTCATCCATATCTTTAATAATCCCCTCAGTAGGATTTACAGTGGCAGTGAAGGCATTCAAGATTCCATCATCTTCATTGTCGGAATCATCTTCAGGCTCTGTGTCGCTCAATGTAGCAGTAAGTGCCTTACTCTTTCCAATGGTCTTGAGATATGTAGGACATTCTTGTTTCATATGACTGAAGTTTTGACACTCAAAGCACTTTGGTTTTAAAGGAACAGTGTACTAACCACCATCCCTAGCATCCTTCTTCCCTTTGTCTTGGCTCTTGGACTGAGAAGAACTAGATTGCCTACGGTCCTTGTCGAAGCCCTTCCCATTGGCATTTTTCATGAATTTCTTGAATTGCCTTGTAATGTAGGACTTCATCTTAGAATCCTCATCGTTTGAAGACTCATTAGTATCACTGCTCTTGGCCTTACCCGACTTGCCAATTTTTGTTAAATCTAGCTCATAGGTCTGCAGATTACCAACTAGCTCTGTCAACGGAATCTTGTCAATATCCTTTGATTCCTAGATTGCAGTGATCTTGGCATGGAATCTCTCGGGTAGAGATCTGAGCGCCTTTCTCACAATCTTAGATTCAGGAATGGTTTTCCCAAGATTGAAAACTGAGTTCACTATGTCCTTGAGCTTGGCATGGAACTCATCAAACGACTCATCCTCCTCCATCTTGATCTCTTCGAAGCTAGTAGTGAGCCTTTGAAGCTTTGAGTCCTTGACAACCTTTGTTCCCTCATAGGTTGTCTGGAGAATGGTCCATGCTTCCTTGGCAGTTTCAGTGGAGGATATCTTCTTGAACTCCTCATTGGTGACTGCACTGAATAAGACATTCAATACTCTGCTGTTGAAGTTTGCCGCCTTGATCTTAGTATCATCACAATCGGCTGGCGCTTCCTTTGGCTTAGTCCAGCCAATCTCTACAGCTTGCCATACCTTTTCATCTAGAGACTGTAAGAAAGCTCTCATGCGTACTTTCCAGTATGCATAGTTAGCACCATCAAACAATGGAGGTATAATAAGAGATTGTCCTCTATCCATGACAAACAGGGGTCAATGGATCACACAGCAAATATTAACTCTAATCAGAGTGTGTTTGCTCTGATACCACTTGATAAGCCAAAAACGTATTGACCTATTGTGATGAATTAATTGATTAATTAGCCAAATTTATTAATTAATCAAATTAACATGTAAACACGTGGTAGCATAAACAAATCACTAATAACTAAATATGCAACGGAAAATAAATTGACACGGTGATTTGTTTACGAATAGGGAAAACCTACACGGCAAAAACCCCACTGGATGATTTTAAGGTCACCACTCCCGAGAATCCACTATTATCACAATAAGCGGTTACAAGTAAAAGAATCTCAGTACCTTATACCAATCTACAGTTGAACCCTTACCCCAATACCCAATTGGACTTGCTCTGTAGTGACAATCTCTCCTTTTGATGCACGGCTCCCAGTACGTGACTAACTAATTGCGCGGATCCCAGTACGTGACTTCAATCACCTACTAGAGAAGGTTGTTGGCTGTAAAGTTCTTCAGTTCATCACACGATGAAGATCGAGAAGATGCTTGGTTACAAAACCCTACAGTGCACAAACACATCAACTTCTTCACAAAAAAGATGAATTAGGGCAAATTATGTCTCCTGTCACAATTTGTTTGAACAAACTTTGCTCAACACTTGTGCAACTTGTTCCACTTTTTACGGCTCTTAAAATAATCCTTTTATATATCTAGGGTTGTGAGAAAAGAAAGTCCAAACACATAATCATGGATTGGAGTCAAAATAAAACTGAAACTTTGTTTTTCATAAACCTTGATAGATACCCTATATGTCGAGCTGCTGTCGAGCCATGAGCTTCAACAGCTCTACAGGTCTCAATAGATAGCTAGCTAGCTGTCGAGTTTTAATGACAGGTACTTTTCAGACTTGAATATTGGACAGACTTGCATGACTTTAACACTTGAACTTGAAATAAGTTTCTTGAAGTATCAAATACATCCTAGATCTTCCCAAATATAAGTAAAGTGCGTTTTGTTAAAGGATTAACTAATTACATAAAATAGAAACATATATTCTTAGCAAGTGAATCACATATGTCCTAACAAAATCAAATGCTTTTGGACAAGAATGAACAAAATTGACAACAAGTGGGCTTTTAGTGAACAAGATCGATGTATTTTAGCTTTCTAATTGAAGTTTTGAGTGAATTTTTCTAGAGAAGAAAACTGTATCTGACTAATAAAGTCGTGCCCAGTTTGAATTCACGATAACTATTTTGCATTTTCGGTTTTATGGGTATTAGAAGTTGGATTGATGACCAGTTTGCCATTAACGTAATCCGACCAAACATATATTTCAGTTTGGTTTTGAAAACAATGATAAATTTTCTCCAAAATCTTTTATATATTTTTATTTTTATTTTTGATTTCAGTCACCATAAAATTTCTATCACCTCCCTTTGTCTAATTTTTTTCATGTGGCGATATATAAGAAGATGATTTTTTTTTTTTTTTTTTGGAGAATAAGGTAAGTAAGGAAAATTATTGAATATTCCGAGAGTATCATAAATGCATACTCTCTCATTTCACATGAATTATGGGTCTCACAATAAATTTAATTAGTGAGACCTACAGTTAGGTGAGAGGAGGGAGTACACATTTATGGTACTTCAAGAGTGCTCAATAATTACTTGGTAAGTAATGGATCTGTTTGGATTGAATTTATTGCTGCTGAAACTGAAAATTGAAAATACTGTAGCAAAATAATTTTTAAATGTGTGAATAGTACCGTGAGACCCATTTTTAATATTTTTTAGTGCGTGAACAGTGATGAATAGTGCGTGAACGGTGAACAGTGATGAATAGTGCGTGAACGGTGATTTTTGTCCCCTGCACAGTGAACCCATGTGATGTTACTGTTCACGCGCAGGGGAAAAAAAAAATTTGAAAATGCAAAACGTAAACGTGGATTTCAGTTGAATCCAAATGGGTACAATAAGATGAAATCTATGTCTAAAGTTTTTTGGGTAAATTACAAAGTTGCTCCCTATTCCTTACACCATATCTCATTTTAGTTCTTAACCTTTCAATTTTACCAATTTGGTTTCTAAACTTTTTAGTGTCATGTCAATTTAATCATTGTCGTTACCCATTGGATGGAAAAAACTGATCTGTGAGATGGAATTACAAAACAATATTTTTTATCTCACATCAACGACCAATTGTACTATCATGTCATATTAAAAAAACTGCTGCAATGTTCACATGTGAGATCAGATTGGGGAAAACTATAATCCCTAAATTCCTTGTCATAAGTTTGCCCAAAAAAAAAAAAAAAAAAAAAAAAATCCTTGTAGTCAAGTTCATCTTCCTCACTTTCCCAAAATGCTTTCCAGCCAAAAGCACTGACTTAACTCTTTCAAATGGCCCTTGGTTTTTCTTTCTCTCTGTGTCTATCTCTCTCCTTATATAACACCATCTTCCACAATCTCCTTATTATCTCCTTCTCTGATCTTTGCCTCTTTTGAGCTTTTTCTTTCTTTCTTTCAAACAAACCCATTTATTTCCAACCTTAATCTTACCAATTTCATAAAGCTGAGAAAGATCATGGTTTTAGATTTTTTTAGTTGAAGTTGATATTGTTGGCTTAAAAAACCCACTCAGATTATTTAAAAAAAAAAAAACACTTCAAATGTTCACATGTACAGATCAAACTAGGGAAAATTCTAAATCCTTCCAATCTCTCATCAGATTCACCTTCCTCTCTTCTTTCTCACCCCCACACTCACGTGAATCAAGAATCTAGATTACAAATCTCACATGTGAACATTTGAGTGGGGTTTTTTTAAAAGATTCGACATGGCAGTATAGTTAGCAATTGATATGGTATGAAAAATATCTTTTTATTATTCCGTTTGATATATTAGATTTTTCCATTCGAGGGATAACGACAAGGACTAAATTGACATGTCACTGAAAAGATTAGAGACTAAATTGACACAATTAAAATATTAGAGACCAAATTAAGATATAGTGTAAAAGATAGGGACCCAACTTTGTAATTTACCCAAGTTTTTTTATATGTCTCCATGATATAAATGGATGACCTTCCTGGTGTTTTAAATAGAGTTTCATGATTTAAATCATTCATCTCTGAACGTTCGATTAAAAAAGAAAAAAAGGCTCTTTTAATAATTGTTCTAACAATAATTAGAAGTGAAATTACACTTGAATTCACTAACATGGAAGCAATTAAATTAATTTTTTTTTAATATCAATTTGTGGTGATTTTCGAAGAATAAGTTACGTCTACAATATTTTTACAATAATTTCATAACAAATCATACACAGCAAATATTATTATTGACAGATAAAAATGTGATATTAGTGGTGGGTTTAGATCAAAACTAATAACAATTTATCACATATGATTTATTGTGAAAATAAGTAGATCTTAGCATTACTATTTCCAAAATCAGTATCAAATGTTCTTACTAAATCATTGGATTTACGAATAAACCATAAGCTCAAAATTTCCGTGGATTATTAGTCTAAACTAAGATTAAAATCAATACTTTTAAAATACCTTTTGGTATGACTACACTCAATTTAATACATAGTCAGTCTTAGACAAACGTCGTGAACTATATCTTCCCTGCACTCCATATAACAATGCTACGCACTGTGAGTTATTTAACTTTCAATCTTATCACGAAACGAATGATTGATGTGAATTTGTTCTCTTTATAGAGTACGTACACAATAAGAACATGGAGAGAAGTCACAAGACTCACAATTCACAGCTACAACTCAAAACTGACAAAGGGTCAAGGAAAAAGCCAGGAATTTATCTCAAGCCAAGAGCC
Organism: Quercus aquifolioides; assembly: GCA_019022515.1. Classification (NCBI taxonomy): domain Eukaryota; kingdom Viridiplantae; phylum Streptophyta; class Magnoliopsida; order Fagales; family Fagaceae; genus Quercus; species Quercus aquifolioides. The sequence goes on along the minus strand of CM032334.1, from coordinate 34,160,263 downwards.
AAAATATAAACTAAAAAAAAAGAAAAAAGATGCAAATTAGTTTTTATTTAGTATTTACCAAAAAAATCAACAAGAAAAATTTTAAAGTTACTACTAATTTTTTTTTTTTTTTAAGTTTACAAACTAATGTGACAATGAACTTAACATGACTAGTATCACATCAATAACATAATAAATAAATAAATGAAAAACCAAAATTACTACAAATTTCACTATAAAACATTTTTCAAACTTATATAACAATAAATGTAATTGGTTCTACATCAACAATATAATAAATAAATTTCTTGATTACTTATTTGTTGTATTTTAATGATTGATAGGTCAATTTGTAAGGCTTATATAGTAAAATTTAAAATAATTGTGTTATCATTCTAAATAAATTATTTGACCAATCAATAAAAAAAAGATACAAAATAAATATTTTTAAATTATTTGCATTTTTCTTTTGAAAAAAATATCAATTATTGTAGCTAGGTTTCCCATAATTTACCAATCAAATATAAATTATATTTATGTCAAATATTTTTTTGAACTTAAAAAACTAATTAGCATTGCCAAGGAAAGAAAAAGAACCACACTTTTAACTTTAAGTCCAAAACAACGAACGACCAAAGCCAAACAACTTAACAACGCAAATTTCCCATAATTTACCAATCAAATATATATAAATTATATTTATGTCAAATATTTTTTGAACTTAAAAAACTAATTAGCATTGCCAAGTAAAGAAAAAGAACCACACTTTTAACTTTAAGTCCTAAACAACAAACAACCAAAGCCAAACAACTAATTAACAAGGCAAATCATTTGCATTAAAAAAAAAAAAAAAAAAAACTGAAAAATATGTTTTGAAGTTTACAAAAAGTCAAATACAATATGCACACCACACAGATACACTTAATCTCATAATGTTGAGTCACAAGAATAAAATGTTTATTGGCTGCTTTAATCAATTTTAATTTTGAGAGGCCAAATATAATTATTTTTATTTTTAAATTTTATTTATATATAATATTTAAAAAATCTTTTAAATCTAGGGGGCCATAGTTTAGTGAACTGATAGCATCTTGAATTGAACCTGAAACCTCCACAAATTTACATCAATTATGTTTCAAACCAATAAGTCCACCTGATACCCCATGGGGTTAGAGAGTTATTGAGCTTAAAGAGAATAATTTTGCATACCTAATAATTGTCAATACACGTACCAACACCGAAGCGAAGAAACTACAACGAACAAACAGTAGCTAGCTAGAGACAAGCACAACGTTTAATGGTAGATTGCCGAATCTAGTCTTAACAATGTCAAAAGCCAGCCCAATGAAAACATGATGTAGGGAAGGAAGGACAAAGATGCTGCATGCTTCTTTTTTGTAAATATTGTGCGACTGTTTTTTTCTTATTATTATGGTAGACATTTTAATGGTAGAATTTTTTCTTACATGCATGGATACACTAAGGGACATATCACTAGGGTCCCCTGTTAAGTTTGGGATACCTTACCTTATCTCTATTCAACTTTGAAAGGATTCCCTTACAGAGTTACGTACGGTGCCCATGATGAATGGGTCATTGCTTTCTTCTATTCTATTATATTATATTAAGAGTGTATATCATCATTCTGACCTCTTCCTGTACATTATGTGTCAGTTAGTATTTGAATCCAATAATGACACACGAAAGTGACTAATTAGGAAGAAAGCTAGCTAGGGACACCTAAATGAAGAAATCTGAATCATTATTTGAATCTATGGTGTATCATGTGATTCTTGATTTCTTGTCCAATTGTCTTCTTCCTCCATTTACAAACTTAGGGTAAAAGTAAAACTACAGCTAGGCCAAGGTGCATGATTGCATGCATATCTTCAAGAAAAAAACGTTATCCTCGAGTATCACTACTTTTCAAGTTTCAATGTAAGTTTAGAGAGAAGCCCAAGCTGTTGCTAATTTATTTGTTAAAAAAGAAAAAGAAAAAAAAAAAAAAATCAAATGTGATATATGGATTTCCTTTATGATGTGTATTGTTCCCATGTATCAACATGAACAAGGGTGTTTGAAGAAATCTAAAAACTGCTTTAATGCTTTAGACACTCTGTACTTAATGTATTTATTCTTTGTTGGGATAGATTGAGATAGCCAATTTGTCGTTAACAGCAAGGAATAATTATATACTGAAAGCTTGTGAAAAAGAGAAAGATACTTGGTCAGACACTTTTAAATTATTGGCTACCTTTACAAGTCTGGATTCACACAATCTACTCAAAATTTGTGATTGCGTGACACTTGCAAGGTCTTGTGGAGCCTTAGATTATTGTGGGAGTAACTGAACAAGTGGCTTTTATAAGCTGTAATTGATTGATGTAAAATGATTCACAGGGGCCCTGTTTGAAGCAATGATAGCAGCTGCTACCATAGCACGTGATCATGGTTTTCAACACATTTGTTTTTAACTGATAGTAAGAATGTAGCTCAGGTCTTTAATAAGGTAAAGACAACAGATTGGTTTGATATCATTAGTGGCTGATTTGAATTTTCTTATCCTTCAAGGTCTGATCTGTAAGATATTTTGTACGTCCTCGGCCCTCATGTAGAGGTTAAATCTGTCTGGCTTGTAGCGAAGAGAACAACTATAATGCCCATAAACAGTAACTGGTTTAATCCCATTTTTTTTGTAACTGTGTACTCCCTTTGACTGGCATCAAAATAAAAAGGGAGTTAAAAAATAAAAAAAGGAAGCGGAAACGTGATCACGATGAATTAAATTACTAGAAATGTTTTTGATATAAATTAATCTGACTTTTATGACTCTAAATGCGTAAAACCAAATCACACGACCCCTTATTAAAAGATTCATGGTCGTTTGGTACAATTATTTTAAAACGTGCTATTAAAAATTTCTATCTGAAAAAGTACTAGTCGAAAAATCTAAGGTAAATACACCCACTACTCTTGGTCCATAAAGTTTTTTTATATATGTTTTGTTTTATTTATTTGGTCTTTGGAATTTCAAAGTAGCTATCATATTCTTAAATTTTGTAAATTGATCCAATCTTATCTGCAAACTAATAAAAACAATAATTACAGTACATGCCTGTAGTCACTATTTAAAATTTAAAAGTGTCGCCCACCATGAAATAAGAATTTTCATTTTCTAAACTTGAATTTGTTGAACAATTCTGTATTTCATGTTTGGTTAGGGAGAAACTGTTAGGAAAACAAAATTGATGTAAAAATAAATAAAAATTAAGAAATAATATATTTTATATGTGCGCACCGAAAATGAGACTATTGGAATGGGCCTCACTCAGGCTTACAGCTTATTTGTTTAATGAGTATGGATTTCCTACTATGGGTTGTTCTCGGCACAGAGACTCAATGAGATAACTTTTTTCTTTCTATGTTGCCACCCTCTTCCTTTACTTTCTTTTCACCCCCTCTCTGTCTCTCAAAACTTTCCAACCCCTACTTCTTCTCCCACTTCTCCTATTTATAGCATTCAGATTAGTGGGGTGCTATGATTACTTTTGCAGTTAGTGTAATGAGAGGTCCAATATCATCAGCCATAAGTGGATGGTTAGGTAGGGGTGGGATGAGGCGAAGGTGGCTTTGGAACTTGGCTCTTGCTTCAGCGGTCGTGCTCGGCTGCGACGCTTCTGGGCGTTGCCGGGCACGTTTATGATGGGATGTTCGGACGTTATTCTTTCCATATTATCCGATAATGGTCCCCCGAGCAAAGATTAGGTGATGAAACCTGGGCCTATGATCCGTGTGGGCTTAGGCTGAGATCCTGAGTAGAGGGAGATGGGAACCATGGGCCACACTGTTCGTGTTAGAACTTAAGGCCCAAATGTGTATGGACATCTCGGGGCCGTACATTAGCCCCCCTCTTGATTCGTGTCTGGCAAACGGGCAGAATCAAGAAGCCCGGTGGACACACTCATTCGAGAAAGTTAACAGGTGTAAGCCAGGGCAGTTCTAGAGACCCATTAATGCGACATTAAAAGATGTGCCGTTTCGGCCCGTTTGGTTCAGCCGTCATCATCATCTGACGGTTCGCAAACCGAAGAGGCGCGTGTGTCAGTTGGTGCCCGTGCAGACTCCTCATTGATTGAGCCTCATTATTGTTGATGGGGCACCGTTTCCTCTTCCTTGGCCTCTATAAATAGTTCAACCCAGATCACTTCTCCATTTTTCTTTTACTCTCCTCTCTCTGAATTTTCTCTCTGTCGAGCATTCATCTGCGCTTCTACTTGCCCGCTCAGAGCCCCTCCTTCTTCCCTAGAGCCTAAAGTAAGTCTCCTACCTCTTACTCTTACTTCAGCATTTTTCCCGAGTATCTTCCCTCAATTTTAGACTCTAGGATGGGGTATGCTTATCTTCTAAACACTGCGGTGTCCTTAGCCACTTTTAGGTAGAAGTTTGATATTCCTATTCCTAATGATGTGGAGGTGGCGTATTGCCCCGAGAGTGAATTCGACCTCCACAGAGGGCAACAAACAGCCTTTTTTCCTCTGATGGAAATTTTAGAGGGTGGGGTCAGGTTTCCCGTGGACCCCCTCTTGCTTGATACACTTAGGTACTACGGGTTATGCCCCAACCAACTCCCCCCTAATTTTTACCGGATAGTCAGATGCGTTAGTAGGTTGAACCATACGTTCGGTTTACAATTAAACCACCACGACATAAACCACATGTACAGCTTGTGTGGAAACAAGAACACAAACTATTATTTAAAGGTTAGAGACAAGCGGGTACGACTGATATCATGCCTACCTGACTCCAATAGAAACTCGGCTGGGGAGTTCGTTCGGGTGCGCGGCAACTGGTTTGCTGGGGATATTCCCCCTCCCCTCTCCCATCGCGAAGTGGGTTCGTACTGACCTCTAACCTGACTGTCTTTGTTTCATGGTTGTTTTATTTATTTGAATTCCGACGAGCTTACATATACATTCGTTGTTTCTTCATTCACTTTACCTCATTTAATTATTTATTACTTTCGTCTTTTTCTTACAGACGGTAGAGTGTTTATCCCGAACGTCAGGGAAGTTCACGTAAGGGATCTGAACTTACTCAGATCCGAGATATTCGTTCATTGGGACGGGCAGCTCCGAGCGTCCCATCTTATTCTCGAAGTTGAACCGGTCTACTCCACCTGGCAACCCTTCAAGCAAGCACTTTTGGTAGACAGCCCGCTCCTTTCATATATCGACGTTCGGCACACGAACTTTTTGCCACCGAACTTTACGGTAGGAGAAGCTCGGGAGCAAGGCCGACGATACACCTGCTCGGACGAGCTAGCTCCGTTACGCGACGAGTTAGCAGAGCATGTGTCCCGGCGCCTTCAAGAACTTGCACACGTTCCCATTGAGGAAGAAGCTCCCATTCAAGAGGCTCCCGCTTAACTCGAAGGACCGGTTAATCCCGAGGCTCCCGTGCTTTCTGTCGATCAAGGGATTGTCAACATTACCGATCTTTCCGATACAGAATCCGACAACAATGTAGATATGGTGACCAGAAAGACCCTGTCCATCGACCGTTTTGTGCCTGGTGCACGGCCGGCAACGCAATTGCAACCACCGCCAGGCTAAGGCTAGACGCCCCCTTCCCAAGCTGGGCGAACCAGAAAGAGGCAACGCGTCAGCAAGCAGACCTCTACCGGGCTGGGAGACGCCATTACCCAAGTACCTCCACAATCGTCCAAGGGCATCGTTATACAGGAGCCGCAGGCTCAAACTGGGGCGGTCGCGGCGTCCTCCTCTAGGGCAGCTCAGCCGTGGCAGCCCAAGTTTTTCTTGGACGGCGAGCCACTCCCTGATACTGCCAGTGTATAGGTTTGGGAGAAGGGTGAAGGGGGTCGCGTCGCCCAGAGCTTAGCGCACGGACTCCTCTTGCCCGAGGACGTACATGCTTACGAGTAGGGGACGGAGGAGTCCATGGGGAGAAGACTGCAGTGGTTTACTGTCACGGTAATCTCTCGTGCGCTTTTATCGTTCGTTCTTATCACTATCAATGCATACACGTGCATACATGCACAGGTTTCAATTATGACCATCATTTCACTTTTTATCATATGCATACGTGCACGTGTTTAATCTTCCGTCGTACTCACCCCCGAGGTTTTATTAGGCTGCTTAGTTGGCTCACATCATCGATGGGCGCCTGAAGGAAGTCTCCGAGGATGCAGACCAGGAGAGGGCAGCTAGGGAGGCAGCTGCTAAGAAAGCGAAGGAAAAGGCAAAGGCTGCTGAAACTGCCGAGAAGAAGGCTACTACCGCTGAGAAGGCTAGGGCACTGGCGGAAAGCAGGTGTGCGGAGCTTGTGGTGAAGCAGAATGAAACAGACGTGAAATTAGTCGAGGCGATAAGTCTGACCACTGCCCAAGCTGAGGAGCTCGCCGATCTGAGAGTGGCGCTAGGGGCTGCTGAAGAGAAGTGGTACTAGGAAGGGTTTGCGGACGCGGAAAATTCTGTGGAGCCGGTCGTGAACCGAGCTCGGAGGTTGGGTTTTGAGGCCGAATGGTTAGCTGCCTTACAGGTCATGGGGGTTCCCGAGGATTCTCCCCTCAAGGACCCCAACCAAATACCCTTTCCCAGCTTTACCCCAGCTGTGCAGAACCCCCCGGCGCCCGTTGATGAAGGGGACACGGCAAGTTTGATGGAGCTGGTGGAACAAATAGATGCCCATGTAAAAGCGGATGACGCGGAAGCCACCAGTGTCTCGCAGCCTGCCAGTCAGCTTAGTGAGGATGCAGCCCAGCAACATGCCAACCGTCAGCCGACCGAGCCCGCCACCCAGACGCAACCCACAGATTCTTAGATTCCGAAAAAGACTGCCAATGCTTTCCTTTAGTTTATGTTTCTATTATGTTTTCCTTTTTCTTATTGGTTTGCTCACGTCACCAGGCTGTGGTGGCTAAACAATCTTTACTTTATTTCGTTTCAGCTCTCACATGGTTACCGGGCTTTGGTGACCGGACAACGGTTTAATTTTTATGCTTTTACTATACTTATGTGATGTTTATTTTCGTGTTATCTCTCTCATCATACTCTTCTATTTTTCGCGCATGCCTATTTACTTACTGATCGGCAACATGTGTGGCGTTTGAAACTGAGATGCGAGATGCGAGTTCCTGTTTGCGAATAATGTTCAATTTGATATCAATTTTTAGCCTTTGTTCTTAGGGTGTTTCCTGCCCATTTGGTGATAGTGATCTAACCGAGCAGTAGGTCCCTGTCCTTAGAATACTCCTTAGAACTAAAGTTTCCACCTGCTTGGTGATAGCACTGAGGTTTCCACCTGCTCAGTAATGGAAATCTAACCGGGTATCAGGCTTCTATCCTTAGGAGTTTTTAGTACTAAGGTTTCCACTTGCTCGGTGATTAGAATCGAACCGGGTAGCAGGCTTCTGTCCTTAGGAGTTTTTAGTACTAAGGTTTCCACTTGCTCGGTGATTAGAATCGAACCGGGCATCAGGCTTCCGTCCTTAGTGGTTTTTAGTACTAAGGTTTCCACCTGCTCGATGATTGAAATCGAACCGGGCAGCAGGCTTCTGTCCTTAGGAGTTTTTAGTACTAAGGTTTCCACCTGCTCGGTGATTGGAATCGAACCGAGAAGCAGGCTTTTGTCCTTACCAAGACTTGTAGCTCAAGGTTCTCTTTTACTCGGAAATGGGAATTGAAAAGAGAATCAACAACAAAATTGAAAAAGTTTGCACGGATAATCATTATCATCTTCATTAGCGAAACCCGTACAATATTACATTCACAATTTAAAGCACTGCCCATCAGTGATAGAATCTCTTTAGGTTATGGACGTTCCACGGCCGAGGCAGTGGCCTCTCGTCTAGGTCCTCCAAGTAATACGCCCCTGCGCCAGCGACGGCAGTGACCCTGTAAAGCCCTTCCCATGTCTGCGCCAATTTTCCAGCATTTGTATCTCCCATATTTCCCACAGCTCTTCTCATGACCAAATCTCCGGCGCTAAACTCCCTCGTTTTTACATCTCGAGCATATCTCTGAGCGAGCTTTTGTTGATATTCCGCGAGTCGTATAGTCACCACTTCACGGCTTTCTTCCAACTTGTCCAAGCATCCCACCATCATCTCATCGTTTTGGGCGGGATTGAATCTCGCGACTCGTGCACTGCACAGACTCACCTCGGTTGGTATCACGGCTTCCGCTTCGTACGTGAGAAAGAACGAGGTCTCCCCGGTGGACCTTCTAGGAGTTGTCTAGTACGCCCACAGTACTTTGGGCCGCTCCTCGACCCAATTTCCCTTCACACCCTCCAGCCTCTTTTTCAGCCCATTCACAATTACTTTATTTACAGTTTCGGCTTGGCCATTACCCTGGGGCTATGCTGGAGTTGAATACCTATTTTTGATGCCGAGATCACCGCAAAATTCACGAAAAGCCCGACTGTCGAATTGTATCCCATTGTCTGATATAAGGGAGTTCGGTACCCCAAACCTTGTGATTATATTCTTCCACACGAACTTCTTTACATCCACGTCCCGGATATTGGCCAGAGCCTCCGCCTTCGGCCATTTGGTAAAATAGTCGATAGCCACCAGAACGAATCTTCGATTACCCGTCGCCCGGGAGAACGGGCCGATGATATCCAACCCCCACTGTGCAAAAGGCCAGGGACTGCTGATTGGGTTCAAATGGCCTGCGGGTTGATGGATTAGGGGGGTATGCTTCTGACACTGCTGACATTTACGCACATACTCGGCGGCGTCCTTTTGCATTTGAGGCCACCAAAACCCTTGAGTCATTGCCCGGTGCGCCAATGAACGTTCTCCTACATGACTGCCGCACACTCCATCATGAAGCTCGGCCAAGAGCTCGCCCACCTTCTCTAGGTGTAAGTATAAAAGGTATGGCCCCCCAAAGGATCACCGAAACAGCGTCTGATCTTCTGATAACCAATACCAAGGAGCCACTCTATGGATCTTGCTACCCTCCTTTTCGTCATACGGGAATCAATCCTCGGCCAGGAAGTCAATGATGGGGTCCATCCAGCATGACCCAAGTGTTGTGATTGTTGCGATATCGATCCCTGCAGTTCCCGGATCACTTACTATCTTGACGCTTGGCTCTGGAACAAGCTCCACCTTGATTAGCCGGGGTATCTCCTCGGCTATTGATGATGCCAGCGTGGTGAGGGAGTCGGCGTGTCTATTTTGTGTTCAAGCCACTTGGAAAACCTTTACCGTGCTGAAGCTAGTTATAGCTTGCTTCACCTGCTCCAGGTATGCTTTCATCCGGGGATCTCGGGCTTCAAAACTACCATGCACCTGATTAACTACCAGATGCGAATCTGAATACACCTCTACGTCCTGGGCACCCAAACTCGAAACTGCCCTCAGTCCGGCCAGCAAGGCTTCGTACTCTGCCTCATTGTTGGAGGCTTTGAAGCCCAACCTAAATGAGTGCTCTAACCGTATTCCTTCCGGGGTGATTATGATAATCCCTGCACCGGCCCTCGTGGAGCTTGACGCCTCGTCCACGAATACCTTCCATGAGCGAGACTCTACGTGGCAAACTATCTCCCCATTCCTTTTCGGCAAAAACTCGGCGACAAAGTCCGTAAGGGCCTGCCCCTTTACCGAACTTCGTGGCTTGTATCGTATGTCGAAAGAACCAAGCCAAGTTCCCCATTTTGCTATTTGGCCCGTGAAGTCTGACCTCTTCAATAGTGACTGCAAGGGATACTCGGTCAAGACGTAAACCGTGTGAGCCTGAAAGTAGTGTGGCAGCTTTCTCGTAGCATGTATTAAGGCCAACACGAGCTTCTCCAGAGGTAAGTACCTCGTCTCGGCATCAACTAGGGTCTTGCTGATATAATACACGGGTTGCTGGATTCCTCGATCCCTCAGTAGCACGGCGCTCACGGCGTGGCCAGACACTGCCAGGTACATAAATAAATCCTCACCCGGTTCTGGCGCCGTCAGCATGGGTGCCCGTACCAAATAATCCTTCAAATCCAGAAAAGCTTTGTCACATTCTTCGTTCCACTGAAAACCCATCCACTTCTTCAAGAGTTGGTAGAATGGTTGGCAGCGATCTGCGAACTTGGAGATGAACCGATTAAGGGTGGCTAGCATCCTAATCAACACTTGCACCTCTTTCGGATTGCTCGATGGCTTCAGTCTTTTCACCGCCTCAATTTGGTCAGGGTTGACCTCTATTCCCCACTTAGTAATTAGATATCCTAGGAATTTTCCGGCCCCCACACCAAACGCGCACTTCTCGGCATTAAGACGTAACTTGTATTGCCGAAGAACCTCAAAAACCCCTTGAAGGTCCTCCATATGTTGTGCTACTTGCTTGCTCTTCACCACCATGTTGTCAATGTACACTTCAACCGTACGCCCTATCTTGTCTCGAAACATTCTCGTTATCATTTGTTGGTACGTGGCCTCGGCGTTCTTTAATCTAAAGGGCATCACCGTGTAATGATAGTTGGCCTCCGGGGAGATAAATGTCTTCTTTTCTTGATCCTCAGGTGCCAGGGCGATCTGGTGATACCCCTGAAAAGCATCCAGGAAGCTCATCCTCGGATGCCCATACGTGGCATCTACCAACTGATTGATCATAGGCACGGGGAAAGGGTCTTTTGGGCATGCTCGGTTCAGGTCCGTGAAGTCCACGCAAACCCTCCACTTGCCGTTCTTCTTCTTCACTACCACGGTATTTGCCAACCAATCCGGGAAGTAAATTTCCCTTATTGCCCTAGCATCCTTCAACTTTTGGACTTCTGCTTTTACCGCCTCGGCGTGCTCCCTGGCCGATCTCCTGGGCTTTTGCTTCTTAGGGGGGAACGAGGGATCAACTCTAAGTCTATGGACAATGAACTCGGGATCCACCCCGAGCACCTCATATGGACTCCATGCAAATACATCCACATTCTGTATTAGGAGTAATAACATTTCCACTTTATCTTGCTCGTCCATGTCTTTCCCTACATAAAAACACTTGTCGGCATCTGGGAGTTCCCTTACTTTCATCATTTCCTTGGCACAACCTCCCCCCATTTCTCCTCGGTCATCCTGTAATTGCTATAACGGGACCCCCTGTGGCGGATCCTTCTACTGGGCACACTCCCCTTGATCGGCTGTCTGCTTCCTCTGGTTAACCATGGTGATTAAACATTGTCTCGCCATTTGCTGGCTTCCCCTCACCACAGCAATACCATGCTCGGTAGGAAACTTCACTTTCACATGCAGGGTGGACGGGACAGCCCCCATTGCATGGATCTACGGTCTGCCAAGTATCGCAGTGTATAGAGATAAATAAGCCACCACTATAAACGTTACTACCACCTCTTTGCCTTCCATATTCACAGGCAGAGATATTTGCCCCTCGGGTATTATGATTTTGCCATCAAACCCAACCAAAGGTGTATTGTACTTAGAGAGGTCCCCATTCTTCAAACCGAGCCCTCGGTATAGGTCCGGATACATCACATCGGCCCCACTCCCCTGGTCTATCATCACCCTTTTTACCAAGAAGCCGCCTATCCGGGAAATAGCTACCAACGCATCGTCGTGCAGTTGGACCGTTCCCTCTAAATCATTATCACCAAAAGCGATTGGCTCCCAGGTAAGCTTTATCTTCTTTCCCGCCGGTTGTGCGCCCGAGCTGCCCTCTACTGGGACCACATTTAACACCCTTTTTTTCCTTGCCGAGGCGAAACTCCTCGGGGGTGCATGTATGACCTCAATTATCCTGAGTGGGGGTGGAAGGAGGTTGCCCCTCTGCGTAGCTCCTTGCCCTGTCCCTCGGTCCCCCGCGTCTACCACAAACTCCTTTAAATACCCAACCTTGGCTAGCTGCTCGAGATGATCTTTTAACACTCGGCACTGCTCGGTGGTATGGCCCTTGTCTTTATGGTAGGTGCAGTACAAGTTCTGATTCCTCCTAGAGGGGTCACCGCCCATCTTGTTCGGCCACCTGAAATATGGCTCGTATTTAATCTTGTCCATAATTTTGTGCACTAGCTTCTTGAACGTCACATTTACCTCCCCTACTGGCGATTCTGGCTCTTGAATTCTCAAATTCCCTCGGGTCCTCAGTTGAAAACCACTCAGCCTAGGACGATCTGTCATCGACACCTTACCTTTGCTTTGTATTCGGTCATCTTCCAGCCGTTTATATTCTTTAATGCGCCTCATTAGCTGCCTCATATCCTCGGGAGGCTTTTTAGTCAACGACTCCCTCAGCTTGGAATCCTCGGGAAATCCCATTCTAAAAGTGCTCGTGGCAATCTTCTCGTTTCCTCTGCCGATCTCGTTGTAAAGCTCCTAGTATCGGCTAGCATAACTACGAAGGGTTTCCCCTGCCCTTATCTTCATAGACAGCAGTGCGTCTACTGGTTACGGCACCCGACTGCATGTTACGAACTGGGTTTCGAACTCCTGTATCAGCTCTGCGAAGCTGTGGATGGAGCCCTTGCGCAACCCATTGAACCATCTTAAAGTTGTGGGACCAAGGCTTGAGGGAAAAACCTTGCACATTAGCGCGTCATTGCGGGTATGTAGAGACATCATTTGGATATAGTGGCTGACGTGCTCCACCGGGTCCGTTTTTCCATCATATGAATTGAAAGGTGGGCGTGTAAATCTGTCCGGCATTGGTGCCCGCTCAATGTCTGCTGAGAACGGGGATCGAGCTGCTCTACACAGTGCATGGCTCATCGCATCCATGGCTGCATTGTGGGGCCATCTCTCTTTTGGAGAGCCTGAGCCCCGATCTGTATACTCCCGCGAACGTGAACGGTCTCGTTGTCGGCGAGATTCCCTTGAATGCGAACGGTCTCGGCGCCGACGGGACTCTCTCGAATGTGAATGCTCTCGGTGGTGGTGGGATCCAGACTAATTTGACCCCGTTCCATGTCGTTCTTCCCCGACATCAGGTCTTCTCTCTTGGTTGTCTTGATCCATTATGTGGCGCTTGTTTCTTGCTTCTAACTCCAAATCTCTTACCAACTTGTGCAGCCGTTCAAGCTCCTCATCCCGCTCGTCAAATTGCCTGTGCCCTGAAGCATTGGACACTGTTATCTGTGTTTGATATGGCCTTCTCCAAGGCCGGACCGTTCTTCCTCTTGCTCGTAAGCCCGATCTTCGCGCCTCTTCTGCCTCCGTTCTCGCTAGGAGGATCCCGGAGAAGATCCTACTGAGCCACTTTCAGCGTCACTTCCAGAATGTCTCCTAGACATCTTCCCATGCACGAGTCTCAGTGGAACCACTGCCTTGTAGGAGATTCCCACAAACGGCGCCAATTGTGCGCACCGAAAATGAGACTACTGGAATAGGCCCCATTCAGGCTCACAACTTATTTGTTTAGTGGGTATGGATTTCCTACTATGGGTTGTTCTCGGCACAGAGACTCAATGAGATCACTTTTCTCTTTCTATGTTGCCGCCCTCTTCCTTTACTTTCTTTTCACCCCCTCTCTTTCTCTCAAAACTTTCCAACCCCTACTTCTTCTCCCACTTCTCCTATTTATAGCATTCAGATTAGTGGGGTGCTATGATTACTTTTGCAGTTAGTGTAATGAGAGGTCCAATATCATCAGCCATAAGTGGATGGTTAGGTGGGAGTGGGATGGGGCGAAGGTGGCTTTGGAACTTGGCTCTTGCTTCAGCAGTTGTACCCGGCTGCGATGCTTCTAGGAGTTGTCGGGCACGTTTATGATGGGATGTTCGGACGTTATTCTTCCCATATTGTCCGGTAATGGTCCCTCGAGCAAAGATTAAGTGATGAAACCTGGGCCTATGATCTGTGTAGAGGCTGAGATCCTAAGTAGAAGGAGATGGGAACCATGGGCCACACTGTTCATGTTAGAACTTAAGGCCCAAATGTGTATGGACATCTCGGGGCCATACATTATAGAATTTTGAAATTTAATTTACGGATCAGATCGGATTATTTTACAACTTTTAAGGTTTTTTTTTTTTTTTTTTTTTTTTTTTTTTTTTTTTTTTTTTTTGAGAATAAAACCATGGCATTTCATTGAAAGAAAAACTCAAATGTTGTCAGCTAAAAGTATAGAATAAAGGTGTGGAGAAACATCTTCTATCCACACCAAGAAACCTCTAACATGTCTAGCATATTTAGCTAGGTTGTAAGCGACAAAATTACCAAGTCTAAGAATATGAGAGAAAGAAATACAGCAATTAGCATCTGTGGTGGCTTTGGCTGAAGCAAGAATATAGCCAAAAGGGGAAAGAGAGTCCTCCTCACTATTGAGAGTCTTGATCACAAGTTCGAATCACCTTCAAGAATAAAGGAAGAACAACCGAGTGCTAGAGCAAAAGAGATAGCTCTTGTTAAGGTTTTCAGACCCGAACCGGACCGAGAAAACCAAGAACCAGATTGAAATCCAGTTTTTTAAGCATAGAGAACCAGACATATGTGGCAATTCCGTGAACCCCTAAAATTGGGGTTGGACCACACGAACTGGTGGCAAAAACTGTGTGGTCCAACCATGGTTTTAAAAACCGAACCGGACATCAAACCGTTTTTTTGAAAATTTTCGGTTCAACCCCGATTTTTGACTGGTTTTCCGGTTTTTGCCCGGTTGTTGACCGGTTTTTGGGGTTTTAACCGGACTGGACTGGCTCCCGGTTCCTGGTTGAACCGGCCGGTTCGGTCCGGTTTTTAAAACAGTGGGTCCAACCCCTTAGCAATTTTTTTTTTTTAATTTTATAAAAACAACTTAACACAATTTTATTTTACTTAATTAAATTATCCATCTCTTACAAGGAATAAAAAAAAATTATAATTAAAATCCTTCAAAGATATTCAACTTTACTTCAAAAATTAATCATAAATTTTAATGTTTTCATGGTTATTATTTTATTTTATTAACTTTCTTATTTAATTATTAAATATATGCTTAAAAATCATTAAATTTCCCTTCCATATATAGATATATTAGTCAATTTTGCTAGTTTTATAAATTTAATATCTATATTTAGGTTTAATTAATTATTAAATTAATTATGACGCCATCACGGTTCGACCTCCGTTTAACTTCAAAAACCTTGAACCTCTTCCTTTTACAATTTAATGAACAGTCCGGGTCTGAAAACCTTGGCTCCTGTCGCTGCTAAGGCTTCTACAATATCCGACGAGTGTGGTAGGGAGATCTGTTTTGAGAGGGAAGCAATGGCCTGTCCCAAGTTATTGCAAATCACAACACCCAAACCTACCTTACCAACATCTTTAAAGGTCGCCCTATCAAAATTTACCTTGTGAGAATTAACAAGAGGAGGAGTCCGTAGCATGAGAAAATGATACAAACTTTAACAACTAAAAGTGGTGTTCATGCAAAAATCTGTTAAGCGCATTTAGAAAAAGTTAAGGAAAAATGTTAGTTATTATAATTGAGCATTGGGTTTATATTAATTTATAATCATTGTTTTTGAGGCCAAATGAAGTCCTTTTTATAGACTTTAATGATGCTTTGAGTATTTATTATTTAAAAAATAATAATTAAATTTGTTACAACAAACATAATACAATAAAAACTAATATTACAATTTTTTGTAAGTAAAAATAATTAACATATATATAATATATATTAGTTATAAAACATATATTTATAATTATTTTTACTAATTTTGAAATTTTCAAAAAAGAAAAACATCTCCATTGAGCAAAATCATTTAGAATCAATATATAGCCTTATAGCCATAATCAAATCCAATTACTGCTGGTAATCATGAATTCAAAGACCCAATTGTACAATTTTTATTAATTTAAAAACCCTAAAAACCTTAAATAGCAAAAGAAGAATCCTAACTTTGAACTTTTATTAAAGGAAGTAAATATATTATTAAAATCTGGCCCAATGTTATTATCAATCATCAATTCAACTCCCCAATTATACACATTATAAGCATCAATTTTCAATCTTGTGATCTTTTTTAATTTGCATACGATGATCAGGTTCAAAAGTATAGACGAGGAAGTTTAATTTGAAGAGAACGACTTAAAAAAAAAAGAAAAAAGAGAACGACTTAAAAAAAAAAAAAAAAAATTGAAGAGATCAAAAGAACAACAAAAAAACAGTGCATGCCAAGAAAAAGCACAACAAGAGGGTTCTGACAAGTTCGGTAAGGAAGTGTGCATTTTGCGAGAAAGTATTAGGGACACCAAGAAGACTATTAAAATGGTCCTCATTTCCAACTAATGAAATAATGCAATTTATGCAAATGTGTGAGTCAGATTCTTAATCAGCACAAGAATTAAAAATAAAAAACCACTAAATGATGTCACATTTGCATAAAATGAAAGCGTTTTATTGGCTAAAATGACCTAAAGACCACTTCAATAATCTTCCTAGTAGACTTAATAATTTCTTGTATTTCGCATCCAAATGTTCACAAATTGGATTTTTGGTTTGACAAGACCATGACGCTGTCTACTAGTCCATTTTAGAAACACTTTTTATGTTTTAAAGACAAAATGTGGTGGATTTTTGGCAAGTCGGATTTAAAAATACGACTTAAAACTTTCATTTTCAAAATAACTATGCATACACCAAAATTTAAAACATGTTTTAGGTGTTTTCAATCCTTATTTTATGATCTCAATGGCAAATTTGTAACAAAATAGTAATTTTTTAAATCTTGTTTCATTACTCATTCTCTGCTCTCTCATGCGGTTGTCATTGCCAACAACGAGGTTTTGAGCTCAAAGTCATTGCCAATTTGTGGCAATCCGAAGTCGAAGTTCATATTTTGCCAGCATTCAAGGGTTATGACTTTTATTTTTTTAGTATTTTGTTATTTGTTTTATTATTTGTTTTGAAAAGGAAGATAAATGTAATATCATCAAATTTTGTTATTATTATTATTATTATTATTATTATGAAAAATAAGGATTAACTTGATATTAACCATAGCTATAAGGGTCATAGGTTTTACAACTTGTTTAAGAAGATCTATTTCTAACTCAAACCCGATCAACTTGACCCACTTTCCGGGTTTAATTCAGTTTTTGAGTTTTAATTTTGGTTCAAAAGCATGCTTAAGGCCCATTTGTTTCGGCAGCTTAAAATTGGTTTAAAATTGTTCGATTCGAAATTACAATTTGTTAAAAAATTTGTTTTTAAATTTTTGTAGTGTTTTTCTTGTATGTCATCTCAGGACATGAAAATTGAGAACCATTTAATTTCATTGTAAAAGGTTATTTCCTGACCTGTGACAATTGAGAGAGAGAGAGAGAGTGTGGTCCAAGTGGTAGAACTGACTGGACCAAGTCTGCTTAGGAAAAAAGAAAAGAAGACTGGTCCAAGTCTTGTAGATTCGGAACAGCACCAGAAATATGCCCAAATTACCTCCCCTAACTCTTGAAATGCTCAATAATTCTAGTCCATAAGGGGGAAAAAAGCTTAAACTATCTTATTGAAAATTTTTAAAAAGATTTAGTAATAACTTTTCAGTTCAGTGCATGAAGCTTGTGGAGTTCCCCAGCTTTCTTTTTGAAAAATACTAAAACAAATACTAATTTTTAGATACACTTTTACTACAAAAAGTTTACAAACTAACATGAAAATTTATATGATTAGTCCTGTAGGTATGATAGGCCCAATAGTATATATCTATATATATGTTGAGCCGGGGGCCCAATCTGAGGACATCTAGTAGTCCGACGACGGGTAAACGCTGTCATGGAACTTTGCATTAGTGAATGAAGAAATGGGGTCTGGTCATAAAGGTCCAGGAAGGTGGTCCGAGGAGAAATGCCTCCTCGACTGAGCAAAGTAGAGGTCATAAGGTGTGGTCTACCATCCAGAGCAATGTTCCGGGAAATTCTATTGATAAGGATACACATCATGAAAGCACAAGACAAAGGGGAACTATGAAATATATAAAAGAAAGCTGCTACAACCGCATTGAATGCTCTATAGCTAACTCTCTAGTCGCATTAATGTAGAAGTGATATCTGAACAGTAATTTTCAACCTTACAGCTACTCCTATAAACCTCAGGAAAGTGCTGATGGGACATGGATCAACGCCAAAAACCTGGTCTACATGTGGAGGGTGGAGATGAAAGAAAGAAGACAACATAAAAGAGAAAGAATACACTAAGGAAGGGGGATCGAGAAATTAAAAGAAAAGCATTGTAACAACCGGAACTAGACTTGTAATCAAATTCAAAAGATATATATATATATATATATATATATATATATAAGAACATGTCTCCTCGAATTGTGCCGAGGACGATTTTCTTTGGATAAAACCTGTTTATCTTTGCTTTAAGGTTATCTAGACCCACCATAATTGTTGTCCAATTCACTAGAGCCTAGTTTTCTAACCCACTCTCTACAAATTCATTGTATTGGGCTATTTGGGACAAGATCCTTTTGACTCTTGGGCTTAGGACTCAAATTGGGTCCTTATAATTGGCACCGTCTGTGGGGATTTCTTGTGTTGTAGTGAGTTTAACATTTAGTTATGGTAGGTTCAGGTCCGAATCGGGAGGAATCTATGGGGTCGTAACATCAAGATCATTTTCTCAATCTTGAGCGAAGAAGGGACTGGGAAGTTAGTGTGCATACCACCCATACTAGAAAGAGCCAGTCTCGAAGTAGGAGCCACGTCTCTTATGAGGAGAATACTAGAACCATGCAATTGGAGATTGATTGTTTGAGAAGGCGCAGCGAACGACAAAGACAAACTCCTTCCAATTTAGACTTCTCTTCTGACGATGATAGAGATGGCAGTTATAGGCCCAGGTCAAGGACTCCCCTCAGTGAGTCTTTCTCGTGTAATGAGGACAGCCACCATGAGCGCAAAAATAAGAGCTCGTCTTGCAAAGGCCTGGGAAATGACGCTATGAGTAGAGCGTTAAACCAAATTTCCAGATCACCTTTCACATGCAGAATTGAAGGAAGAAAACTTCCTCGGTGGTTTACTCAGCCAACATTCACCATGTACAATGGTCAAACAGGCCCTGTAGAACATGTAAGCCACTTCAACCAGAGGGTGGCTATTCACTCCAAGAATGCAGCCTTGATGTGCAAGGTGTTCCCATCCAGTTTGGGACCTATGGCAATGAGATGGTTTGATGGCTTGGGAGGAAGTTCTATTGATTCCTTTAAGGAACTCACTCGGGCGTTTGGATCTCGTTTTGTTACTTGCAGCAAAGTTTCTCAGCATTTGGACTCTTTGTTGTCCATGACCATGCGAGAAGGGGAGACCCTGAAAACATACTTCGACAAGTACTGGAAGATGGTCAATGAGATTAATGGGAATTTCGATGACGTAGTTATAAGGACTTTCAAGGTTGGCCTGCCCGCCAAGCATGATTTGAGGAAGTTGTTGACCAAGAAGCCTGCTAGGAGTGTACGTCAGCTCATGGATCGAATTGATGAGTATAAGTGGGTCGAGGTAAACCAACAGTAAGGGAAAGGGAAGGCTAAAGTTATTCTTCAAGATATGAGGGATTTTAGGTCGAACATATACAACAATAATCAGCCTCGAAGAGACTTTGCTGGGCAATCAAGGTCTATTGCTACACAGGTGGTTGACACAATGTTTAGGGAACCAGTGCATCAAGTCTTGGAAAAGATTAAGAATGAGTCATACTTTAAATGGCCAAATAAGATGGGAAGAGACCCTATGAAGTGCAATCAAAGCCTTCATTGCCAATACCACTTTGCCAATACCACTAGGAGCGAGGACACATCACAAAAGATTGCAAATCAACTTTGTGGAATCATTTGGAAAAGCCGGTTAGAGATGGAAAGTTAAAGCAATTTCTACATCAGCCTAGTGGGCAAAGTGGCCAGGTAGGATCCAGATCTCAAAGAGATACTTCTTCAAGGCTACCTTTGGGCACAATTAATGTCATCATCGATGCTCTAGGAAGGACTGGTTCTCATCCCTCCAGGGTAATGTCTGTAGCTCAGCCACCTGCTGAGGACTCCAACCCTGAGCTGAAGAGGGCTAAGATGGAGGTTTGACCAGCATTGAGTTTCTCGGATGAGGATAATGTTGGAACCATACAACCACACCATGATGTCCAAGTGGTCACCCTCAGGATAGGAGGTATGATGTGAAGAGGGTATTAGTAGATCAGGGAAGCGGGGTAGAAATCATGTATCTTGATTTGTATAGTGGGCTAAATTTGAAACCTGAGGGTTTGACAGGTTATGATTCACCCTTGTTAGGCTTTGATGGGAAAGTTGTTGTTCCGAAAGGTTAGATTAGACTACCAGTGCAAGCAGGTTCGAAAGTGGTGGAGGTGGACTTTATTGTAGTGGATGCTTACTCCCCCTACACTGCCATTGTGGCAAAACCCCGGCTTCATGCCTTGGAGGCTATTTCTTCCACCTTGCACTTGAAAGTGAAATATTCGTACGGGGACCAATTAAGGAGCTGGATGGGAGCCAGTCCGTGGCTAGGCAATGCTTGGTAGCTACAATTATGCATCAGCCTAAAGTTGGGTCCTCAGCCTCTGTTGATAGGGGCTTATAGCAATCAAGGATTCCGGTGTTATCCATGGATGAATATCAGAAGGGGAAAAGTGTGAGGAGTTAGAAAAGATTGTTATAGATGATGATTCAAAAAAAAAATTTCAGGTCGGGGCTCAGCTGCCTTTTCGAGAGAAGGAATAGCTGATAGTGTTTCTCAAGAGAAATATTGATGTGTTCGCATGAAGTGCTTACGAAGCTCCTGGGATAGGCTCAAACTTCATTTTCCATCATTTAAATATTAACCGGGCTGTCATCCCCAAAAAGCAACCACCTTGGCGTTCATCTAAAGAGCATTCTAATGCTGTTAAGGACGAGGTGATCAAACTTAAGCAAGCCGGGGCCATTAAACAAGTGTTTTACCCTAAGTGGATAGCCAATACTGTAGTGGTGAAAAAGAAGAGTGGAAAATGGCGAGTATGTGTGGACTTCACAGAATTGAACAAGGCTTGTCCAAAAGACAATTTCCCCATGCCTTGGATAGACTAGCTAATGGATGCAACTATAGGCAATCCTCGGATGAGATTTTTGGATGCCTCTCAGGGATACCATCAAATACCACTGGCTATAGGTGATCAAGAAAAGACGGCTTTTGTTACTCCTACTAGAAATTACCATTACAAGGTGATGCCCTTTGGATTGAAGAATGCAGGGTCTACCTATTAGAGGATGATGACCAGGATGTTTGAACCACAATTAGGAAAAAATATTGAGGTTTATATAAATGATATGGTGGTGAAAAGTAAGGCGGTGTCCGAGCACATAAGAGAACTCAGGAATATTTTTGAAATACTAAAGAGATACAAATTGCGCCTCAATGCTTCCAACTGCTCCTTTGGCATGGGATCAGGTAAATTTTTTGGCTATGTGGTCACTTATCGTGGAATTGAGGTCAACCCTGATCAGATTAAAGCAATTAATAGTTTACAGCCACCTTTGAATCCCAAAGAAGTCTAGAGATTAATAGGAATGACCGTCGCTTTGAACTTATTTATCTCTCGGTCAATGGACAGGTGCAGACCTTTCTTCCAGTTGTTGAATAAGTGGAAGGGATTTAAGTGGACCGAAGAGTGCATATTGGCCTTCCAGCAGCTCAAGGAATACCTTTCTCGGCCACCTGTTATGTCCAGGCCCGAGGTGGATCAGGTTTTGTTTGCTTACATTGCTGTGGCTTCCTATGCCGTGAGCTTGGTGCAGATACGGGTTGATAGTGGTGTACAGAGGCCAGTTTACTATGTGAACAAGTCATTGCATGAAGTAGAAGTTAGTTATTTACCACTGGAGAAGGCCATTTTGGCAGTAGTACATGCTACACGTAAACTCCCTCACTACTTCCAAGCTTATACAATTGTAGTTTTAACACAACTCCCGCTTCAGTCAATACTTCGGAAGGCTAACTACATAGGAAGGATTGCCAAATGGGGTACAATCTTAGGGGCTTTTGATATCAAGTATATGCCTCACACCTCTATCAAAGGCCATGTCCTTGCTGACTTGGTGGCCGAGTTTGTTGAATCCCCACAAGAAGAGGAAGGAGACAAGTAGAACATGGATGAAAAATCAAGGTGTGGTCTCCTAGCAAAGGCCTTTATCTTGGAGGGTATACGTTCACGGTGCAGCTAATCAAAGAGGATCTGGAGTGGGGCTAGTTTTAATATCTCCTGAGAATATCACTATTGAGAAATCCTTAAGATTGGATTTCTCGGCCACAAACAATGAGGCCGAGTATGAGGCTCTATTGGTTGGAATGGCTATGGTTTAGAAAATAGAAGCAAGAACAGTGGAGGTATTTTCAGATTCGAGGTTGGTTGGAGGTCAGGTGAAGGGAGAGTTGGAGGCCAAGGATATAAGAATGCAAGAATATTTAAGTCAGGTTAGGCACTTGCAATCAGGGTTTGAGTCTTTCAACTTACTGCAAATACCTGTAAGTGGAAACACACATGCTGACTCTCTAGCCACTCTCGCAACCTCCTCGGCTCAAAGTTTACCTCAGGTTATCCTTGTTGAAGACTTGTACAAACCTACTGAGATGAAGAGAGAGATAGTCCATATTCATTAAATAAGGGTAGGACCTAGTTAGATGGACTATATTATGCTATTCCTTAAGGAGGATATCTTACCCGAGGGGAAGTCCGAGGCTGAGAAAGTGCAGAGAAAGGCTCTTCGGTTTTGGTTGTCCGAGAACCAAAAGCTATACAAGTGCTCTTTTTCTAGACCATATTTGCCATGCATACACCCTGAGGTAGTAAAGCTACTCCTAGAAGAGTTACATGAAGGGATTTGTGGGAGCCACACAGGAGGCAGATCCTTGACTCACAGAGCTCTCACTTAGGGATATTGGTGGCCAAATATACAAAAGGAAGCACAAGTGTATATAAATAAGTGTGACCAATGCCAAATATTTGCCCCAAACATTCATCAACCAGAGGGTGTCCTCAATCCTCTGTCCAGCTTTTGGCCTTTTGCTTAATGAGGCTTGGATATTGTAGGGCCTTTCCCTAAGGCAGCAGGGAATAAGAGATGGTTGCTAGTTGGCACGGATTACTTCACCAAGTGGGTTGAAGCTGAACCATTGGCAAATATCAAGGACTTGGACGCCAAGAGATTTATTTGGAAAAATATTGTCACTCAGTTTGGGATCCCTCATACCTTTATCTCGGATAATGGTTTTCAGTTTGATAGCAAAACTTTCAAGAGGTACTGTTGTGACCTGGGCATTACAAATAGGTATTCCACCCCAGCTTATCCACAGGGGAATGGACAGGCCAAGGCTGTCAATAAGGTCATAGTGAATGGACTCTAGAAAATGCTAGATGATGCAAAGAGAAAATAGGTGGAAGAGCTGTCACATGTTCTTTGGACATATCAGACTACACCTCGTAGATCAACAAGGGAGACACCCTTTTCAATGACTTATGGAGCTAAAGTTGTGATCCCTCTAAAGACTGGATTCCCAACACTGAAGACGAGCTCTTTCACTCCGAGCAACAATGATGGGTTGTTAGAGAAGAGTTTAGATTTAATTGAAGAGCAAAAAGAAAATGTCATAATTCAGTTGGGTTATTATCAACACAAGCTCAAGCAAATGTACAACGCCAACGTGAGGTTAAAGCCATTAGCGCTTAGAGACTTGGTATTAAGAAAGATTTTGAGTACTGCAAAGAATGCAGCATGGGGAAATTTAGGGCCCAATTGGGAAGGGTCATATCATATCACCTCGGTGGCTAGAATATGTGCGTACTACCTGGAAGATTTAGATGAAAAGGTTGTACCACGCCCCTGAAATGTAAATAACTTGTGAATGTATTATTATTAATGAAAGTCATTTCTGCCATATTTTCTGTTTATGGCGTTATGCATTACTCTTCATAATACTCTTCATAATTGGTTTAAGTGTTAAATAGAACCTTGGTCATGCCTGACTCTTCAGACCACATACTTTGGGTAAATTAATACTTCATGTCATATTTCTAAGTGTTAAATAGAACCTTGATCATGTCTGACTCCTCGGACCACATACCTTGGGTAAATTAATACTCTTCATAATTGGTTTAAGTATTAAATAGAACCTTACTCATGCCTGACTCTTCGAACTACATACTTCGAGTAAATTAATACTTCATGTCTTTTTTTAAGTGTTAAACAGAACATTGGTCATGCATGGCTCCTCGGACCACATACTTTGGGTATATTAATACTCTTCATAATTGGTTTAAGTATTAAATAGAACCTTAATCATGCCCGACTCTTTGGACCACATACTTTGGGTAAATTAATACTTTATGTCATTTTTCTAAGTGTTAAATAGAACATTGGTCATGCCTGGCTCCTCGGATCACATACTTTGGGTATATTAATACTCTTCATAATTGGTTTAAGTATTAAATAGAATCTTAATCATGCCCGACTCTTCGGACCATATACTTTGGGTAAATTAATACTTTATGTCATTTTCTTAAGTGTTAAACAGAACATTGGTTATGCTTGACTCCTCAGATCACATACCTTAGGTAAATTAATACTCTTCATAATTGATTTAAGTATTAAACAGAACCTGAGTTATGCCTAACTCTTCAGACCACATACTTTGGGTAAATTAATACTTCATGTCATTTTTCTAAGTGTTAAACAGAACCTTGGTCATGCCTGACTCCTCGAACCACATACCTTGGGTAAATTAATACTCTTCATAATTGGTTTAAGTATTAAACAAAATCTTAGTCATGCTTGACTCTTCGGACCACATACTTTGGATAAATTAATACTTTATGTCATTTTTCTAAGTGTTAAACAAAACATTGGTCATGCTTGACTCCTCGGACCACATACCTTAAGTAAATTAATACTCTTCATAATTGGTTTAAGTATTAAACAGAACCTTAGTCATGTCTGACTCTTTGAACTAGATACTTTGGGTAAATTAATACTTCATGTCATTTTTCTAAGTATTAAATAGAACCTTGGTTATGCCTGACTCTTCGGACCACATACTTTGGGTAAATTAATACTTCATGTCATATTTCTAAGTGTTAAATTGAACCTTGGTCATGTCTGACTCCTCGGACCACATACCTTGGGTAAATTAATACTCTTCATAATTGGTTTAAGTATTAAACAGAATCTTAGTCATGCTTGGCTCTTCGGACCACATACTTTGGGTAAATTAATACTTCATGTCATTTTTTTAAGTGTTAAATAGAACCTTGGTCATGCCTGACTCTTCAGACCACATACTTTGGGTAAATTAATACTTCATGTCATATTTCTAAGTGTTAAACAGAACCTTGATCATGTCTGACTCCTCGGACCACATACCTTGGGTAAATTAATACTCTTCATAATTGGTTTAAGTATTAAACATAATCTTAGTCATGCTTGGCTCTTCGGACCACATACTTTGGGTAAATTAATACTTCATGTCATTTTTCTAAGTGTTAAACAGAACATTGGTCATGCCTGGTTCCTCGGATCACATACCTTGGGTAAAAATACTCTTCATAATTGGTTTAAGTATTAAACAGAACCTGAGTTATGTCTGGCTCTTTGGACCACATACTTTGGGTAAATTAATACTTCATGTCATTTTTCTAAGTGTTAAATAGAACTTTGGTCATGCCTGGTTCCTCGGACCACATACCTTGGGTAAATTAATACTCTTCATAATTGGTTTAAGTATTAAACAGAACCTGAGTTATGTCTGGCTCTTCGGAACAAATACTTTGGGTAAATTAATATTTCATGTTATTTTTCTAAGTGTTAAACAGAAACTTGGTCATGCCTAGCTCTTTGGATCACATACCTTGCGTAAATTAATATTCTTCATAATTGGTTTAAGTATTAAACAGAACCTTAGTCATGCCTAACTCTTTGGACCACATGCTTTGGGTAAATTAATATTTTATGTCATTTTTCTAAGTGTTAAACAGAACATTGGTCATGTCTGACTGCTCAGACCACATACCTTAGGTAAATTAATACTCTTCATAATTGGTTTAAGTATTAAACAAAACCTTAGTCGTGCCTGACTCTTTGAACCACCTACTTTGGGTAAATTAGTACTTCATGTCATTTTTTTAAGTGTTAAACAGAACCTTAGTCATGTCTGACTCCTCGGACCACATACTTTGGGTAAATTAATACTCTTTATAATTGGTTTAAGTAATAAACAGAACCTTAGTCATGCCTGACTCTTCGGACCACATATTTTAGGTAAATTAATACTTCATATCATTTTTCTAAGTGTTAAACAGAACCATGTTCATGTCTAGTCTCTCGGACCACATACTTTGGGTAAATTAATACTTCCTATTATTTGTCTAAGTGTTAAACAGAACCTTGGTCATGTTTGGTTCCTCGGACCATGTGCCTTGTGTAAATTAATACTTTCTATTACTTATTTAAGTATCAAATAGAACCAACCATGCTAAATGGCAGAAATGTTCATCATAGTGACTTGATCAAAGGGGCACTCATGAGCATCACTTAAAGCATTTGTAAGATATCTATGATCTATTTGAGAACTGATTATCACCTCCATTTCCTTAGACTTACTGATAAATGAAGGGTTAGATGGAGCCCGACATGGATGGATGCTCTATCATTGTTTATGTTTTTGAAGTTAAGGGTATACTTTATTGAGATGGTAGACTTAGAAGGTTTAACCTATCTTGCTGTTGATCATGTGGGATGTAGTAACTATTCTACCACTTATGTAGATAACTAAATGGAGCTATATCTCATTGTCACATTGGTTAAGTGTGAAATGAAACATAACTATGTTAGGATTCATGCAAACACCATAAGTATGAAAGAAAAGTTTATAATTGTCATTAAACTGAGCCTCAGAAAAGGCAAATAGATTACAAAAGGGTAAATTGATTACAAATCTTGGAAACAAAGACAACAGTTCAAAAAAAAAAAAAAACAACTCATTGGTTCATTTTTATTACAAGCTTGTCTTTTGGAGTCTTGGCGGGCTGGGCAGTTGCTACTGCTGAGGTTGCTAGGCCTTTACCCTTGGGTTCTTCCTTGGCAAGAATGGGGAAATTTGCCAAAACCAACTTGTGGCTTTAGGAAACCACCCCTCCCTCAGAAGAATCCTTGGGTGCAACTAAGGGCTTTATAATCTCAGGGGCAACCTCTTTGGGGTTTTCTTTCTCCTTCTCTGCTGCACCAGTTTGCTCTGCCGCTCTTGGATGACTGTTGGGAGGAGGAAGGTCCTTGTTCGGAACCTCTTCAATAGGGCTCATACCTTTGTGGGCTGCATTATCCTGAGAGGCTAAGAAGCCTGGTGCCCAAATTGCAGGGAGGTAGTAAACATTCTCTGCTTTCCTAAGCGCCGAAGAGGCCTCAACCCCGGCCAGGTTGAGGGCCTCATTCCACACCTGGAGGTAGTATGCTTTACAAACCCCCAAGACCTCAGCCTTGAAGGCCTCCTCGATCTCAGCTACCCCCACGTCGTAGCCATCTTGTTCGGCTTGGTCCCTATCCTTCTCAGCATCGTCCAGCTTCTTCTTCCGCACTTTTGTTTGCTCCCTGTCCGTAGCAAGCTCATCCTCGGTCTAGCGGAGTTGCTTGAGTTGATTCTCGACTTGCCTTTCCACCCCTTTTAGGGCGACCTCAGCACTTTTCTTCTCCCTCTTGGCCTCAGTGAGCTTGGCGTTCAGCTCCTTGACCTTCTTCTCAGCCACGTTAAAGGCCTCAACAACAGCAATCCACTTGCCCTCCTCGTCCTTCATTTTTTGATGAGTGATATTCACCAACTCCTCAGCCCTAAAAGTGGCTTGAATAGCTTGCAAATGAAATGTAGCAGTAAGCAAAGGCAAAAGTAAAAAAATAATAATAATAATTATAATAATAAATAAATAATAGAACAGCAAAGAGAAAAGGAGCTTAGCTTGAAAGACTTACCATGGCGAGGTCTCTCTTCAGACCCAGAAACACCTTGTGTCTCTTCATGGTCCTCAGATCGGCCATGTTGTCAGGTAGTAGCAAGGCCTGCTCTACAGCATCTGCTACGTACTCAGCCTTTCCCTGCTGGAAGTCCCTTATTAAGGAGTTCGCAGGGAGAGGGGATCCGTCTAACACCAAGGGGGATTCCAGTTTAGAACCCCGGTGCGAATATCATGTCCCTTGTCTCCAAGTGCTCTATCGCTTGAGGACCTCGTCTAGGTAGTCTTGGCTACCTTGGCCCCTCTTTGAGGCTCATTCTCTTTGGGAGGGACACCTCGGCCCTCTTTAGTCACATCCTTCCCCTTTTGCTCTCGTTTCCTCCTTTTGTCTGCAAGTTCAGGTTGAATGTCATGAGGAGTAGGGGGAGAGGGGTGTTTAGCTTGACCAGTCGCCTCAGATGCCTTGCCCCCAACTTGAGATTCCATGATCTTCAAAAGACTAGCCCTAGGCTTGCGTTGTATCCCTATAGCTTCTAGAACAGAGGAATCTCCTTGTGTCTGGCTTACTTATGTTGAAGGTAGATGACTGAAGTTACCGGTGGGAGCCTCTAGGGATTGAGGTCGGTTGAAGACCTCAAAATCGTCCTCGAAATCAAGCACTTCAACTATTTCTTCTTTTTCTTTTTCTTCCTCTTTGGTGGCTGGCTATAAGGGGTCACTTCGTCCTCGGCCTTGTATTGAAAAAGGGGCTCTACCTTTAGTACATCTTGTGGTCTCGGACCTGGGTTGAGAAAGCCAGGCACAGCAACGTTGATCAGGTGCAAGTGCGGGTCCTTTGCCTTTATCATGCACTTCGGCGCCTGGAAACTCAATGAAAGAGGGTTGTAGCTGAGGATGAGGTAGGTCGCTCGTAACTGACCGTCACTGTGAACAAAAACCTCAACTTTAAGTATCTTGTCTAGGTTTGGCTGGTTGACGAGATTGAAATTTGGAACGACGGCGTGCTTATCTGCAAAACCATTTGGAAAACAAAAAAAACATCGTCAAAAAAAGATGGCACATATTAAGGGAAAGTTCAATTACAAACACAAGCGGAGAAAAGTGGGTACAAAATATGTCAAAGGGAAAAAGGGTGACTTTGAAGTAATAAACCTAGACCTGAAAACCCCACTTGGTATCCCCTCTCTCGTCGGGCAGTAGAGACCATTGTGCCACTCCCCTGAAACGATTAGAAAGTCTTTGTTCATGCCTTTGTTGGATTCAAGGAGACATGAGATGAGCCTAACCTCGGGGTACCTAGTTTTTAGGTAATATCCCTGCCCTTTTAAGTGGTGAAGGTTATAGATCCAGTTGACATCATGATGGGTAAGGTTTAAACCAATTTTCTCATTAAAGGCATATACACTACCTAAAATCCTAAACATATTTGAGACACATTGGGTGGAGGCTAATCTATGAACCCTTAGGTAATCTATAGTGACTGTGCCCATAGGATTCTCATCCCTCCCTCTATAAAGACAATCATCAGGATTGCCACTTCTCCTTCCTGCCTCTGAGTGTGCTAGTCTCCTTCCTTATAGTATCTAATGGAGACTCTTGACGGGATTCTATATTGAGTTTTAAAGCTCTCTATACTCTCCGCAGAGTCTACCAAGTAAGCAAATCTACCCATATATGAAAGAGGGTTGAAGGTACTAAAATGGTAAAGGGAAATTAAGAGGGCCAAGGAGAAAGGGGATTTGTGAAAAGAAAAGTAGAAGAGAAAGTAAATGAAAATGTTTAAAAAGAGTTATGCAAGGAAAGAAACTCTCCTCAAAAATCCCCAAGCATCGCACTGTAGAACGTGGGGAACATGGAGCTGCAGAAATTTAATGAAGGCGCGTTTCGGATGCCGAAGCGTCAGGAGCGTGCGTTAGGCAATTAAAAAGGTACCTACGCAGACAAAGATGATGTATGATAAGAGCAGGGTAATTGTAATGATATTGAAATCCTCCTTTCTTCCCGAGAAACAAGAAAGGAGAATTTCGAGGGGTTATTTTAGGTATGATAGGCTCAGTAGTATATATCTATATATATGTTGGGTCGAGGGCCCAATCCAAGGACATCTAGTAGTCTGAGGATAGGTAAACGCTGTCATGGAAGTCCGCATTAATGAATGAAGAAATGGGGTTTGGTCATGAAGGTCCAGGATGGTGGTCCGAGGAGGAATGCCTCTTCGGCTGAGCAAAGTAGAGGTCAAAAGGTGTGGTCTGCCATCCAGAGCAACGTTCCAGGAAATTTTATTGATAAGGATACACATCATGAAAGCACAGGACAAAGGGGAACTATGAAATATCTAAGAGAAAGCTGCTACCACTACATTGAATGCTCTATAGCTAACTCTCTGGCCGCATTAATGTGGAAGTGATACATGAACAGTAATTTTCAGTCTTACAGCAACTCCCAGAGACTTCAGGAAGGTGATGATGGGACAGGAGTCAACACCAGAAACCTGGTCTACACGTGGAGGGTGGAGATGAAAGAAGAAAGATAGTATAAAAGAGAAAGAATACACTAAGGAAGGGCGATCAAGAAATTAAAGGAAAAATACTGTAACAACAGGAACTAGACTTGTAATCAAATTCAAAAGAGAGATATATCTATCTATATATATATATATATATATATATATATATATATATATAAGAACACGTCTCCTCGGATTGTGCCGAGGACTATTTTCTTTGTATAAAACTTGTTTATCTTTGCTTTTAGGTTATCTAGACCCACCATAATTGTTGTCCAATTCACTAGAGCCAAGTTTTCTGACCCACTCTCTACAACAGGAACTAGACTTGTAATCAAATTCAAAAGAGATATATATATATATATATATATATAAGAACACGTCTCCTCGGATTGTGCCGAGGACTATTTTCTTTGTATAAAACTTGTTTATCTTTGCTTTTAGGTTATCTAGACCCACCATAATTGTTGTCCAATTCACTAGAGCCAAGTTTTCTGACCCACTCTCTACAAATTCATTGTATTGGTTTCTTTGGGCTAAGATCCTTTTGACTCTTGGGTTTAGAACTTAAATTGGGTCTTTACAAGTACCATATCAATAATAATATGATAAATAAATTTCTTAATTAAAATTTTATTTTGTGTTTTAAAAGTTGACACATTAATTGTAAGATTCATAATAAAATTTATATTAATTTTAGCATCACTCTTTCTGTTTTGGTCATGAAAGATAGGGCCAATGTGTGCAAGAATATCAACAAGGATTGAGATCTTCTAAAGTTCTAATAGTAAATTGAATTCACCATGAAATTCTAAAATCCTAAATAAATGGTTTAGAATGATCACATCATCAATATTTAAACAAAAATATATCTAAAAATATATCAAATTTCACAACATGTTGCAGTGGTTGATTGTGAGTGGTGGACACTATTTGTCTACTTCTTTTTACATGTAGTCATCACTTTTTGTCCTCTATTTATAGTCGACAAGTTCAGTATGTTATGAAATTGGATATATCCATAATATTGTTGATTAAATCAAAATTTCAACCATTCTATTTAATCATAAAAATTTTAGAGGATCCTAATCAAATGTTAGGCCCATTTTTCCTATATATATATATATATATATATATATTAGGAGAGTGCAGTCGGCAACAAAGTCCTTGGGCCTTATTTTCAAATTTTAGAATTGGGTCTGAGTTTTGAAACCCCGGCCCAAAACTTTAATTTGTTGGGCCTTGGTTGATAATTCACTTCAGCATACTCTAGTCACTATTGTAGATTTGTAGTAGTAACACTGTCTAATTCTAGCGAAATGAAGTTTAGCGAAAAGAATTATATGGAAATGAACTTTTATAATATTTCTTGCAGTTTCTACTCCTACTAATAGTTTAGTACACTCTTTGTTGTTACTATGGAGTCCAGAAGCACAAAGAGATTTTACTCATTGGTGTCAATTATGCGGTCTATGGACTTAGATTTTTGCCTTCATTGGAGGTCATTGGGCTTATATATATGGGTTACCAAGGGGAATGTAGTCAAGTAATAGACTTTATTAGTAGAGATAATTGATATTCATAGGCTTGTTAAATTTTAATATTATTTTCATGAAAAAGGAAAAATTCCTGGGAAGTCTCAAAGCCTGTCTGTCTTCTTTCCTCCTTCCTACGTTAAGTTAAAAAAAAAAAAATTAAAAAAAAAGAAAAGAAAAAAGACTAACTAGGAATAATTTAAACTCTTAATGTTTCCGTTAAGAACGTTAAAATGTGTTAACTAATAAAGTTATAAAACTCTTTGCGTCTTCGGTTGTTTGTTGTTATTTTTTCAGACTTGTTATTTTCAAGGCACAATTGCAAGTTTCCTCCAAGTTGACTTGCAAATTGAAGATTTTTTGCGTTCCTCCATTACTAGCAAATTGCAATTAGATAGTGATGGGCCTGATGGCTAGTGAATTTTTTCAAGGAAACAAGTTTCATCCAACTATCCAAGTTGACTATAGAAGATTTTTGCGTTCCTTTCTTAATTATTACTGGCAAATTGCAATCTGATAGTGATGGCTAGCGTGGTTACATGCAACTCCTCTATGTAGGTTCGCATTCTATTGCTCTCATCCCCATTTATTGCTAATCACTCGTCATATGTGAGGGACACCTCACATGAATTACACTGTATACTGTACGTATAGGACATTGGGTGTGTGAGATTATTATACCCACCATCTACACATCATTTTTAAGCCCTACTATATCCTTTTATAATGAAGAAAGTTTAGCTCCAAACATGAACAAGATAAAAATTAATGTCATCTTCTTATTATTAGTAGTAGGAGCCCAAGGCTTAGAGGCGGCTCCACTTATGCTTCAGGAGTTCAAATGAACCCCATAACTTGATATATATATATATATATATATATATATATATATATTACTAATTTAATCTACCCCTTAAAAATATTTTTGCACACCCAGGATTAAATCTTGCACACCAAACAACAACGCAAATCATAAATCACCCTCTCCCTCTCTCATGAATCTAATCTCATCTCTTTTCTCTATTTGAAAATCTTTTGTATCTCCAACTTCAAAAATAAAGAGTGAGTATTTATAAGTTGTGAGTCTCTCTTTATTATAAATTTATATTATATGTGTGTGAGTGTGTGTTTGATATTAATTGTGTACGATTATTTATTTTTTGCTATAATGTTATTTTTGTGAATTGTGTTGTGTATGAATGTGTGCATGTATAATATAAATATAATATAATATAACTTTATATAATTTAATAATTAGGAAATATATAAGGTTTGTTACATGTGTGTGCATTGTTATCGTGTTGTAATAATTTATTATTATAAAGTTAGTCATTCAAGGAAAAAAAAAAGTAAAATTAGTGATGTTCAAGGATTTGATTGATTAAATAGACACTTAGTATATTATTTATGTATAGACGAGTGTGGCTATATGATTCAACAAGTAACATATTGCAAGAGGGTTGAGTTTTGTTATTTAGTTTAAAATATTTTTGTCACAATAATGACAAATAGATAATGACAATTACATAAAAATAAAAATGTTATACAAACTTAACAAAATAAAATGGTCATACTTATCCACATTGACAATAAATAATGAAACCTCATAGAAAAAAAATTGTAAAACTATGTATGTGTGGGGGTAAAAGCCCAAATTCGTATATTGGGTCTTGGGCCCTATTTGAGGGTGTGAGTACGTCCGAGGAGGAGTGAACTATTGGAGAAGGTCCCAAAGTGGAGAATCACGTAAGGAAAAGATAAAGGAATATAATTCGAGGAATGTATCCTTCTCGGATACAATGAATATCAGTCAAGCAAGTACTTGGGCGATTTAGGTAACCTTCCAGGAAGATCCAACGATAAGGATGAACTTCAGGCATGTACAAAGGTGATAAGAATACCGAAATATCTAAAAGAAAAGCTGCTACCACCGCATTAAATGCACCGCAGCCACTTTTCTAGCCGCATTTATGTGGAGAAGACCATAAACAGTGAAATCTCAACCACCACCATTCACAGAGAGCCAAAAAAGATGACTGATGGGACATATACTCAAGTGAAGATTTAGATGATTAACAAGTGTACGATCAAAATGATCTAAGAAGAAGCTATATAATGTAAAAGACCTCCCATAAGAAGGGGATCGAAAAAGAGAAAGAAAGAGAAGAGAAGAAGATTTACTGTAGCACTAAGGATTTAATTTTCATGAATAGTACTTTTAGTTCGTAATTCATCTCCTCGGACTCCAATTTGATCAAGTTTTAAGTATGTTTTCGTACTTATTTAGCTCCTAAAAATTCTTGTTAACCGTTGTCCAATTCACAAGTAGCCCAGCTCTTTCACCCACTCTCCACAAATTCATTGTATTGAGCTCCTTTGGCTCACTCCCCATAACTCTTGGGCTTGGGCTACGAATTGTGTCCCTACAATATGTTTTTTTTTTTTTTTTTTTTTTTTTTTTTTTGTCGATATTAAGATTCAAGTTTTTTTATATATTAAATTTTGTTTAATTTAAATTTCTTAATAACCCCTAAAAAAAATTCTTGGAGGCTCTAACTTTTCCTCTATAATATTCTTCTATTCCTCCAATATGGTCAATGGGAATAGCTCATCCGACTGCTACATAGGGTAACTAAGATTTAGTCGCTCTCTATGAGTTTTACCTCAACTGCCACCTTCAAAACTCATGAGTCAGTTATTAAAATAGTCTTGCCTTTAGTAGTAAGCTATCTCCCTAATTGCAAAATTTCTAGTTTTGTTTTTTGTTTTGATGCATGTATCATGCTACCAAAAAAGAAAAAATTATAGACGTGGAAAGATCAAAGATGTCATGTTCATTCCCTTGGCTTAAAGAAGAGTTAATATAAATTAGCAATATTTCCAGTAATTCCATTTGCGCATTTTTAGTTTTTCAGAATCTCAAGCCACCTAGATGGAGAGGATGCTATAAATAACAAGTTTTCCAACTTCTACACCATTTGCCACAACTTAATAATGTGATCGACTTATAGTAGCGGACAATTACTTTCATATAGATCTACCATTTACTCACAGTTGACTACCTTAGAATTATGACAAAAGTTATAAACTATACATTAATAACAACAACACTACAAGGTATAGACTATAGAGTATATAATTAATGATCTAGGGGTGGCAATTTTGTGCCTTCCTGTTTTCATGGTTCTCAGAACTGGACCGGACCGGGAGGTCGGACCGTGAGAACCGAAAATCGGGATGAAAACCGGTTTTTTAAGCCTAAAAAACTAAATTTTTTGTTAATTCCGTAAACTCCTAAAACCGGGGTTGGACTGCACGAACCGGTGAGAACCGTGCGGTCCAACCCCTTAGCAATTTTTTTTTTTTTATAAAAACAACTTAACACAAATTTATTCTACTTAATTAAATTATCCATCTCTTACAAGGAATAAAAAAAATTATAATTAAAATCCTTCAAAGATATTCAACTTTACTTCAAAAATTAATCATAAATTTTAATGTTTTTATGGTTATTATTTTATTTTGTTAACTTTCTTATTTAATTATTAAATATATGCTTGAAAATCATTAAATTTTCCTTACATATATAGATATATTAGTCAATTTTGCTAGTTTTATAAATTTAATATCTATATTTAGGGTTTAATTAATTATTAAATTAATTATGACATCATCACGGTTCGACCCTAGTTCGACCTCGGTTCGACCTCAAAAACCTTGAACATCTCTCTTTTACGGTTCAATGAACTGTCCGGGTCTGAAAACCTTGCTGTTTTGACCCACCCCTTCCCTCACAGGCTTTCCTCACACCACAAAGGTAGTGGGGCGAGATTTTCAAGTTTAGGCTTTTTAGTCCTACTCGCATTGATTAAGGATATAATTGTAAATTTTTCAAGCCTTATGCCCCTACAATAATGGTAGATTCTAATCAAATTTCGAATCTTTCAATTTGTTTGCACAATTGTTCATGTTTTTTTAATCAAATGACTATATATTTATTTATTTACCACAAAAAAGAATATATATTTATTTAAAGACATAACTTTTTTTTATACAAGATAAAAATTCTACTATAGCATAATATAAGTGTTTATGTGTATAAAGCTCATTCTTAGAGACTTAAACTCTGACCCTTACCTTCTACACTTCACAAGTACTTATACTTAAGGAGTAACCATCACGCCAAAGGTACGGTGGTTAAAAACATAATTAATTCTCTTGAAAGTTTTTGATATCTTTTTTTTTTCTTTTTCTAATTGATTATCTAAGTGACATATTGTAATTAATACAACATATTAAGGACTAATTATTCTCACAATATTTGTCATTCCTACACATCTCTTATTTCACGGTTTAACATGGATATCAATAAAAATGTATATATCATCCGTTAAATTATAAACAGCAAAGTTCTTAATAACAAATATGAAACATTATTTTTTGTACATTAAGGTCATCATTTTACATCAATCACATCAAGAATTGTTGAAAAATATTAGTATCAAATATATTATGTCATTAGACTCTTTTATTTTCTTCTCAGCAAAATTAAAAAAAAAAAAAAAAAAATAAAATGATAAATAAAAAAATAAAAAAAATCTTTTAATTTATTTTCTGCTTGAAGTCAGGCTTTGATAAACAAATGACCTAGCCCAATCTGACAAAATAAAAAATAATAATTCTAAAATTATGTAATCAAATCAAAGTTGACACCCAATTACTCAATCGAAATAATACCCACCATTTCTTTTAATCACAAACGACACAAAACTACTTCACAGAGAGAGAGAGAAGAGAGATATATTAAAAAGTATGCCGGTATGATATTGTTTTGCGGTATTACACGTTTATACAGTAGCTTCAGAATTCGGAACAGTACCTCAGGGCTCAGGCGACAATACATGATCCTAAGGTAAGGATAGGTCACTCATACATAGGTCCAGGAAAAATATGTACAGTACAATAATCAACTCAGGCCATGCAGTAATATTAGTATAACTATATACTCTATATATATATACTACTCCGGATTAGTTTTTGAACTCGGTAACTTGACACAGTGAGTCAAGTCAACCATTGGTTACTACTAGTACGTACTCCTACCAACACTGGTCCGTCTCCCAATTCTTGCGGGTGTATTTAGAGAATCCAGACGACGCCGTCAAGGGCTGGTACCTTCGGATATTAATCCTGCGATCATAGTCGGCGCGTTTCTCTGGGTCCGATAAGGTGGAGTAAGCAGCATGGACTTTCATGAACTCGCCTCCTCCTGACGTGTCCTTACGATTGGTGGAGATCACCACGTCGGGGTGACACGTCCTCGCCAATCGACGGTACGCCGCTTTTATCTCGTGACACGTGGCTCCCGTGGAGATGCCGAGGACCTGGTACGGCGATGAAGTGCACGCTGCTGCGGCGGCGGCCATGTTGGGCAGATACGACGACGACGACGTAGTATTATTGGTGCAAGTTTCATCTGATGATGACGTGGCGGTTGCGGCGAAAGCTAGGGGTGGTGGGAATCTGACACGTGGCGAGGCGTGAGCTGGGTAGAGAGGCTTGGCCAAGAATTTTGGAGGAGTCAGGAAGGAAGAAGGGGAAGAGAGCATGGTACGGTGAAATAGTGTCGTGTTGAGACTTGGGACTTGAGAGAGAGAGAGAGAGAGAGAGAGCGAAGTGGGGGCCTGAGGTCTTGGATTTTATTATTTAATATATAGATAAAGTGGGAGAGGATTGGGTTTAACTAGGGTTAAGAGTTAACTTGTGTGTGGTTCAGTTCATTCCCAGGAAATGCTTATCCACAAAGTTCGGGATGGGGGGAGGCTGAGTCAGCTAAAAGATTTATCTATTTTCATTATGAATTTTTGTCTCAATTTTTATTAAAATTCATTGAAGTGATCCATTATAAAATCAGTTTGACATTAATTTATTACTTATCTTCGTCACTCACAAATAATTTCGTAAAAATTGTGATACAAAAGTTATGTCTTTATAATCGTATAATTATAACACAAAATAAGTACTTTTATATTTAGTAGATGAGAAACATAGTTAAAAATAAATTCACAAGATTCCTTCAAAATTGTTACTTATTAGATTTTTTTTTTTTTACAAGATAGAATTTCTACTCTAACCTAATCTGATCATATATGTGTGTGAAGATTCCTCTTGGAGACTTGAACCCCGGCCCCTTACCTCTTACCCCTCACACCCCACAAACACTTATTCTTGTGAAGAAAATTTATAAATAACCTTTTAACAACGCTTGTGTTAAGGAAAATATTTACTAAGAATAACGTCAATTCATACCTTTAAACCATTGTTATGTGTTCATTTAATTGTTTTTTATCATTTTTTATTTCTATAGTTTACCTTTTGTTCTCCAACACAATTTATTATTTAAAATTTTGCAAAAGAACATTTTTTTAACCTTAAATTCCAAGCTCTCATAAATCACTATTTAATTATTTTAAAAAAACGATGGGCCCCAATATTCTTTAACAATGTCCAATGGGACCTGTTCAACTTTAGAAACGATCATTTTATTTTATCAAGTGATGACAATCATCAGTTAACATGGCAAGCAGTTTAGAGAATCAAATAAGCTTTTAAGTAGACGGATATAATATTGTCATCGAAAGATGGAATAACACTTATCTTTTGGGTTACGTACCCTACCACGCACAAAGACAACATCATAAGTATCTGGAACATATCATATGTCACTTTTAGAAGAGATTGGAATATAGTTTCCATTGTTGATTGATTTGTCTAAATATTGTTAGCGTATAAGTTTTTTTATCTTTATACTGTAGTGTGAAGTTATTTAGGGGTTTGACCTTTCAAGAGAGAGAAACTAAAAAGTTGTAGAAGTTAGGCTGTTCTTGGCATTTGAGGACTTTTTGAAACAAATATGGCCACAAATTTTGGTACTTCGGAGTTCGGCATGAGAAATTAGATCGTTTTATCTTTTGGCACATAACGGCCACAAAACTTCTTAACTAAGTTGTATAAATGCTGCCTAATTGCCAAAATTAGGTTGTGTTATCTTTTGGCACTAAAATTTGCTAAAACAAGCATGCAAAGTTATTGAACCCACAATCTTTTAAGTGTTAAAAGTGTGGTAGTGAGTGTTTCACAATTTTTGTTACAACTCTAATGTAGTCAGGTGTGAGTAGGGGAGAAAAAATGATATATTTAAGTGAAAAGATGTTGAAATAAATTTCCATTGTGGATTGATTTGGCCAAATATTTTTTAGCTTTAAACATTTTTATATTTATAGGTGTGAAGTTTTTTAAGAGTTTTTAGAGAGAATAATTTCCATTGTTCTTGCACTTTATCAATTGAAACTGAGGACTCTTTGCAGCAAAATGGCCACAAATTTTGGTACTTTAGAGTTCAGCATGAGAAATTAGGTTCTTTTGGCACAAAATATTAATGGCCACAAAATTTCTTAACTAAGTTGTAAAAAGGATAAAATTTGGCTACAAAAATAGTTGTAACCTAAGGCTACAACGTTACTTAATATCTTTTTGTTAGAGGCAAATTTTAACAAATCTACCATTTAATTACATTTTCTTCTTATATCTTCCATGCTTGCAAAATTTCTAGGAGATCAAAGATCAATAACTATATTATCAATAAATTGTTTAAATTACATGTGTTTGTAGTCTAAAATTATGTATTAAAAATAATTTTATAGATCATATAGTAAATAACATCCGACTGACACAAAATTTAACATGTGTGTTAAGATCATAAAGAATACACAATATTCCAACAATTAGATTTTCAGAATATGTAACAATGTTTATTTTTTTTTAAGGAAGTTATAGCCATAGACTGCAACCAATTTTGTTGCCAAACTTTCTCATGGTAGAATTGCTACCCAATTGCCAAAAATAGGTTATATTATCCTTTGGCACTAAAATAATTTAAATTTGGGAGAATCAGTGATATAACACTTCTAATATAAAAAAGGCTTGATAAATTCGGTTTTAGGCATACTAAAATGGTGCAATTGTGTTATCTTTTGGCACCAAAAGTGCTGAAATGAGAACTCAAATAATTAAATTCATCTTTTGGTACTAAAAGTGTGACACTCATATTCGATGGGTTGCAATTTTTGCCACAACTTTAATATGGTCGATTGTGAGTAGTACAGAAAAAAGTGGTAAATTCAAGTGAAAATTTTTATCTGTAACTCGCATTAATCAATTATTTTAGTAAGATGTGACAAATGGTGTAGTCTTAGAATAATTGATTCAATTATATTATTTACATAGTCCTTGGCTACTTTCTTTTCGAACAAAACATTTCCTTCTTTCATCATGCCAAGGTTCTACGAGTCTAATGGCATCTCAGGCTGGCTCCCCCTCTCTCATGTGAAGAAGAAAATGTTATGCATGGAGGTTGAGGTGATAATTAAGTGAAAAAACGATACCATTTTGGTCGTG
The DNA here is from genome assembly GCA_019022515.1 of Quercus aquifolioides. NCBI lineage: Eukaryota > Viridiplantae > Streptophyta > Magnoliopsida > Fagales > Fagaceae > Quercus > Quercus aquifolioides. Next base: position 34,119,875 of record CM032334.1, on the reverse strand, counting down.
TAAAGATGCTAGAATTTGTTCTAATACTGTTGAGTATAACAGGGATGGATGGAGTCTAGATTGTCATGAGAGTGAAAGTTTACGGTTTAATTTACACAATTAGAGATACTCGGTCAAATTTTGTAGAAAGTGTTTTTTTTTTTTCTCCCCAGAAAATGGTGGAGAAAGAAAAACTCAAACAAACGTGGAAGACTTCCGGTCCTCCTCCTCCACTAGCTAGATTGCAGTCATTACGAGTAATAGAAAATGTTGGCCAAGTTCATTATCACACTTTCAGCCCAAAAAATAGTTCACTGTCACATTTAAACTTTTTTTTTAGCCTTGATCGATTCAACTAGGCTCGTTAGATCAAAGGTGCAAAAAACCCAATATATGTGTACGAGACAAGCATATAATTCTTCCTTTTCTCGAAAGCACTTTACACCATTCACATCTGACGATAATTTCAGCATTTAAGCCCACCCAAAAAAAAAAAAAAAAAAAAAAAAATCATCTTGGTACCATAGGAATCTAGAATCCATCAAGCTTTCTTTAGTTAAAGTAAGAATCATGTAAAAGAAGACTAGCAAATGGATAGTATCAATTGCGTAAGATTATATTAAAATTAAAAATTAAAGTAAAAATGATATTTATAAAGAAAGAGAGAGGTCAAGTGGAGAAGCAGAGAATGAGAGAAATGGGTTACGTTTCTAGCCCCTTTCTGTCTGCTTCAGAGTCAGACTTCTGGGTCTACCTTTCAATTGGGATCAAAAGTCATATAACGTGGTTTACGAGTGCAACATCTACTAGTTATTTATGATTATTTCAAAAAAAATTTAATGAAATTATTACTGATAATTACTACTTCAACTTTAAGAATATGAATAAATTAACATTCAAAACAAACCAAACATCACGCATGTTTGTAGCTTTAGACACCGAGGAGACCTTGACAAAGACCCACTAGTTGCATATTGTCTAGTTGCATACTTTGCATTGGCTTGGCCCCCCAAAAGACTCCTATTGTCAATTATAAGGGCCAACTAGTGTATGCAGAAAGTGGGTCGGCTCTATCTATATTGAGAACCATTCATGTTAAGTCACTTGTCTCTTGATATTGAAAAGCAAAATCATTGTTTACATACATAAAATCTTTTAAATAAAGGGTGAATTAAGTTTGGCTACAAACTTGATTGCAGCATGAAACTAATTCAATTTTCTTTAACAAGTTGACATACATTCTTATTTGTATATGACTCATGCATACATATACTTAACCAACACTTGTCTTGTGCATTGCACACATATCAACTTCTTAAAGAAAGTTAAAGACTCAGACTACAATCAAATTTGTAATTAAATTTTGTCCTTAAATAAATGATAGATTATACAGTTTTTCATGCAAGGGTTGTGCTTTATTAAACAATGGATAAAAATTGATGTAATGGGTAGAACAAAATATTATATATGAGTCCGTGAGAAATTTAAAGAAAAAAATCTTATCTTGTATAATGAAAAGTGACCCTCCAGGGGACTTCGCCAAAGGAACCCACTATCACCTTATTTATTTCTCTTTTGTGCAGAAGGTCTTTCAGCACTCCTTCACCGTGCAACAGAACGGCATGCCATCCATGGAATTGCAGTGTGCCGAAGAGCCCTAAGAATCTCCCATCTCTTCTTTGCTGACAATAGCTTGGTGTTTTGCCGAGCAAATCTAGAGGAGTGCAATGAGCTCCAACGCATTTTCACTCTATATGAAGTAGCATCGGGTCAGCAACTTAATAAGGCCAAGACCGCTCTCTACTTTAGCAAGAATACCCCACGCGCACTTCAGGAGGAGATCAAAACCAGATTTGGAGCCCAAGTCATTCGTCAACATGAAAAATATTTGGGTCTTCCGTCCTTGGTGGGTAGATCCAAAAAGAATACTTTCCATGACCTTAAGGATAAGCTTGGGAAGAAGCTTTCAAGGTGGAAAGAAAAGCTCTTGTCGAATGCGGGAAAGGAGATGCTTATAAAATCAGTTGCCCAAACTATACCATCATATACCATGAGTTGCTTTAAGCTACCGGACTCATTATGCGATGAGCTAGCTGGGATGGTCCGTAAATTTTGGTGGGGGCAAAATAATGGTGTGGACAAGATGGCTTGGCTTAGTTGGGAGAAGATGTGCACACCTAAGGAAAGTGGTGGAATGGGCTTCAGGGACTTAAAAGCTTTTAACTTGGCCTTATTATCTAAGCAGGGGTGGCGACTCCAAACTTGCACCAACTCACTGTTCTATCGTGTTTTCCGAGCAAAATATTTCCCTCATGGAGACTTCCTCTCTACATCTTTGGGATCTAAGCTGTCATATGCTTGGAGAAGCATATTCTCCGCACAACAGATTGTCAAAAAAGGAAGTCGTTGGAGGATAGGAAATGGTGCAAACGTGCGAGTCTGGGGTGACCGATGGCTCCCACTGTCCTCTACCTATCGAGTAGTCACACCTTGCCCAGAAGCTGGCTCTGACGTGCTAGTGTCCACATTTATTGACCACCGGAAAGGGGAGTGGGATTTGGAGGCCCTTCAACGCAACTTCTTGCCTTTGGATGTAGAGTCTATCCTTTCCATTGCTCTGAGCCCAACTTTGCTTGATGACCGCTTTATCTAGGCTCTTACCTCTTTCGAAAAATTTACAGTGAAGTCAACTTATAAGGTTGCTTTGCAAGAAAGGAGTGACCAAATACCTGAGGAAAGCTCTAACGCTACGTGTATGAAGGAATTCTGGAAGTTTATTTGGCCCTTGTGAGTTCCAAACAAAATCCAGAACTTCACGTGGCGGGCATGCAGGAACATCTTGCCCACGAAAGCTAATCTGTTTCATCGTCAAGTAGCACAAGACAAGTGTGAGGCATGTGGAAATGCAGAGGAAACAACGGGTCACTTGCTTTGGCATTGTCATCATGCTAAGGAGGTGTGGAATGAGGTGGGTCTTGTTAAGGATAATACCATGGATAACTGCCCCAAGAGTAGAAAGCCGGCCTCTGTACTTGCTCGATGGACAAAGAATTACTTGGAGGACTATTTGATAGCCAACCAAGAAGTTCGACCTTACCGAGAATCTGTGGAAGAAGTGTGGCAGCTCCCTAAACCTCCCTGGTACAAAGTGAATATGGATGGTGCGACTTTTGAACAATAGAAGGAGACCAGTGTCGGAATAGTTATCCGGGATCACCATGGTGCAGTTGTGGCGGCTTTGAGTAAGAAGTTCACAGCTCCACTGGGTGCTCTCGAGGTGGAAGCTAAGGCAATGGAGGAAGCGGTTGAGTTTGCTTGGGATATGGGGATCAAGGACTGCGTGTTTGAGAGTGATGTGCTAGTAGTCACGAATGCAATGCTTTGCCTTACCGACCCACCCTCGTCCATAGCTAATATCATAGTTGGTGCCTTGTCCCATCTCTACAGGTTCCGCTCTGTCCAGTTCAGTCATGTACCACGCACTGGAAATAAAGTAGCCCACACATTAGCACAGTATGCCAGAGGCTTAACCTCCTTGCATGCTTGGGTAGAAGAGACACCAAGTTGTATTGAGAACCTGGTGACCTAGGATGTAATGTTTTTGTCCTGTTCTGAATGAAATTATTCTATTTCACATCAAAAAAAAAAAAAAAAAAGTGATCCTTCGATGAAGAAATATATGAATATTTCGGTTTCAGTCAGAATGTTACAACAATTTTTTTTTTGGTTAATAAAACATGTGTGGGGCCTGAGGGCCTGGTGACCTCGGCCCACTTTACATCCGGCCCAGGGCCCATGCCGAGGAAGAAGGATCGTCCGAGGACGATTGAAATCCTCGCCGAGGATGGTCTTGTCCTCGGTGGAGCAAGACTAACTCCAGATGGGGGAACAGGCCCAGGACAGGTTGTCACCTCCACACTAAATGCGCTCACCTAACCCTCTGACCACACTAATGGAGATGTGACCCCTGGACAGAGCAACATTGGTCATTGCAAATCACTTAAGCACTGATAAGGCAGCTGATGGGATGGACGGTCAGAGGGAAAGCGCATGGATGATCAACAGGTGGAAGAAAGAGATGGGAGGAAGAGGACTATATAAGAGAAACCAACAGAGCAGTTAAAGGGAGGAGAAAAGAAAGAAAGGGGAGGCTCCTCGAATCAATGCCGAGGAGCAACCTGAAAGGAAAACTTGGTTCTACCATTGGGTTTCGTTTGCCTGCAAAGGCCAAGTTCTTCAACCCACTCTCTAAAAATGTATTGTTTGGGGCCTATTGGAATATTTTCCTTCTGATTTTCGAGGGCCTTTCCAAATTGAGTCCCTACAATTGGCGCCGTCTGTGGGAAGAATTTGTGCACTAACAGGCGCAACGGACCATCGTTCCTAAGTAGCTAGTTTAAGGAAGATTAATAACAATGCTTTTGCAAAAAAAAAAAAAAAAACATTGCAAAGAAGTAGAAGATTCAAAGGAAAAGAGGAGAAACATTGCAGTATTTTATTAAATGAAAAGAAAGTACAAGGTACAAACAGAGGCTCAGACAGGCTTGTTTTAAAGCCAATTCTACAAACAGAGGCCCAGATGGGCCTGTTTTAAAGCTAACTAAAGGGAAGGGGGCTGAGGCAGGCCTGTTTCAAGGCTACCAACAACTCCCGCGCCGGAGCGGTGGTGCTGGCACGAAGAGAGGAGCAGATGCAAGGGCGCCTGACGGCCCTTCCCCATGATGTTCCCTTGATTCTCTTCCAGCCCCATGGTGGTTGACCGTTGGAGACGGCAACACTTAGGCACTAGACATGACGTAATCTTGCACACCTCCACCGACATGGGTGCATCCCGGAGAAGGGCGTTATGTGCTTCAAGGACCTCCCTCTTGGCCGCTATGCACGGCACCAACAGGATGACGCTCAAACTTTGCCGCACCAGAGATCTAACGCGGGTTCTAGCCACTATGGCTCTCGGTCGAGGGAGGAGGACCTTTGGCCTGTGTGTCCTCACTCCCATCCAAGGCCGTCCCATTTCTCCAAACTCTTATCACAATTCTGGCAGGGTTATTGAGGGGGCTTTGAAAGTTGATGGGACATGTTTCCTGTTTTGTTAGAGGGTTCGTGGAGTGTAGAAGGACATTTCCCCCCATATAGCTTTATATAGAGCCTGGAGATTGATGGGAACTGATCTACGCAGAATTCGAAAGAAGGATTATCGGTGACATTAATCTGACCAAATTTCAAGGCGGCTATCTACCGTTGGATCTGCATCAATCCACGAGGATATTAATGAGAGCACGCCTCGCGTGTCGAAACGTCAAGCGCGGAATGCGAGCAGTCAGGAGACGCCTCGTAACTGAAGAGGGTAGAAACTTGAACTGAAGGCGGGGTCACTGCCACGCAAAGGGTTAGAATTTCAAACTACCCTTGCCCAGGGCACTGCAGGGTTAAGGGTCCGGCCCACAGGATGGCCCACTTCTGACGAAGCAGGTCTGAGGCCATCATCGCGCCAAAAACAATATTCCCAGCGCCGAGGACAAACTACCCTATCCCTTATATAGAAGAACAGAAGTGTTAGATAGAACCAAGGTCTTGCATGGTCCTCGGACTCAAACCTATGGGGAAACTAACCACTCAAATATACCTGGGTACTAGACAGAACCAAGGTCTTGCATGGTCCTCGGACCCAAACCTATGGGGAAACTAGCTACTTACAGAAGAACAGAAGTGTTAGACAGAACCAAGGTCTTGCATGGTCCTCGGACTCAAACCTATGGGGAAACTAACCACTCAAATATACCTGGGTACTAGACAGAACCAAGGTCTTGCATAGTTCTCGGACCCAAACCTATGAGGAAACTAGCTACTTACAGAAGAACAGAAGTGTTAGACAGAACCCAGGTCTTGCATGGTCCTCGGACTCAAACCTATAGGGAAACTAACCACTCAAATATACCTGGGTACTAGACAGAACCAAGGTCTTACATGGTCCTCGGACCCAAACCTATGGAAAAGGTAGCTATTTGCAGAAGAATAAAAGCGTTAGATGGAATCGAGTTGTGGTACGTTCCTTGGATGTAAGCTTGAAGGACAGCTGACTGCCTCATGAGACTAATTCCAGAACAGAAGCAAGGTATTGAGCAAAACATTAAAGTACAACAAGTAAGAGGAAGCATCAATCAAGGAACCAAAGGCAAACTATTGAATATGTATTTTAAATAGAAAGTATGTAATTTCGTTACAATGTCGCCAAAGCAAAAAGCAAAATAAAATGAAAAAGAAAACAAATAAGATTGTCCCATGCTATCGAAACGGGGTGGTCCAACGAGATGGATTACTCCCCCAACTCGGTGGGCAGCTTGTCTTGAGGAGCCTGTTGAAGGGCTTCGACTAACTCCTGGGGACCCTGACTCGAAGGGGCTACTTCAGAGGACCCTCCCACGATGAGAGGGATCTGAGGAACAGCGAGTGTGGCTTGGGAGTCAGCAGGGAGCCTCACTACATAATGGGGCGCTTCTTGACTGTCAGTTCCAGCCCCCTCCAGCGCCCCACGGGGCTCAGCCTCCTCTAAAGGTCTGTCAGCTGAAGATGTGTCCTCGGCAGTTTTTGTCTGACTTTCACCCGTCGCAGGTAATATGGACTCCTCCTTGGAAGTAATGGGGATAACCTCGCGAATTGCGGGGAGATAATATACTCTCGCTGCCTTCCTAAGGTCAAACGAGGCATCAACTCCCGCTTGGTTGAGGGCTTCATTCCAGGTCTGGGAACAAAAGCGCCTGCACACTTCAGGGACTTGAGCCTTGAAGGTAGCTTCAGTCTTAGCCACCCCCTCAGCAAAGGCCTCCTCCTCCGCCTGTTCTACAGAATGCTCAGCGTCTATTTTCGCAAACACAGCCAATTCTTTGGCCCTCACGGCCTTGTCCCTAGCATACTCGGCAATACTCTTCGCCCTCACCTCCTCGGCCAACTTCTTCTTCAAGTTGGCGATGTCCTCTCTGGCAGCTAGCAGTTGGCCCTGGACATCCTGTAAGCGTTTTGTCTGATCCTCGGCCTGCTTCGTGGCCGCCGCTAGGTCACAGACCGCACTATCTCTAGCCTTTGTCATCTCCTCCAGATTTTCAGTCATCTTCTTGAGATCTGCCTCAGATCTCTTAAGGGTACTTACAGCCTTCAAGAACTTGTCGCGCTCCTGCGCCAAAGCGTTACTCTGGCTGTCGACCTCCTCATCCAGCCTAAAAACAGCCTGGATAGCCTTCCAACCAAAACCAATACGCCGTAAAGGGGAGGGGAGGTGCTAAGCAATAAAATTCGATTAAAATAGACAAGTACCGCAGGTCCTACCATGCCCAGGTATCTCTTGAGGTTGCCGGCAACCTCTGGCCCCCTCATGCTCCCAAGCTCAGCCATGTCAACGGGGAGGAGAAGAGACCTCTCCAGGGCGTTGGCTACGCGAGCCCCTTCGCCTCCTCGGAAATCCCGGATAGTAGCGTCATCCATCAAAGGTTCTCTGTGGAGCATAGCAGCGGGCAGCCAAGCCTGGGACTCGGACTGTTGAACGATTTCTTTCCCTTTTCGCTGACCACCCAGCTTCAGTTGTTTTGAAGGTCGTCTGGCTTCGCCTTCCTCTGGAGAAGGGTGGGACTTGCTCCCATCCACTGGGTCTTTGCCCTTGGAAGGTCTCTTCCTTTTTGGATCGGAGGACTCAAGCCGAGGGTCCGAGATTGTGGGGATGAAGGAAGACCTGGTCCGCGCAGGCGAAGACTTAGATCCGAGTAGAGGGTGCTTGGGCTGTGACTCCCTCGGCACACCCTTCCCAGACTTGCCCTCAAGAAAATCAAGAAGGCTGGTTTGGGGCTGTTTCTTAAGACCCATCTCAGCTTGGGTACCAACCCTCTGGGGCTAGAGATCGGCTTCGGATAGGTGGGGGTCCCCTAGATCACCAGAGGGATCCTCAGATTCGTCCTCAGACGAGCTTAGTTCAACCACTTCTTCCCCTCTCTCCGAGCTCTCTTCCTCGGCCTCTGCCGCTTTATGGGACGAGGAGGAACCTGCCAACGGAATGCCTTCGGGAATAGAGGATCCGTCAGAAAACGCGAAACCGTCCTCTACCACAGTGATTTGCTTAAGCCGAGGATCACGAGCCCTAATAACATGCTTAGGGACAGGGAACGACTTCTGGGCCGGATTGCATCCGAGGATCTTATGGGCGGCTCTAACCTGGTTATCGGTCTCGTTCATAAAAAGCTCCGCCCTAAGAACGGTTTCCAAATTCTCCTTGTTGACCAGATAAAAATGACGCGCGAAGGCCTACGAATCTGCAGAAAGAGAAACAAAACTCCTATGATCAATCAACCAAAAAAGATATACGACAAAGAAAATATAAAGGAATCTGGACGGCCTCTCACTTCGGATACCCTACCTGGCTCTCCCTCTACTGTCGGGCAGTGGAGGCCATCATGCCATTCTCCTGACACAATGAGAAAATCTTGAGTCAACCCCTTATTGGAATCAGGGAGGCACTAGATAAGCCGGACTCTATCATCTCTCGTCTTCATATAATACGACTTACCCTTCAGGCAATGAAGATTGTAACACCAATTTACATCGTGGTGGGTTAACCTCAACCCCATTTTCTCATTTAAGGCGTCTACGCACCCTAATATCCTAAATACATTAACGGCGCACTGGGTAGGAGCCAGCCAAAAATGCCTAAGGTAACCGCTTGTCACTGGTCCCATAGGGATTCTCATGCCTCCCTCTATGAAGGCGACTATAGGAATCACAACTTCACCCTCGTTCCTCTTAATATACCACTCTCCCTCCTCGCAATACCTCAAGCCCACATTACGGGGTATCCCATAATCAACAATGAACTTCTCCATCATCTCTTCAGACTCAACTAACTTCTTAAATTTACCCATTCCTAGCAATGACTAAAGGACCCGTTAAAGGGAAGGAGAAGGAAGAACTAGAGAAAATTTTGTGTTGCAGAGAAAAGAAGACTTACAGAAATGGGGAGATTCTCCTCAGGCAAGCTTTTTATGCTAGAAAGGGGCACTTGTCAGTGTCGAAATTGGACCAAATTCAGAGTATATACACCGAAGTTCGTGAGTGCGCAAATGAGGAGGCCAAGCGGGTCAAACGAATATTTATATCCCCAATTAAAGTTAACCAAGCATAACTTCCCGCCCATCAAAGCAGAAAATATCTGCCAGGTGATTACCATCACATCGTTGGAAACGGGAAACGTGGAGCCACAAAAATTTAATGCGAGCGTGCACTGAGTCTCGAAGCGCCAGAAACGTACATCGGGCAGGCGAAAAGACTCCAACGCTGACGTGGACCGAGGTTAGGTGAATCATGTGGGGGGCCCGGAGATATCAAAACCCTCCTCCCCGTCCGAGGATACGGGCAGCAGGATTTTGAGGGGCTATTGTGGGGTCTGAGGGCCTGGTGACCTCGGCCCACTTTACATCCGGCCCAGGGCCCATGCTGAGGAAGAAGGATCGTCCGAGGACGATGTATGAGGGCCTAAACTTTTGAAATCCTCGCCGAGGATGATCTTGTCCTCGGTGGAGCAAGACTAACTCCAGATGGGGGAACAGGCCCAGGACAGGTTGTCACCTCCACACTAAATGCGCTCACCTAACCCTCTGACCACACTAATGGAGATGTGACCCCTGGACAGAACAACATTGGTCATTGCAAATCACTTAAGTACTGATAAGGCAGCTGATGGGATGGACGGTCAGAGGGAAAGCGCATGGATGATCAACAGGTGGAAGAAAGAGATGGGAGGAAGAGGACTATATAAGAGAAACCAACAGAGCAGTTAAAGGGAGGAGAAAAGAAAGAAAGGGGAGGCTCCTCGGATCAATGCCGAGGAGCAACCTTAAAGGAAAACTTGGTTCTACCATTGGGTTTCGTTCGCCTGCAAATGCCAAGTTCTTCAACCCACTCTCTAAAAATGTATTGTTTGGGGCCTATTGGAATACTTTCCTTCTGATTTTCGAGGGCCTTTCCAAATTGAGTCCCTACAACATGTTTCAACTTCTTCTTCTTTTTCTTTTTTCTTTTCTTCCCTTTTAACATAATAAATGCCTTACAACTTCTTCTTTTCTTTTTCTTTTTTCTTTTTAAGTTTTAACTATTTTATAGTATTTAATTGATTTTTTTTAATTACTCAAAATGACACCATTTATTATTTACACGTTTACAACATCAACATATATGTTGTATATTACTAAAATTTTAGTCTTACACATTTTCTTCATTTAACTCAGGATTAAAATTTTTTTTTTTTTTAGAGATAATTACAATATGTTGTTAATCCACAACTCAAATCATTATTTTATGCATGGGAAGTACCAATTCAGCTACAAGATCTTTAGTAACTCAGGATTAAAAGTTATAAACACTGCGTAATGGTTTTTCACTATTGTTATAGTGGTTTTCAGTTTCCAATTCTTTATTTTAACTAACTAATAAAAATTATAATAATTTGTTATAGATGAAACTCTATTACTAAAATTTTCAATAAATATATATTTATTACAAAATAACTTAGCTTATTAAGGCCGATTTGAGACCCATAGAGAAGCCGAAAAGCCACTACTACTAAGGGTAGAAATCAAATAAACCCACAAGAAAGGGAAAAATCCCTTTAACATAGTAGAGAAAGGCTCACGCCGAGAGCGGAGCTCAAGAGGCCTCAAACATATATTAGCACAGAGACACTAACATGCACAGAGAGAACTCCAAATTAAAATTATAAGAATCAAATTGACATTCAATTTCAAAGATTGTATTTTTTTTTAAATCCTTAATTTTAAATAATAGTAATGATAATCCGCGCAATTGTACTTCTTCACACTCAACAAATGGCAAAATTTTCTAGAACTCTTCAAACCTATGTAAATACTTAGTAACTTTTTACAACAATAACTTTTGAAAAGCACTCATTTTAAACTCAAAACACTATTTTACAACAACTTATTCAAATGGACTCTATATATGGAATAATGAAAGTAACAAATAGGAGGTCAAACTCGAAACTCACTTTAGTTTTCCACCTTATACTCAAAGAATGAACCAGTCAGAAGAAATTCAAATGCCTGGGCGTAACACCGAAACCGAGCCATTGGCAAAGCCAAAATTCAACACCACGTTTGGATCAAGACTATGGGTGCTACTGGTCCTCGTGGGCTCCACGTCCCATTCGATCGTGCGGTCCCTACAAAGGGGACAGTGCAAAGACTTCAACACCAGCCACTGATCTATACAAGGTCGATGGTACATATGCTTACACTTGGGCAAAACCCTAACTTCCTCTCCATGCACGTACTCGGCCAAACATATAGCACAGCTTGTTTCAGGATTAAACGGCGTCTTTGAAGAAGAAGAAGAAGAAGGAGAAGCCGGAAATGAATCACTACCGTATTTGAACGTAGGAAGGGCAGAAAGCCGGTAGCTGTGTGCTGGCGTGGCGGCGGGGTCGCGATGATTGAAGAAGCGGCGCCGCACGCATTTGAGGAGGAAGAGAGAAAGGAGTGACGCAAGAATGAGTATGACCCCCATGATGACTCTGGCCCATTTGCTTATGCTTTTGTCAAGGTTGTGTTCTGCTGTTGAATTGCCATTCAAAAGGAGCCTGTGATTGTGTTGCCAGAAAATATTGGTCGAGTTATAAAATTGAGAAAAATATTGGTTGAGTTTCTTGACAAAAATCATTTGTAAAACTGAGAAAACGTGAAGAATTAATTATAAGAATTTTGCAATTTAGAGAATCCTTAGCCTACATGTAATATATGTAGTCTGTAAACTACATAAATAGATGTGCACATTATGGTAAAACTATAATTACGGTCAAGGTAATTATGGTAAGGCTAATCACAGTCTAGATTTTATTCTGTGTCACAACTTATTTCAACTTGGCATCTTTACTGCCCTAGCTAGATTGGTGATGTGCTGTATTTTAAATGCTGGGCTAATATCTTATTTTTTTTAGAGATAGTTTCAACTGATGTTGTCTAATTTTGAATATTTCTTATTATCATTAAACTAAAACATCAATTAGTTTTTAGCGTTGATGAAAAGAAAACTTTAGGTCTTTTATTCAACAACAAACTAACTAAAACCCACAAATGTTTGACTAATATGGAGACCTAGAGTGAGCCAAGATATTGCATGTTACAAGTCCATGATAAGCTTCATTAGTTTCTACACGTTAGAAGCTTCACAGCCTTTATTTTTATTTATTATTATTGTTTTTACAATAAGTAAGGAAAGGAAATACAACTCAGTTCTCTAGATAAGATCATAAGAGACAGAGAGAGATCTAATAATTAATGATGCCATATAGTAGCAATTGTAGCAACAACGGCTCTTTTCTTTTCCGGGTGGAAGCACCATAAATGACGGCTTCTCTTACTCAATTTTGTAACAATCTCAACGGTAGAAGCTGCTAATTGAATCCGAGATATATTTGGAATATCCCCTGTTATCTAAATTATTCTTGACAGTTCTTGACCCTAATTTTAGAACTTACTTCCTAGTTCCTGTGGATAAAGATGGCCGGATTTGGGTGTAAATATAATAAAGTTCTTTAAAGTAAAAAATAATATTAAAAAAAATTCATGACTAGAAATATACTTCATATAAAAATAATTATCTGAAATTTGAATTTTTGTTCTAACGTATAAAACAAGTGTCATGTGATATAACCTTTTGTTCACGTACGGTATATACACACTTCACACACACAGAAAGAGAGTGGTGAGCTCATGCATTGTGATACAAACTTTGGTGATATTTGCTGATTTGAGAATTTGTTAAATGTGCTTTGCTATTTGTATTGGAGAGACTATTGGATAGAAGTTTAAACAACAGTTTTTGTTGTTTAAATAACAGAACACGTATTTTCACAACACTTAAACAACGTTATTAAAACAATGTTATTAAACGGGTCATTTTTCTTTTGGATTCTTTGGTTTTGTGTCTTGTGAGATAATTATAAATTTTGAAGAGGCCAAAATGAATTTTTATGAGGGCTAAACTAATTTTTTTTTTCCCAAAATCGTAAGGAGGCCGGTAAGTAAATATAAAGCAATATTATTGATTTTATTATTACCACTGTTGTGAAAGGGGGGGGGGGTGGCAATTAGGTAGAATAAATCAACTACTTATTGAGAAAGTGTATGGGCACAATAAAACCTAACAACATTTTCATAATAAACTTGTTGTGAGTTATGGTGGATTAACACCTTAACTTGTTATAAAAATATTGTGAGATTTTATTGTAATTATATAAGAACTCCTATTAAATTGTTTAAAACAAATAAAGCAATCATCTTAAACAAAATATTGTAAAACAACTAAGGTAATTTTATTAACTCCCTATCAAATGGAGTTAACATTTTAATATACAATCTTCATATGAAATGAAAATTTAATTTTTTTAATCATGCATATAGGGAAGCAATTTTTTGTACGTGCAACTACAAAATACCTTCAAAACTTGCTACAAAATCTTATATCCATATCTATATGTGTTTAGTAATTGGATTATGAAAACTATGATAACTCTTAAACTACATTTTGAAACTAAGTAAACCAAACACAAACAATATATAATATAATAATCAAGGAAAAAAAAAACTAAAACTAAATAAAAGAGTAGAGTACAAAATATTTCAAAGAGAACTTTCAAAACTCAAAATATAGTTTCATAATGCAACTTCAATATGGAGCAACAAATATATACTAATTAAAACAAACACTAAAAATTAATAAAAATTTTCTTTTTATAGTTCATCATTTTTCTTTTTTCTTTTTTTCCTTTTTAGAGATGTTTTAACTTATGGCATCCGTTTTTGATAATAGCTCTTTATTATCAGACCAAAACACCAATCGGTTTTTGGTGTAGGCGGGGATTGAACTCTAAATCTCTTATTTAACTATTAAAAACTTTACCAGTTGAGTTAATTGGAACCTACTTCCAATTCATTAACTCATTAATTATTTCAACAATTTCTTTTATACCTAATCTAAATTTGGTCCAATAGATCCAAAATTTTCTCAATACACCTTGATATATTATGCTTCACATATCTATAGGCTTGGATATTACCTTTTCATTTAGCAAGGATTTTCGACAGTGAAAATGCTACATTTGGCGAACTTCATAGTAGTATCTAGCTCATTGAAGAATTGATAATAAATTTAATATCATAAATTTCCAAATTTCTTATCAAAAATTTTATTTTTTTTAAAATCCTCAATTGGTATTCAAATTCAAATTATATCATATTAAAACACAAAAATTGTGCAATTCATTAAAAAACTAAAATACTAATATCAAGGGGGAAAAAAGAACATAAAAAATGATAATACCACACAAATCATTAAATTAAAAATACTAATATTACATTCTGTCATCTATATTTTTAATAAATTTTGATTTGGAATAGGTATTCAATATTTTTAAATTAAACCTATATTTTCTCATTCTTAAGTAATTGTATTGAGATGGACCGAATGGATCAAAGTGAACCGAAGTAGATGAAATTGACCAAAGTGGACTGAGTCATAGGCCACATCACCATTTTTTTATCGATTATACCTCTAATCTTTTGATAATATTAAATATATTGACCAATTGACTTTACACATTTGTCTTGAACGGTTTTTTTTACTAATAACATCTTGGACAATTTTAACTTTATATATACTTGGCCTTTATACTTTAATTTAGAAAGAACTCCTTCCACACGTTTCTTTCTCTTCATTAATCTTAATTTTTTAAATATTATTAAAAAATTTAGAGAAACAAATCAATAAAAGAAAATAGTGATGTGACTGATGATATGGTTCAACAAGAGCATAATAACATTAAATGCTACACTTCGATTTTTAGATATTATATAGATAAGGTTTTTGTGAATAGATGCTTTAGAAATTATATAGATAAAGTGTTGTAATCTGACTTTGTGTTAGAACCATTTTCTCTCTCCCTTACGTGTATGTGTTTCTCCCAAAAAAAAAACAAACTCATTAAGGAGGCTACAAAGGGGTCTCATGTACATTAAAAAATAGCAAAGGTAAAATATACATTTATTATCAACTGGCTCAACATTAGATTGAAAGTGCCCTAACTCTAATAAAAGTAGGGATAAACCACCCCCCACAACCACCCCCACCCCGCCATACCCCTGCCCCACCCCAAAACCAACCTCTCCTCCTGCGCCCCCAATTTAGACATGTACGGGGAACATTGTAAATGGGGTGATAAACGAATGATCATTTAATGATAAAAATATTTAGTTTTTTCATTAATTTAAAACAATAAATAGTGCCAGTGTTATTTAAAATTAGATACCACTCTTTCTAGGTAGAATGAGATTTTAAATTACATCACACGAACGTGAAAATTCATTCTTTACCTGAAGGGATTAAGTAACCATTAATTTATGCACATGATTTACTTTTTACAACATGCGAGCAAATGCTCCTTACCCCAAAAGATGCAGAGTGAAACTGCATGGCACTATTACAAATAAACGACGCAGAAAAAGAATTCAATGCAGAAAGATTTGAATTACATAATTTCACAATCTGCATCATCAGCACATCAGACAACACCATCAGGGAGATGGGGATAGATGCACGTCCATGGTGCCGTGTCATTTGTGGCGAGATTTTGAATCTGCCCATTTAAAGTAACCACAATTTGCTTCTGAATTGGATGCAGGTCCCTGTAAGTAGAAAACACCTCTCTCTAGTTAATTTTATATACCATTGACTGTCACTATGCTCTGCAGAGTGCAGAAGACCAATGAACTGGTGAAAAGACATGCAGATAAATACAGAGATGCATTCTCCTTTGTTTTCTATCCTTCACCTTGTCTTTTGTGTCTGGATATCCCATTAATCTACTATAGGGTACTTGAAGTTAGTTATGGCACATAAACAACCACAGAACCTCTCATTAAACAAAAACATATGGTATCATTAATATTATTAAAAAATAAAATAAAAATACTAGGAAAGCGGAGTACAGTGAATTCCAGTATGGCTCTGTACATCCTACTGCAAGTAAAATTTGATGTAACTAAGACATGCGACTACAATTCAACAATTCCTAGCATCAGCTGAATGAACACAATAGGGTAATCAGTATCCTTACGGATGTATAACGAAATAACCGATAACTGAACAGAGGGATTGAGTAATTGGTTTCAGTATTACTTTCATGCAATTGAATAGCATTGAACATACATCTCAATACTGTGAACCATTCTGATTTTTTTAATGTTTTTTTCATGCAAGGCTTACAAATTTTTTCTTTCAAATTCTCTTTTTACATTTTGTCATTACACAATTAATTAAGTAATAAGATATACGAGTGAAAGATTACCTCAGCACGAGCACAGACATAAAATCTCCGACCAAAGTTAGGACCTTGTTTCTTCACTACCCGAGCAACACATGGTTCACTATGGCCCTTGCAAAGAGGTATACTATTCTGCATCACTTGCTGTATCCTTCGCCACTCCAGTAAAGCACCATTAGTTTTCTCTTTCTCCAGAGAACAGGAATTTAGTTCACATTGATCCTGAGTTGATGCACTTGAGTTCAACTCATCCTGCTGGGAACTGCTGCTTTGAACATCAACAACAGGAGTATCATTGGAGTGATAATCAGACTGGGGGATATCTTCCTGACTGATTGAAATATCATTATTAGAGTTGTCAGCACTATCTCTAAGGTTTGAACTTTTCTGAAAAAACGACCTCAGTGAGAGTTGGGACCATTGACTTTTTCTAGCCTTTTTCTTGGTTCCATTGCTGGGCGCTGATTGACTATGCTCACTTCCTGACATAAGCAAGGTTTTACAAATGGCGTCATTAGCAAACCCTTTGGACTGAATATCTGTATCAGAAGCAATACCTTCAGATTCTAGATTTGAAGGACAAGATTCAACATGGGATACACCAGAAGTGCTGCAGTTTTCAAATGATTTTTTCACTCTCTCATCGCACATCTCAATTCTGATATTTTCATCTGAAATTGAACCTGACATCTCGAAGGATTTACTTTGTTCAGCAACTTGTCTTTTCATTAAGACTGACACTGCACAAGACAATGGATCAGTTAAGTTTGCAGTAGCATAAGCAGCTAGGGGAAAAATTCGCAAAGTTCTCTTTCATTCATTGACAGTGCACAAGACCAAGGGCCCAGAAAATTTACACTAATGTAGAGAAAACAAGCCGTCATTGGGAGAAAAATAAAAAAAAATAAAAAAAAATAAAAAAAAATAAAAAAAATAAAAAAATAAAAAACGAACTATTAAATTTCTGGGTCATGTAAACAAGAAAGTATTTAACCCTCTGGTTATTCAGATATGCAAAGGATTAAGCTTCCAAAGACAATGACCCAATTTTTTTTCCATTTGTCTCCAATATATATATATATATATATATATATATATAAAGTGCATGTATTTGTGCTTAGTGCTACATATTTTGTATGCAAATGAGCCCAAGCCTGGAAAAAGGAGGGTTGCAGTAGGTTGACAAGTGACAAATAAACAAAGGAGGCATATATATAATATACTCAACAACACCCTTAAGCTTGACATCAATTGTTTAAGCTCACACAGAAAGATATAACTTCACCGTATTAATCATTAAATTTCTAAATTTATCTCAATCTTTAGGTAAACAGCAGGTTCAATATTTCACTTCTACCAATGGTTGTACATTTGTCTACCAGATTAAAAGCATTTGCAGAAATCAAACACAACAAATCCTTCTATCCATATGATAATTGATTAAAATTGTAATCTAGAAGAGAAAAAAAATATGTAATGTATCTTGTTAGAGAGTTTATATGGTATAGGTGGTACCATTACATTATGTTGAATCATTCTAGACGAGTCCAGCATATACTAGAGGTGAGGTGCCCCTCACCAGCTGTCATTGTCAAGGCTATTCCTTATTGCTTGTAATCAACTCTCCTATGCATATGGAATATAGTTAATGAGGGTGGGACAAGATTTTTAGCTCCTCATTTTGAGTCTCTCTCATTTAATTCATTTCTAAATACTTCTCTAACATATCTCAGCCAAGAAAGTGGCCACTTGCTTCCTCAAAACTTAAAGTGGCACAAAACTTTTCGCTACCTGAAGTCAATGAAGACATAATCAACTGTATGAAATGGACATATCTAATTATTACAACAACAACGCACACGCACACACAAACAAAAAGCCCAACAAATGAGAAAAATTATTGTACCAAGAGTTTGCTGGAGACCACGAATCATGGGAATATATCTAGCAGACAAAGTCGGAGTGCTATGATGGGCAATGTCAGGAATTCCCAGTAATCTTGTTAAAACGGGAGCATGATCAGAACCTTCAAGTTTGATGCTTCTCCCACCTTTCCACCTGAAGGTAGGGAATGAGGTAAAAGTTACACTTTGCCCTTGCACAGACATGCAGAGACACAGGAAAAAGTAGTATCTTTGCCTTTGTGCAGACACAGAGGGACAGTGAAGGCAAAAGGCTACCATAAGGCAACAAGTCTTTGTATCGCCCAAGATATGAGTTGCCAAAAAGGCACCCACCGAATCAAAGTGAGAAGTCAAATTCTAAATACATTTATTAAACAAAAAATGAACTCAAATCATATAGATCTAATGCATTGGAAAATCATAATAAGTGTCTCTAATTCTCTATGCCTAATGGATAGGATCTGGTCTTAAAACCAATTTTTGCTGAGCCTTTCATCTACAAGCATTTCATTTCATTTTTAATTTCTCTTTTGTCTCTTTACTGATACAGACAGCTCATAGCCCACTTATTTTAAGCAAATGGGAAAACTTCCCTTCTTAATAGAATTATCTCTATGGTATTTTTCTTAATTCTCATCGAGTCTCGAACCCCAAGCACCTCACATGGAGTGTAAGGAACTCGCCTTGGCTCTTAAGGCAAGCACCTCCCCTTAGGGCTTCAAAGGTGCCTTAGTGGCACCTTGCCTCAAGGCTCAGCTCACCTTTGACTATAGTGTGCTGAGATACACATACATTGAATATATGGATGTGTGAACGTACACAAATTTTGTACTAACGATCAACAAAGATGACAAGGAATTAGTGTTACTTGGAATTAAAAGAAAGAGATCACTGATATGCATTTGCAAAGCCTGAATTTCTTTTCTGATATGCATTTGCAAGGCCTGAATTTCTTTTCTCTTTAATAAGCTAGGCAGAAAAATGACAAACACTATTTTATTAATTTGAGGGCTTCTCTCTCTCTCTCTCTCTCTCTCTCTCTCTCTCTCTCTCTCTCAAATGCAACTGCAAATGGGGTTGCAGACAACATAAATTCCTATATACTAAGACCAACTATAATAAACATGGTTTAGACTTGTGGAATAAGGAATAAAATGTGTTTGGCGCCTTGCATCATGGAGGTTCTATTTGAGATTCTATATAATGACATGGTGCAAGCATAATCACGTGGAAAAATTAGCAAAGTATTTCTAAAGTCTTCTAGCATCATGCCAATAATCTGTACAGCTATATATCCAGATCCTTTACCTAAGCGTATTTCCAGGTTTCCACCGTCTATACTGTGTCAGTATGTCACACTCCATAACATGGCAATTCATAAAGCTATGGCCTTGCAGGTCATGCTCTTGATGCAAGCATGATCCAGCACACAAAATATGGTCAATTCTGCTCCCATAATTAAATTCTTCAGCGCCTGTGTTTTGTGGCCAGCATGTGAATGCTTCTTTTCTGTTCAAAAGTTCAAGATGGAGAAAAAGGAAACAACAGAAAATAGTCAAAAAGTTAAGATACAAACCAATGACAGTGGACATTGAATTTAAAAAAGATGCCATAAAAATAAAATTAAAAAGAGGGGGGGTGGGGAGGGGGAGAGAACATTAAAAATGAGATACACAATAAACCATAAGAACTTCAAATGATTCAAAGCTTCTCATCTTAATGATAAACAAAAATCAGTGGTCAAATCAAGAATTCAAGATTCAAGTTTTTGCAAGGACGACAAATAATCCTTCATCAACTAATACAAATCCAAAACCATTTTAACTACAAATTCTTTACCTGTCAGGATGTTTTGTTCTGAAAACATCATTGAAAGGGCCTCCGCATTCCACTAGTATAGATCTAAACCACCTTCTGAATCTACAAAGTGATTCATATCAACAAATTAATACCAGCTTTGACTGCTTATTTGTATATACATAACATAGCAAATTACACGGGTATAGAAAAAATATCTCAAGGATGAAGGAAGAGAGTGGATGGTGGTTGTAGTGTGTGAAGAAAGAGAAACAAATTAAAAAATCAAGAAAATTTGATATTTAAAAAAAAATGTACTGTAAAATAGATAATCTGATGTAGGGTGTTTTGAAAAGTGAGTATGTAAAATAGAGAAAGTAGGTTCTTTTATGCTAAAATAGATAGAAATTTTTGCACGAACTAATCCGAATACTCTAAAGGTTAAACACAGTCACAAGCATACCAACCCACTGTGCTTAAAAAAACAGGCAAGCTGCTTACTCATTCTTCTCGAAATCTGGTCCAGCATCGCAACGATCCAGTGCAGTGGGTGCAATGTTGAGATCACCAACAACAATTATCCTCCTCCCCTGAAGTAGGAGAGACTCCCATCTTTTCTACAACAAGAATTGCTGAAATCACTCAAGGAGTAAAACAATTTTCCATTGTGTCCGATGAATGTAATTTCTTTTAGTTAGTATTCATCCCTTATGCCTGAAACTACAGAACTTCATGAACATGCAAGGTAGGTTATGTTGAACTTGCAACCCAAATTACCTACTTTATAATGGGAAAATTGAATCTCCCAGACCCCGCAAGCTAGAGCCTCGAACAATGCATACAATCTTTTTCTTTTCTTTTTTAATAATGGAAAAATGGTTATAAATAAATTAAATAGATTCCTATTTGAAACATTTTTAAGTTAATTAAACCGTCATAGATTCCCTGTTGAGTTTCTAATTAATAGACAATACACAACTTTGCATTCTTCTGGACTCTGCATAATACCATATAAGTTAATACTCTTCAGTAAAGGATCACACAAGACGTAAAAGTGTATAGCATATTTCTTCATGGATGGATGTGATAACCAAAGCCACGATCAATTAACCATGAGCCCAATGCTAATTAACACAAGTTGGTTACCTGCAATATCTTGTAAAACGTGAGCTTAAACTGGATCCTTTGTGCATCATCACATTCAGCTCGAGGACCATACAGATTAAAAAGAACTGGCCAATTCCCAACATAAATATCCATCCAAAAAAAAAAAAAAAAAAAGGAATTATGAACATAAACTCCGTCACATAATCATTGCAAATAAAAACTAGACTTAAATTCACTAACGGGCCCTAAATTTTAGCCTATGAGCGATTTTAGTCACCGAAGTTGAAAGTGATTGCTTTTAGTCCCTAAGATGATGTGGAAAAACTAAAATTTAACAATTAAACCTATGGCAACTAACCCCACCTGCCAGAACTAGTTGCCTGGTAATCCAAGGCATTCACCCCTAATGGGCTATGCAGTTAATGCTCATGCCCAGGAGCCACTCCACAAGGACTAAAATCAATCAGTTTAAGTTTTTTAGGGACTAAAAGGACTTAAAGTTTGTTAAGGACTAAAAGCAATCACTTTAAACTTTAGGAACGCTCATGGACTCAACTTTAAGGACTTGAGCACAAAAGATGATGCTTAATACTCACCAAAATGACCATGATCTGTAACAACACAACGCCCCTCATTGTCAACCTTAAGAAGATCATCTTTAGCAAAGTCCTCTAGACCTTCATGTGCTTCACCTTTTCCATTTGGAGAATTTTCAAGAAGCCCAGTGAAGCCTTCCTCCGCCGCAATCGGAAGGGCCACTTCGTGACTTGAAAACGCAGACTTTACACGACAAAACGTAGCAACACCTGAAGCAGCAATCAGAGAAAGTAGAGAGCAGTTAGCGTGTGGCAAAACCAAAACATTGTGGTTTCATTGAGACATTTAATCAAACACCTTACCGGCATAGCCCGTTCGACCTTTATCAACCGTACGAGTGCACGAAAAATAGGATTCGTATCCTTCTGCCATTGCTAAATCCGCTGTTAGTTCCTGTCTTCTCAACTTTGTCTCCTGAAGGCAAATGATGTCGGCATCGAAGGAAGTGAGCAATTTGCGGAGAGAACCGAACTGTGAAATGCGTGATCTCAGACCATTAACGTTGTACGTTACTATCTTCATTTTTTTTTATATCATTTCCTTTGATTCTTCTCTCTTCTTTCTCTGTGCTTATAGAATGGAAAAATCTTCATGATCTTTCAGGTCAGACCAAAGCAGGGTTTCGCTCCCTTTGCCTTCTGATCCGACATCGTTTTTATTTTCTGATAGTACTTTTTTAGCATTTTACCTGGATAAATTTTTGTGGAAAAAAGAAAAACCACGTGCAATGTTCCTATAAGTCACCTCACGTCTAAAATTATAGAGAATTACTACTTTCACAATATTTTCATAACTAATTATAAGTGGTAGTTGATATCGGTTCAAATTTAATCCTACCACTAAAATTAATTTTTTGTCCTACCAATAACAACTTGTAATAACTTGTCATTTAAGATTTATTGTAAGAATGTTGTGAACATAGTATTTCTTAAAATTTTGTGCATAAATGGTTAATGTGTGACACTTTAACTTCTAGTGAGTTTATGTTCTATAAACAAAAACATATGGGTATTTTTAGTGTAACATAAAACCATCCATGTGTTGTTTTAAATAAAAATTAATTGTAAAAATATGAACTCGTGGCATGCCTCTTGTTCAACTACAATAGATTTTACTGGTTGAGTTAACTGCTCATGAATAATTCACGATACAGTTTACACAAAAATCATAACTCAAAGAATAGGTGTTATATCTAAAACTTTTTTTTTTATATTAGCCTATTTGTAGGCACATGCTTAAAGACTCTTTTATATATATAAATTAGGGGTGGCAAATAGGCAGGTTGGGTCATAAATGGGTTCGGTGTATAATTACCTATTTATTCATTTATAACCCGTTTATATATAAATTAATTATCCATTACCAACTCAACTCATTTAATTAGTAACCCACCCATTTAACCCAATATGACCCAAATTCCTCTAAAACTACTTGAATACCCTCTTGACATCCAAAATTACTAAATACCCTTAAATACCTAAAATGACGCAAATACCCCTACACCTCCAAAATTACCAATATACCCTTGGACATCCAAAATTATCCCCAAAATCTCTAAAATGAGCAAAATACCCATGAAACTACTAAAATAACCAAAATACCCCAAATATCTCTGAAATTACCAAATATACTCAAAAACCACTAAAATAACCAAAATATCCCCAAAATCTCTAAAATGAGCAAAATACCCATAAAACCTCTAAAATGACCAAAATACCCCCGATATCTCTAAAATCACCAAATATGCTTAAAAACCACTAAGAAGGCCAAAATACCTCCAAAATCTCTAAAATGACCAAAATACCCCCGAAACCTAAAAAATTACCAAAATACCCCAAAACCTAAAAATTACCAAAATACTTCTGAACCCTAGAAATTTACCGAAATAACCAAAAAATCTAAAAATTATTCAAATAACCCTAAAACCTAAAAGATGACAGAAATGCCCTCGTAACCTAAAAATGACTAAAATACCGTTAGAATCTAAAAAATGATCAAAATAACCCCAAAACCTAAAAAATTACCGAAATTCCCTCAAAACCTATAAAATGACTGAAATACTCTTAGAACCTTTAATTTGTCGAAAATATCCTCGAAACATCCAAAATACCTCTTGTAGGGATATTGGGCCCAGAAGCTCATTATCCATGTATATATTAAGCCTAAAGCCCAAGCTGAGGACTAGAGGTCGTCTGAGGAGGAGTAAACATTATCAAGGGAGTTCGTGTTAGTAGATGAAGATGTCAGTTTTGGTCATAATGGCACAAGAGGGTAGGCCGAGGACAAATGTCACCTCGGCTAACCAAAGATGAGGTCCGAATAAGTGGTCTGCCATCCAGGGGAACATTCCAGGGAGTTCTATTGGTACGG
The DNA here is from genome assembly GCA_019022515.1 of Quercus aquifolioides. NCBI lineage: Eukaryota > Viridiplantae > Streptophyta > Magnoliopsida > Fagales > Fagaceae > Quercus > Quercus aquifolioides. Next base: position 34,095,749 of record CM032334.1, on the reverse strand, counting down.
ATAAGCATTGCAGAAACATAGGACAAAGGGGAGTCCTAAAATATCTAAGAAGAAGGCTGGTACCACCGCATTGAATGCTTTGCAACTAACTTTTTGGCTGCATTAATGTGGAGAAGACCCTTGAACAGTACTGCATTGACTTCCCCAATGCACAGAGGGCCTGAGAAGGTATCCGATGGGACAAGCACTCAAGTAGTAGCTTGGATAATCAACGAGTGGAGAGCCAAGATTGTCTAAAGAGATCTATATAATGGAATAGACCCTCCACTGTAAAGGGATCGAGAAATCAAGAAAGAGACATTGTAGCAATCAGGAACCAAACTTGTAATCAAACTTAAGAGCAATACATAAGAACTGATCTCCTCGAATCGTGCCGAGGAATTTTTTTGTAGTTAAAACTTGTCCATCTTCTTTTTCTTGTCATTCGAATCCACCGTATTTGTTGTCCAACTCATTTTAGCCCAATTTTCCAACTCACTCTTTACAAATTCATTGTTTTGGGGTTTTTGGGCCTAGGTCCATCCACCTTTTGGGCTAGGGACTCAAATCTGGTCCTTACACCTCTATTTTGGTAATTTTAGATGTTTTAGGTGTATTTTCGTCATCTTACATGTTTAGGAGTATTTTGGTCATAATTTCAATTTCAGGGGTTTTTATCAATCTTTTTTTAGGTTTTGGGGTTATTTTGATCATTTTTTAGGTTTTGGGGTATTTTGATCATTTTTTAGGTTTCAGGGTATTTTGGTAATGTTTTTAGGTTTCGAGGGTATTTCAGTTATTTTTTAGGTTTTGGAGGTATTTCGGTCATTTTTTTAGGTTTAGGGAGTATTTTGGTAATTTTTTAGGCTTAGGGTGTATTTTGGTAATTTTTAGGTTTTAGGGGTATTTTGGTCATTTTTTTTAGGTTTTGGGGGGTATTTTGGTCATTTTCTTAGGTTTTGGGGTTATTTTAATCATTTCTTAGGTCTTGGGGTATTTCGATCAATTTTTAGGTTTCAGGGTATTTTGGTAATTTTATAGGTTTGAGGGGTATTTTAGTCATTTTTTAGGTTTAGGGGGTATTTTGGTCATTTTTTAGGTTTCGGGTGTATTTTGGTAATTTTTAGGTTTCGGGGGTATTTCGGTCATTTTTTAGGTTTTGGAGGTATTTTGGTCATTTTATAAATTTTTTTGTGGTATTTTGGTCATTTTATAGGTTTCACAAGGGGGTATTTTAGTCATTTTTTTAGATTTCAGGGTATTTCAATCATTTTTTAAGTTTAGGGGGTATTTTGGTAATTTTATAGGTTTCGGAGGTATTTCAGTCATTTTTTAGGTTACGGGGTAAATTGGTAATTTTTTTAGGTTTCAGGGGGTATTTTAGTCATTTTATAGGTTTAAGAGGTATTTCGGCCATTTTTTAGTTTTAGGGGGCATTTTGGTCATTTTCTAGGTTTTAGGGGTATTTTGGTAATTTTCTGGGTTTTAGGGGTATTTTTTTTGGACATTTTAGAGGTTTTGGGGGGTATTTTGCTCATTTTTGAGATTTTGGAGGTATTTTGGTCATTTTGTGGGTTTTGGGGGTATTTTGGTCTTTTTTTGGGTTTTAGGGGTTTTTTTGTCATTTTTAGGTTTTGGGGGTATTTTGGTCATTTTTAGGTTTCGGAGATATTTTGGTCATTTTTTGGGTTTCGGGGGTATTTTGGTCATTTTTTGGGTTTTTGGGGTATTTTGGTCATTTTTTGTGTTTTGGGGGTATTTTGGTCATTTATGGGTTTCAGGGGTATTTTGGTCATTTTTTGGTTATAGGGGTATTTTGGTAATTTTTTGGGTTTTGGGAGTATTTTGGTCATTTTCTAGAAATTTAGATTTTATGTTGTTTATTTAAATTTTAGATGGGTTTTAGTGGGTATTAGTGGGTTTATCCATTAAGACCTATATAATTAAATAACCTAATGGGTCTTTACCCATTTAACCCAAATATTCAAATGGGTTGGGTTAAGACTTATCCAAATTAAGTGGGTAATTGGTGAGTTCATGGATATGGATAAAAATTGTTACCCCTAATATATAATATATATATATATATATATACACACACTTGGCTTTTTTATGGCCAAAAAAAGTCTCACTATTACCAAAAAAATCCTTTTATTGAACTGGACTTTTATGTGATTCAAAAAATACCCTTATTAATAAATAGTGACTTCTCTTTAGAAATAGGGTCAATAATGTCAAATAATGAAGACGGAAATTCCAGACGGATTGATATGGGCCTGACGGATCATCCTCCATGGGCTGGTATAGGACGGGCCCGATGGCGACACGGTCTGTTAAGAACGGATCCAGCATGAACGGATCGAATCATGACGGGTCCGAATACCCGCTCAGCCCCATGGAAACCCTAGATACGAAATACTTGCAGTGCACGCTAAAGAATCCCAGGATCAAGGGAATTCAAGCACTAAGAGGATTCTGGAAGATCTGCGCATTAATGAAGATTTTCCTCACAAGGAAATATCTTGGGCCGCACGTTTAGGATTGTCAAGGAGGATTCCTATAAGGAAAAGACCTCCGCACCAAGGAAGAGATGTTAACCCCCTACTACTATAAAAGCCCCAATACCCTCACAACACGAGATACGCATAATTTACCCTCTCTAGCACTCTAGAGTTGTGAGAACGTTTCTGACTTAACCTTCGGAGGGTATTTGGCCGACACCACACCGGTGCTCTCTGTTAGGTTTCCTTCTTTGTAGTGTGCAGGTTCACGTTCGAGCACGTAGATATCGTGTGGCTTACTGGTGAATTTCTCGGCCTCATCAAATAACAAATCGTTTTGAATTCAAAAAAAGAACTCCCAAAATTTAGGTATCTTTTCCCTAAGTTCATCTTAGTTTTTTCTTTCTCAAAAAAAATAAAAAATAAAAAAATAAATCTTAGTTTTCCTAAAATTTAGCTTTCTTTATTCCTTTTTTATCCAAATAAAATACCTCCACGTTGATTTTTTTTCCCCTAAAATTTAGCCTTTTGTTTTCCTTTTTATCCAAGAATAAAACACCTCAAATTTAAATAAAAAAAAAAATACTCAATTAAAAAAAAAAAAAAAACTTATCTTTACCCCAATCATTTTTTTTTTTTTTGAGAATCTAATTGCAATTTGAAAACCAATAAGAGAGTGGTCATGTTTTGTAGGCAAAGTACTTTTATCACATCACCACGTCAAATGTGTAAATAGTAGGAGAAAGAAACACCCTTACTCAACATGTCATAGAAAACATTAGTGCAACCTTGGAACAATTTTCAGCCACAACATATCCAATACAACACTATAAGATCAAAAACTTGGTTCACAGGAATAAACACCCCTCATATCCAAAAGCAACCTAGTTGCTTGCTTGGGAGAACTGGTTGTCCCATAAAACACAATCAAAAGGAAAAGGGCCTCTCTACAGACAATCCCTTCTTTCATCTGCATCAACAACCTATTTATATATTTGATCATTGGAGATATTCAAATGGGCAGGTGCCCATATTGCCATTCATTTGATGTATGCTACGCATTGATAGATAAGCTTGGGGTAGCCATGAGGTTAACAGGCGACTTCCTAAGCTCTTTGAGATAGAAAGGTTTAAGCAACTAGCCTGCCCCACTTAACCAAATACCAAAACAATGTGTTTTAAACAAAGATTATAGCTTTTTGGTAACTTCAGTAAAAAAAAAAAAATTGATCTTTTCAACATTACTCCCAATGGTTAACTTAGAATTTTCAAACCACCGCACATCTTTCGTGCAGTGGTCATTCCATAAGTATAAATGCTTGTAGGGTGTGGGTTGGGAGGGGGCAAGGGCTTAGGTTCAAGTCTCCAAAAGAAAGCTTCACACACATATATACTTAGATTAGGTTAAAGTAGAAATTCTATCTTGTAAAAAAAAAAAAAAAAAAACTTGGAATTTTCAAAAAGGAACCCAATAGTCAGAGATTTGGAGTACCTATAAAGCAAAATGGTCTGATCCTTCAGCATAATTGAATTGTTTTTCACTGAAATGAATCATTTTTAATCATTTGAGCTGTAATGACATCTATTACCTGGAGAGCAAAGAGGGAGAAAACCATGGACATGGCTGACCACAGTGAAAATTGAGGTGATGCAGACCATAAAATTCTACGGATGCCCACTATATTGAAGAAATCTAGAAATTTGGACCATCAGCCAGAGAGCTCCAATTCAATACAAATAACCGGTAATCTCGAGTTATTCTCATGGCTATTGGAGATTAGGAATTGCATGATGAAATTCATCAAATCCAAAGGAATGTATTATGTTGAACTTGTCATGCTATAAATCTCAACTTAAACTCACAAGACAATCTTGAGAAATAGTAGTAATATGTTTCCAATATAATTGACAAGTTGATCTACAATTGATTTGGTGGTTAAATAGGAATGACAAATAATCTTTTGAACAGCCACATTTGTTTGAAATCCTAGTTCACAAGAATATTTTCTTTTTCAATTGGTTTACTGATGGTAGGTGAAGGATTTGACAAATTCCCAAAATCTTTTTTCATTAATAAAAAAATAAATAATAATCTATCTTTTTTTTTTTGGGTAAGCACAAGGACACCACTCAACTTAAAACTTGAAATCTATGAATTTAGGTCCAATTATGTTATATTAACAATACACTTATATCTTTTTTGTATATGTATATATGTGATTTCATTCACACATATATACCCAACATATATATAAATGAGATATAAATGAGCATCAAACTATAAATTTAAAATGTCACATTTCTTTTATAAGGTGATTGGAAGCTACTAAGGACTCAATTCAACCCATGCCTAGCCCTACAACATTTAAGGAGCAACATTTGGGGAGTGTAGTGGCCTAGTAGGCATGATATTATATAAACAGTAATTATTGTTGCACGTGCTGAGTTATATACTACACACTTCAATTGAAATTATGTTTTGAAAACACGATTTTAGTTATAATTGTGAAATGGTGTTCACAATTACAACTGAAATTTTGTTTTTATTTCACAATTATAACTGAAAACACAAAAACATTATTTCAAATGTGATCTCCTACACACAATGTGCAACACTATAATTATCAATACTGTTATGTAATTATCACTACTCTTACGTAAAGGTATTCTAGTGGTCTTTGGATGGTAGCTCACAATCTCTCTCTCTTTCTCTCATGTTTACTAACTTTCTCTTTGTTAATTTTAGACTCTAAAAATTTGTGTCTTGCTCTTTATACTAGTTTTACAACCCGAACTTGTGACAACCCCACTCAAAGAAGTGCCATGGAGTTTTGGGGTGTTTAGCAATGTGAAACAACCATTTACAAGGGTCTTGTTCTCATTCGCTTCTTCATAAGATAAGCCTAACGAAAACATGAGTTTGCGTGTATGCATCTTAATATAAAGTATTTTTTAGAGATGATAAAGGGAAGTACAGTTATACTTTATAGAATCATAACTCATAAGTCTTCATTGTGTCATTGTGTCATCGTGTAATTTTTACTTTTTTATTGTACACCTTGGTGATATATGATGGTCCTAATGATGTGGATGTCAATTTGATTAGGGTGGGAATCAACAACACGGACAAAGAGAGAAAATAATATAAAATATGGAATGAATGAGGAATTTCACTATTTTTAGACTCCTTCGTGTCTCTTGGGAAGACATTTCTTTTCTCTAAAAGATATACCTTATCTAAGAAACTTAACTCTTCAATATATAACTAATTTTAATATTAAATTTATTCTCTTCTGTAGATTGGTGAAGTAACATCATCCACCAAGTAGAGGGTTATTGTATAAGTGAGGGTGCACCATATTATGGTGTGATCACCCGTCACTATTATACACTAACAATATGTCCATTTATAGTTTGGTAGTACATCTTGCACTCAAGAAGATATTGTTAACTCTCTTAGCATCAGGAGTGGAACATTGGATTAATAAAGTTTTATTACCGATATCTCTTAGTCTAGCATGAGGATTAAGGGTAGTATTTACCAATCTATAATAAATGCGATAAATAATAGCAAGAGGCTTACTGCCTTCATCCATATCATAACCAGATGTCAAGATATTTAAAGTTAAAGCTTTAACAATATTAGGATCATCCAAAGCAAGAGTAAGATCAGGATAGTAGTTAAAATAAATAGGACCATCAAACAGAGATGAGGTAATCATGACAAGAATACTAGTACGGAAATCTTTAAATCTAGCATCTCTTAAGCACATAACCACAGAAGCTTTAATACCTTTTCGGGTAAGGGGTTTAACAGCAACTTGAACTAATCCGATATGCAAATAACTGAATTTTTTAGCAAGAAAATCATTAATACTTCTTCTATTAAACAAACCACATTTTTCATGATTTCTTGAAATAGAATACGTTTGCTTAACAGTTCTAACACTAAACTAAGAATTGAAGGTAGATTGGACCTAACTGGTCTTATAGATGGATTTAGGATCAACTTTAGGAATACACCAGTACCTAAAATCAGTGAAACTAGATTCTTCAACAGAATAATCTTCTTCATTTATAATATCATGAGGGACACTAGATCTGGAGCTAACAGAGGGATTGGATCTAAATAATCTATTCACATTATCCTAGGTTCAACACTTACTTGTTATGTTTATTTTTACAACCATTGCATTTCGTAACACATACCCTAATCAACCCTCTGTTGAGTTAAATCTTGACCACATCCAACAATATCTTGATGGAACTGTTAAAATAAGTTAGTTTAACACAAACCTCTTATAATTAAAGAAGGAATACATTCTTTTGCTGGATCTACTGTTTCTAAAGACATTTCAAAAAGAGATCAAGATCTCAATGATTTCTTACAAAAGAATTTTGAAAAACCTAATTTAAAGCTGAAAGGAGTTGCAAGTGACAACTCCCAAGTAAGCACTGCTTATTATTCTACAAAAGCAAAGCATCCTTCTAAACATGGCAAGCATGTCATTGAAGAAGAAGAAGAGACCGAATCTAGGTCTCCAACTACTTTTGATTTTCAAGCTCCTAATGCCCCCGATTTTCAAACCCCTATTATTCATATCCAACTAAGAGTTTTAAACAAATCCTATATTATTAATATGGTAGCTTTATTTGATGAATTTAAATCTGCAAAAGAAAAAAAAAATCCTATCATGCTACTTTTGATCAAAAAGAAAAAGGCTAAAAGAAAATGGAAAGAAAAAATGCATGAATTGCAAAAACATATTTTGTTTTTTGATTTCATCGAAAACTATTATGTTTCAAAAAACAGTTTGAATATGGAAAAAAAATCAAGTTTTGTTATATATATTCTTAAAGGACAAAACTTTTCATGTATACTAATTCGGGGTTGTTACATTTTCCAGAATTCTTAGGAGAGTGATAGAATGTAGCACAAAAAAAAATTATTTCACTCAAAAACACATAAATCTCATCACTCTCTTAGGAATTTTGGTGATTGGAAAATGCAACAACGTCGAATTTGTATATATGTAAATTTTTGTCCTTTAGGACAAAAAAAAAATAGAAGAGTTTGGAATCACTAGTTATATATAGAAAAGCTACATATGAAAGATAAGAAGGAACATATTATGTAAAAATTGTGGATTAAGAATATGAATAGTACATGTATTGATAGATATAGACATAAATAGGATCTTTGTTCTACAAAACTAATTTTTAACAACCACATAATTACCACTCCAAAATAATACTTTTAGTAATAGAGTCAAGTAATAGTATCCCTCACTCGCTGATGCAGGCCGAGACCCACTAGATAGGCTAAATCAAAGATTTAACCTAATGATAAGATGAATAGTTTCGGGATGCCACTAAACTGGAGGTAGCAGATGTCACTCAAGTCACACACTTGATTGTTAGGAGGAATCACTCAACTTCAAAGCAAGGACACTTGCAAATAATTTTCTGAATAGAAACTTTCTTCTTTTCTTCTTCAAATTTCTCATTGATATTTATGGATGAATACATTGCATGTGAAATAAATGCTTTCACTAAATGCTTGATAACTTCCAATGCAAATAACAACTCCCTGACTTCACATCACCTTATGATTAGATTCATTAGGTTGGAACAACTACTAACAAGACTCACGATTAACTTTGACTGAATAATAAAGATAAATAAAAGACAAATGGACTAATAAATAAATGACACATGTCATCTATGTGGTTGACACATAAGTTGCCACTGTGCTTTTGCATCACCCGCACTCATCCAATTTAGCCTTTATGCAATCCAACAGATTTGTGAATAAGTAAACCTAAAAAAGAGAGAGAAGAATAAAAAAACTTAACAACTATTTTAATGCAATAAAATAATAAATCTTATTTTCGTTATTTATGTCAAAGATGCTCTTCATGAGAATGTAAATGAATATTGTAGGGAGATGGTGTGTAAAAGCCCAAATAACATATTTGCAAGACCTAAATAATATTGGGCCATGGGCAAGAACAGGCCCAATACATAATCCCCAGATGAAAGCCTCTACAAAAGGCATATACCTTGGACCATGGATTACAAAGGTGCATCATTATGAGTCTGACGATAAATCACCCGTGGTAAAATACCTCTACCTAGTTAACAACGTCAACTTAAGTTTTGAACCTCAAAGAAATGATCTTGGAACAAATGGGATTATCTGAGGACGCTTTCTAAAATTTCTAGATAAATCTACAATAATTCGTCTAACAAACTTGCATTTAATACTGGATAACTGATCAAGATAAGACAAGAAGCCCCAAAAGTCTCTATTCATCACAATGATGAAGAAAGAAGAGCCCAATAGGACAGAGGGTTGTCCAGTTGAACAAGGACAACTCATGCTAGAGAAGAAAAATGAGCAAATACAATAAAGGATAAGGATGATGAAGGAGATGAAGGTGAAGTGTAAAGGGAAAGAAGCTTATAAAAAGAAGGGGATTTTTTTTTTCCAGATTATGAGAGAAAAAAGAAAGGGGAAATTACAGTAAACCCACTTGTGATTAGGCCCGTTTTCACTTTGCCTACTCATGGTTCAAAACTTAACACTTTGCCCATCTGAGGTCCGCTCTGTTAGAACTCCATTACCCACCTCTGTTAAAATCGAGGGTAAATATGTATTTTTGCTTTTCTTTTATGTCTTTCTCCTCCCAAAACAAAATAATTCATTAAAAAAATGAGAAAAATAAGATCTAAAAGAAAATTTGCAAAATTTGTAAAGTTCTAGTTAAAGAACACACTACCTCTTGGTATGAACATTCTTGAGCCAATCAATCCAAATAAAATTTTCATATTCACATAAATCCAAAAAACATTCTACTCTTATATACATACAATAACCTTAAATTTAAAAAATCCTACACTTTCATAAACTCATACACAAACAACCATCGCCACCACCGACCTCAAATCCATGGCTAATCCACCCAATCTCAATTTCCACCTTTCACTCTCTTCAATCTCATCCAAGGAACCCATGGCCAAAGTTTCACTAGGTTTGTTGTCTTCTCTCTATCTCTCTCTCTCTCTCTCTCTCTCTCACCCAAACAAGCCACTACGATGACTTCATTTTGCTTTGTAGGTCTTGTTTTTTGTTTTTTGTTTTTTGTTTTTTTTAATTTTTTGGTGGTTTTTTGGGTTGTGGGTTGATCTAATTTTGTTGTGGTAGAGGTGGTTGATTTGATTTTGGTAGTGGTTGTGTGTTGTAGTTTGCGATTGGTTATGGGTTTCAAAGGTGGAGTAGCCACCGTGATGACATCGTTTTGCTTCGTGGGTCTCTTTTTTATTTTCTTTTTTTTAGGGGTGGTTTTTTGGGTTGTGGGTTGATCTTTTATTTTGGCAGTGGTTATGTGTTGTGATTTGCGATTGGTTATGGGTTTCAAAAGTGGTTGCGGTGACTGTTGGTGGATGGGAGAGAAAGAGAGAGAGAGACAAATTAGAAAGGAGATGGGAAACCCAGTTTTGCTCTGGGACTGTCTGTTGAGATTGTTCATGCTATTAAGGCTTCCAACCGTTCATTCGTTTGGGTTGTTGGAAAAACCTTCATATGTTAGAAGGAGTTTGTTATGGTGTGCCTATGATTACATTGCCTCTCTTTGCTGAATAGTTCTTGAAGTTTTTGCATTTTTGAAGTTCTTAAGCAACATTTTACCATTTTTACATAATGACATTTTTTGATCTTGTTTTCTTTTGATTTTGTATGAATTTTTTGTCTTGGGAGGAGAGACATAAAAGAAAAGCAAAAATATATATTTACCATCGATTTTAATAGAGGTGGGTAACAGAGTTCTAACAGAGCAAATCTCAAGTGGGCAAAGTGTTAAGTTTTGAACCATGGGTAGGTAAAGTGAAAACGGGCCTAACCTCAGGTGAGTTTACTGTAATTTTCCCAAAAAGAAAAGAGAGATACATGATGAGAAATGTATTGAGAAAAACTTGATGAATAAAGCTTTGATCCTATAGTATATTTAGAAAATTGTTTAGGGTCCATTTGGTTGGAGGAGTGGAAAAGTGGAAAGATAGAAAATAGTGGGAGGATGGAAAAGTGGGAGGATAAAAAAGATTTTAATTTCTCTCATTTTTGTTTGGTTGGGAGTGGAAAAGTGGAGGGATGGAAAAAGTGAGTTTGTATAAATTTACTTATACACTCTTGTTAAAAAATGATGGCTGTTGAGGGTCATTTTTTCGAAATAGACAAAGGTAGCCCAATCCAGCAATGCGGGCAGCAGAGAAGCGGCACACCAAGTGAGAGAAAACCATTAGCCCAAGCGGCAGAAACAATGGGTCACAGGCCCCTCAATACGAATGAATGGGTCTTGAGGAAGTAAGTGGGCCTAAAAGGTCCGGAAAGAGAGAAAATAGCACCCATGGGCAGTATGTGTTGTGGAAAAGAGAGAATGGGCCGCGGCAAGCCCGAAGTAAAGTAAACAAAGAAAGTAGGGGATAATGGCAAGCCCATGAACCCCAAGGATGAGAATGAGGAAATTGGGCCGGGGAAGCCCAATTAAGTTAGTAAAAAGCCCATGGGATGCGGAGTTAGTAAACGGACCAAGGATGTCCAAAGAAATGGGCCGGAGAGGCCCAAGGGAAAAGAAAGGGACATGAGAGCCCGTGAGCAAGAACACCAGTGGCCACCATTGAGCCACTGGGGGAAAGAATGGAACGGCAGGCCTGAGAAAAGGCCCAGCAGGAAGAAGTCACCGCGGCAGGAAATGCTAAATAATGCGGAAGTAAGCAAAGGCAACTAAACGAATTGGGCTGAAAGGAACACAAAGCCCAACACTGAGTAAAGCCCAGATCCTGAAGGAGCGGGAAATCAGAATAGCAACTCGTGAAAAGCCAGAAACGGACGGCAGACAAACAAAGTCTCTAGTCCACGGCAAATGCATGAACAGCAGGCAGAATTCAGACATAAACACGCGCAAGGCCCAGGCACCACCAGCCTGTACCCAGCCAATACAGGACATGGTGGGGTCGTGGGTCAGAGGTAAGAGGGCACGGTTTGGAGGTGGGGAGAGGGGAAGGCCTGTTTTAAGGTTCCTGCTCAAACTCTTTTGGGGGATACGTCCTGCTGGGATGACATACCACCCAAAAGAGGCAAGGCTGAGTTGGAACCAATAGGTGCATGCCACGAGGGATAGAGAGAGAAGAAACATCACCGCGGCAGGCAGAAATGCCGCGGCAGACTAACGGACAAAAAGTGTCTGTGTCTGTAACAGGGGAACCCACAGACGGAACAGTAATGTCGGCAAGTACTCCCAGACCAGACAAAAACGGTTGGAGGGTAGAATAGTAAAATCCGTTCACGGCAGGCACTATAAGAAGGGAGCCTCTGCCGTGTACAAAAAAAGAACCAGAAGAGAGCAAGGCAATACAATACTAGAGAGAAATACTCTGTAACACACTTAGTAAAACAGGGGAAGCACAACACTAAAAAACCAAAAAGGTGGAAATCACTAAGGAAAAACGAAAAGGAAAAAAAGGAGGAAAGATAGAAAGAAAGAAAGTGAGAGTTAGTGGCATGCACCGATAGGTCTCTTCCCTTTTCTCCCTCTCAAATCCCTGCTCTCTTCCATACTTATTTAGGGTATTGTCCATTCGGGTCCACCTCCCTCAAACCCATTAACTTCCACGGCAGGATTTCTTTTCCTCGGAGGTTAATCGCGTTGAGAAGAGGTGTTCTTCCTCTTTGGCTTTACTCCTGCGGACGGAACCAAACTTATTCCATGTCTATTGATTAATTTTTATTACCATTCTCCTTTACTATTTATTTGTCAAAGATTGTTAAGTGTTATTATAGTTCTGGATTATTTGGTCATTTCCTATTAAAAGAACTATCTGGTCATTCCAGAATGTATGGTTCTGTTTATCAATTATATCTGCCTGTTGTAAGCATTTTTCTGAAACAGCTCTGCCTGCCGCAAGCATTTTTTCTGAAATAAGCTCTGCCTGCCGCAAGCATCTTTTCCGAAACAGCTCAGCCTGCGGTAAGCACTCCCCTAGGTGACGAGGCATAGTTCGCACACAAGCCAGGCCAAGTTGAGTTCCAGTTGGCCCGGTCTCGACTCCTGCAACCCAGAATATTTGGGCCTACGATCACGAAGGGGCAGCCCAGCCCAACATAGCAAAAAAGGCCCCCACAATGGCCAATTAAAACAAAAAATTGACAAACAACCAAAAAAAAAAAAAAAAGAAGAAGCAATCACCCAATTTATTAAAAATAAAAATCATGTCCCAAAAAAAATGTCTAGTTTATAAAAAAAAGAAAAAAAAAGAAAAACAAAACAACTATCACACCCACAACCTAGGAAATATATAATAATAAAAAAGGGAATGTTCAGGAAAGAAAATCAATAAATAAAAAAAAGAAAGGAAAAGAAAAAAGAAGAGAGAGAGCCAACGTGCCTACCCAGCCCAGGAAATAAATAAAAAAAAAGGGGAAGGGAATGTTCAGGAAAGAAAAGAAAAAAGGGGGTGGGGGGGGGGGAAGGGCAAGCACCGTGCCTAGCACAAAAAAAAAAATGGAGCTGGAGATGGGCATTTTTGTCCATTCAGTTTTCTCTTCATTTTAGAAAAAAAAAAAAACTTTTTGGTAGGCTTGGAGAGAAAACACTCGGGCCCCACCATTTATTTTGCTTCTTCTCCACCCAATCAAACACACTCTAAAAAGTTTTTCTTCTCATTTTCTCTTTAAAAGTTTTCTATCCACTCTATTTTACCTCCAAACAAACACTCTTAGTTCCTACTCAAATCTCCCATGGTAGATTATTACAAACCCATAATATAAATTAATTGTGATCATAATCTCAAGTTAACCAACGTTTAATATCGCGTAACCACAAACATGATTATAATTTTTTCAATATTTATCATGGATTTGATGGAAAATCTTAATTGAAATACTAAAACATTAAGACCAAATTCAGTATTAATATGATAATATCAAACTTGTGGAAACAATGACAGTAACAAAGGAGAAAATTGCTTTTTGCCCCTTTCTGAAAAAAAATCCAGCATTTTGCCATCTTTCTCAAACTAATTAGGGAAATGCCCTCTTTTGAAAATCGAGTTTCTGAAAATCGATTTAGGCCCTATAGCGGCGTTTTTAAGGACCCTATAGTGACGTTTTAAAGACCTATAGTGACGTTTTGTAACTCGATTTTCATAAAGTCGAGTTACATGCAATTTTTTTTCTTTTTTTTACCTATAACTCGACTTTATGAAAATCGAGTTACAAAACGTCACTATAGGTCTTTAAAACGTCACTATAGGGTCCTTAAAAACGCCGCTATAGGGCCTAAATCGATTTTCAGAAACTCAATTTTCAAAAGAGGGGCATTTTTCTAATTAGTTTGAGAAAGATGACAAAATGCTGAATTTTTTTTCAGAAAGGGGCAAAAAGCAATTTTGTCCCAGTAACTAATATATACACGGAGAAAAATAATCATCGCATTTATAAGAAAAAAATAATTAATAATTAAATTTAACCAAAAGAAATCTAACTCAAAATAGCTCAACATTACAAAGGAACGAAGCTAAGTTTGTGTAACGAGGGAAAGTGCTAACTTTAACTAAGTGTGGCTTAAATTTGGCCACATATATTTGGGCAACATGTAGAAGATAAATGCAAAGTAAAAATCACCACATATAAACCTGTCAATATCAAGCATCTCAAATTGTCAATATCAAGCAAGTAAATGTTAAAAAAAAAAAAGTGTAAGAAGATTAACAAACACCACATGATGGGCAAGAGAGTAGATGTAGGAATCAAATGTAACCAAAAAAAAGGTCACTTCCTTTACTTCAAGAAAATATATACCTCAAATGAAATACATAAATCAATAGAAATAAGATATAATTTGCCTTTAAGCTCCAAGTTTCATAAACATCAAATTTTAGCAACCGGGCTTGTAGTCGTGGATCTTTGGATGCCGTCTGTGAATGATAACAATGGGCAAAATGTTGTTTTTTGGAGTGCGTTTGATTTTGTCATGAAAATTAGCTTTGGTTTTTCAATTTGAATGTGAAACTAGAAACTAAAAATGATAAGGATAGAAACTGTTTTTTTTTTTTTTTTTTTGAATTGAGGAAAGTCTAGTGGCTAGTGGGAATCGAGATAGCAGTGGGTACTTGGGAGTAGTAATTTTACGTTGTTATCCCTATTATTAATGCAATTTTAACACTTTCAAATAAGGGCAATTTTGTACAGTTGAAAATTAAAACCCAAATAGAAGAATCCTACGATATTGTTCTATTTTTGACATTTGAATAAAAGAAAATTGATATACATATAGGTTTTTTTTTTTTTTTTTTTAATTATTTATAGTTAAACCTATTGTATGGATTGCGATAAGAATGAGTTGTTTTCTTTTTTCCTTTTAAGTGTGGGTGGGAGGGAATTTCATAATTTTCTTTTTTATAATTAAACTTATATACTGTTGTGATAATTGTATGAATTGGAATAAGAATGAGTAGTTTTTTTTTTTTTTTTTTTTTTTTAAGAATTAAAAAAAGAAAAATAAAAGAGAAGTGGACGGGTAGGGATTTATAATTTTTTGTTTTTTATAGTTAAAACTATTTAATTGTTGTGATAATTGTATGGATTGGGATAAGTATGAATAGTTTTGTTTTTTTTTTTTAAAGAAGTAAAAAAGAGTTAAACGGTTGAAGTATTTGACTCCAAATAAATAACAAATAGAAATAAAAAGGAGACATTCGAATACATATATGTAACCGTTTTAATTTTAGTTCTAAGGAAGAATATTGTTGAAGTGTACGTGGGTAGTGGGTCTTCGGTGGAGTTTTTGTTAATGGCATCAAAAATTTTGGTAAGTTTAAAAGAATGCTAAATGATGAAACCCATACAGGAGAATCTTGTTATTAGAAATATAGATAATTCACATTCAAAACTTAAAAAAAAAACTTTTTTTATAATTTTTATAAATCAGTTATTTCATTCAAGAACCAAACATAACAAAGTTCATACAAGGCCTGTTAGCAAAACAGAGCCAACCACCTCACAGCCACTAGCTTACAAGGTTACAACAAACCAAGCTAGGAACAAACAAATAACCAATACAATTAAGAAACTACACAATACAGTATACCACCCATTAGCCAAAAGCAGCTCTTAGAAAGCCCCAGTTAGTACATAGGTGATAGGACTCCTTGGAGAATTAATGAACCAGATACTGCAGCATGCCCCAGCCTTCCTTTTATATCCCGACTAATTCTCTTGATAATTTGCTCTTCTATTAAGCATTCACCACCATAGCTCCTATTTTTCCTTTGCACAGAGTTGCTCGAAATCACCTACATTTCATATTTGTGGTACCCCATTTAACAAATGTATTCCAAACACACGGAGATTTGCTACCAAACATAATCTCATGACATGCCTCCAGATTCTTCCAGTAAAGGGGCATTCAAAGAATGTTCTCTGCTTTCCACACAGTTTTTGCACAAGGACCAAGTACATTCTCCAGTAAAACACCACTGCAGTAATCTAATTGACTATTTCTAGTTGTCAATCTGTTCCCCAAAGCCAACCATCCGATAAAGCATGTTTAGGGATGGCTTGCTGGAACCAAATTAATTTCCACCAATCCACTTCCCGCGTTCTTTATATCTGGTCTGTTCCCAGGTTGCAACACAACCAAATCTTCCATTTTATGTAGATCCCCAAGTGTTATGAGACTGAGTTTACTCTATATTCTAACCAACTCTTCTGATCTTGCAGGGTTCCATTGCCACTCTCCCATTCTTTAAAACACATGCATCTAATGTGCTTGCTGTATCACACACAAGTCTGTATCCATAAGTCTGAAGAAGCACAATCAGGATGCCAATTGTCCTGCCAAATGAAAATTTGGCGCCCATCTCCAACTTCAAATTTTAGAAGCTGCCTAGCCTTATCCCACAACTTAAGAAGTGTCCTCCATCCTCAGGTGCTATCTTGTGGAATTTTCAGACCAAAACTTGAAAACTATATAAAGGTTTTGTATTTCTCTCAATATTTTTTTAAGCCTGACCAGCTATGGGCCTTAAATGTATACCCTTCACCGGGTTCATGCTGGTCCATCAATGTTAAGAGCTACACCCACCAAAAAGAATTTGCCAGTAACAACTAACAAGTCTTCACACAATATTAACACTAACTGAGAAGTCAAGACACCGGATGGTGAGCTCAACAGACTTGAAAGACGTACCATAAACCAGAAATGTGACAGGCCAGAACCATAGATAACAAAACCAAAGTGCCAATTAGCCATTTACATGTAAACGTGTGAACAGATCAAAGGGTTAGGCACATGGTACATATATATATATATATATATATATATATAATTTTTTTTTTTTTTGATGAGTAGGCACATGGTACATATAATTACAAACTCTAAGCAATAACTAGTCATTACAACTACATTCTCAAGCCTACAAAGTCTAAAAACATGTTCAAGGCATTCTCTGAGTCAGCCCTGAAACAGATTACAGGTTTTTGGGATAGTTCAATTTAATGGCAGCAACCCCCAACCAGAGCCTCCAGGTCCTCCTAGTGCAGGGAGAACCATGCAGCAGGGTCCCAATTACAATTATTCCTAACTAGCCGATAAAAAACACCCTTGTTTTCATACTGGAGATTCAGTTAGAAGATATATCAAGGCCTTAAGCCACCTGAAAGTCAGACTGGACGTTATTATCAGGGTGTCATGGCGGTCACACCTTACCTTGAGAGGTTACTAGGTTAGAAGTTTGATACAGTCAACAGATGCAGGCAACCAGAATATTATCAGTTTTTGGACTTTGGCATGTCACCCACGCTGTTAGAGGAGCTCTCTTGATGACCTTGAGATGAAGAATACCTGCTTGAAGAGCTAATTTCAGTAGCACTTCTTTCCTTCCTCTGTGATTGCTTGCCCTTCCTTCCTTCAGAAGACAAATCCTGCACCAACAAACTCAGTCATCTTCAATTTACAAGCATTTCTGCAAGCACTGAATTTAAATCTTTAAAGTTGACCTGCTGCACCGATGATCCAGGCATCTTCAGTTCAAGTTCTGTTGCCACATCGTTAGAATCGTCACATCTTTCCACATTGCTACCCCTTTGATGATCTGATGACTTGCTTTTGGAATCTTGTTGGCTTGAAATCTGCGAAGTGGATGCATATTGGGCCGACGGCTGCTCCACTGGAGGGTTGGGAGGAGTTGGATAAGGGATGAAAGTTGAACAGGGATTAGCAATGCCACCAGTAGTGTGATTTCCAAAGAAGGGAAATGGCTGCAGAGATGGGTGCATAGGGATTGGGCCCGAAGGGACAGGTACTGGAACTGGGTATGAGTATGGTGGACCCATAACAACAGAAGGATCCATGGCAGCCCATGGGAACATAACCCTGAGTCTTTGCTGATACTGAACATTTAGATTTTCAATATCAGATTTTAATGATGCCTTCTCTTCTCTGAGCTCAGTCTTCTCCTGTGTTAACTGTATGTAGTGAAAACTGATTAATAATACAAGCAAAACAATGGGCTTCAAAACCTTGAGGTAATATGTAGAGAACATCACCTCACGTGATTCTTCAGTAAGTGCTGCATATTCAACCTTTAGTCTGTTGACTTCACCAGTTAAATCCTTCAGCATTTGGATTGTGTCATTAAGGATGGTTGCTTTGTCATTCTTGGGCCTATCTGGATCTGCATTTTGATTGTAACATGTAAAAAGTCGTATTCAATGCACAAAACTCCCACTTTAGCAGGGTCTAGGAGAGGTGATTGGTAGGCAACTTTACTCCCTCCCTTTGTTTTTAGTAACATGTAAACGTCCAAATGTGCAGCAAACTTGTCATCACCACAAGAAGAAGTCCAGTGAATAACTAAGATCACAATCACAATTACTATTCATGTTTTCTTTTTCTTTTTGGGTAAGTATATTTATGTTTCTTTTCAAACTAGATAATTATTCAAAGCAAACAATATGTTATGACAGCCAAGTTAATACAAAAGCTCTCAAGCTCTCAGAGAAGGTGTACATATGTATACATATCCTGCCTAGAGTGAATATTTATTTCACAAACCAACAGAAAGTCTACCGCTCAAAATCAGTAATCACTTGTAAAATTAAATCATTACTAACAGGGAAACAACAAAACAATGGAATGATTAGTAAATAATTCACTGATTGTGATGCACATGTTCTACAACCATTTTATTAATGGTACAAACTCTGCAACAGGCTAGGACTTCAAAAAGTAGTGAAGTAGTAACATTAAAATATATTCACCAATAAAAGAAGTTTTCAAATGAATATACTTGTCACATCATCTGTCAACCTGTACATGACTTCTAGGTTGAGGATATGAAATAGCTTTCATTTTAATGAAGAAAAATACACATAATATTATTCATAAAATGCTCAAGATTAAATCATAAATGCAAGCACAAGGTGTTTTGTCTTTATTTTGTTTCATTAAACATGCTTGCCATTTTGCGAACTCTCATTTATTGTCAGACAGAGAGAGTATTGTTTTGCCATTACTTAACCACAGGATATGGTCTGAAAGGAGAAGAAATAATTTTTGTCCATTTGAGTTTTCAAGTGCAATTTACATCTAGTATAGCTGTAGCTTAACACCTTTTGAATGAGAATTAAATCAATCCTTTATGTTGAAAGCATGGGAGCATTGCTCTCATTTTTGAGAGAGTAATAAGCTAGTTCATAACCAAATTTCCAAGTCTAGGCAAGTAACTTCAAAAAAAATTTCACTTGAACTATAGTAGCACCTTAATATATGCTCAGCCAGGAAAGAGCAAGTCAACAGTGGTGATGCTATAAACTCACACAGCAGTCCTGGAAAGTTCAAGCCTTGAAAGAGCTTACTTATTTTGTCATGACACAGCCAACACACAAAAATTTGTTACTTCTTCTACATATCTAGTAATCTTTTAAAGCTTCAGCTATTTAAATTAGCAAAATTAGAATATTCCATTCATTTGGACTATATCTAGCAAAGGTCATCATACACAAACATGCCAAGCATATCTGAGAATATGCAAACACACGCCTGCAAGCACTCATTCAAATAACAACTGATTTGTAAGAGACATGTTACATATATTACAAATTTTAATACCATTTAGGTATAAACTTACGTTTCCATTTCTGTTGTTGCCGAGTGTAACATGTGGGTCAATTACACGATCCGCGCACCCAAATTCATGAGGTGGGCTTATATATATGATTTGAATTTGGTTTTTTGGTGTAGACGGGGATTCAAACCCAGTTCCCTTAATAGACAACAAAACACTATACCACCAATTAAACCAACTGGAACCGCTTATGTGTGACTTGACAACTCAGAATCCAAATTAGTTTGATAGTAACTATTTATAGTAAAAGTTTGTAGTACCCCAAACCTTGTAACAAATAATTGGGCGGAAACTGTAGTGAAAAGACAAGGTAAAGTTACTTGAGCGTACCTAATGTGTTCCCAAGCTCGAGAAATTGCTCATTTAATCGATCCCTCCTCAGCTTTTCACGGTCAGCCTTCTGAACTTTCCTTGCAGCAACTGGATCCTTAATTTCCACATCAACACTTTGTCTGATAAACACCACCAACCAATGATTTTGTGAAATAGAAACAAATTCAAAGAGAGAATATTAAAAAATTAATAATTAAAATAAGAAGAAGAAAAAAAAAAAAAAAAGAAGAAGAAGGAAAAACTAAGAACCTGGGGTTGGAGGGTGCAGAGGTGGAAGGGGCTAATTCTGCTGTGAAATTATTGTTGTCTGTCTTCCATTGATCCATTGAACTTATTCTTGACTCTGTCTCTCTAACACATTAACCTTAACTACCAGAGCTTAATCTGGGTCCTAGGGTTTATGCAGCTTTTTCTTGTTGGTTAGTGGTTACTGTGTGTTTCTGTGAGTATCAGAGGAGACAGAAAGAGAGAGAGAGAGAGAGAGAGAGAGAGAGAGAGAAGAAGAAGAA
Source organism: Quercus aquifolioides (assembly GCA_019022515.1). Classification (NCBI taxonomy): domain Eukaryota; kingdom Viridiplantae; phylum Streptophyta; class Magnoliopsida; order Fagales; family Fagaceae; genus Quercus; species Quercus aquifolioides. Next base: position 34,075,243 of record CM032334.1, on the reverse strand, counting down.
GAAGAAACTCTGATCTGATGAAGGACTCCAAGTCAGTCAGTGAGAGAACAGATTCAGAAACATGGCCAACAGCAAAGACAAGATTGGCTTGTGCTTTACACGAGCCACGAGTATTTGCCTCACCCACCTGGAATTTGGAATTTTCATTTTTCTAATCTCTGTCTTTAATCATTTTAACTTTCTAATCTTGTCTTTAGCATTTCTCTTGTTTAAACTTGCTCCAACCTACTTAGATTAGTTTGAAAATTGCTTGTTTTCGGTATAAAGAAAACAAAAAACAAAAAATTAACATATTTAAAAAAAAATTTAAAAGTTAAATTATTTGATTTGAAAATTGTTATTTTCGGTATAAAGGAAAAGAAACTAAAAATTAACATATTTTAAAAAAATTTAAAGTTTTTTTTTTTTGGTTAAAAAAATGGGGGTTAGATAGGTTACTCTAGCCCCCAAGCAGGGCCCTAAGTTGAGCTAAGCCTCCGTTGGCTAAAAAAAAAAAGGGTAATGTGAATTCTGTAAACTATACATAAAATAAGCCCAAAAAAATATTATTTTTAATAAATCAAATAACTTATTTAAATAATATACATGTGTAGTCTTATAATTTGATAGCTAACGGGTACAAAAAGATTTAAACATGTTTAGAATCAAATTTAGTCTTTCAATAATATACATAAATAGTCTTCTAAATCCTACTTTCAACGGAATTTATTACTTTGTCCACGTCATAAAATATCACTTCATGTTGTAACGGGGAGATCCCCATCTGATTGCCGCACAAGATACCACCTCCTTAACCATTGCGATATTGGATAAAAAAAAAACCATTGTGATATGACTAGTAAACCAAAAAATGACAGACACGTAGTACTTATATCATAATTCCTAACATGTAGTGGGCTACTCATCTCTAATATTGGACTAATCATAATACTAAACACTCGGGGGGCGGCGCCACGTTATGGGTTATACATAATAATTTAAAATTTTATATTTATCTACATTTAAAAAAAAATTTGGGAACACTGAATTTTTTTATGCCAATAAAATTAAATTTTAGTCCATATTTAAACAACTTAACAATATATTATGGTCTTTCAAACAAAAAGAATCACATGTTTTCTTAAAAAAAAAAAAAAAAAAACCACATGCTTTTATATTCTTTTAAACTATACTACGGCTTTAATTTTAGTTTTTGCTTTACTTGACACACTGTCATTATACGACTACTTTTCCTCAAAAACATTATAATATAGATTATACAACTAATTGGTCAAAGTCACGTAAATTTAGTTTTTTTCATTGTATAACTACTTTTGTTTTTCCTTTTTCCGATAATTTTGATTAAAAAAAATAGTAGTTTTAGTTAATTAAGTGAATAAACTTAAAAAGTTACTTAATTTTTATATAATATCAATTAATTTATTATATATATATATATATATATAAAATAAACTTTTTATTTTTATGATTATAATTAAACATGTGATTGTCCGTTCTAAGAAAATTTGATTAAATTTACACGAAAAGTGTCACTAAATATTATGTTTTTACATTTTGCTATTATATTATTAGTAATAAACTTATTATATTTTTATTTATATAATTTAAAATTTATATAATTTTATTATTTATGACGTCACTGGTTCGACCATCAGTCGGATCTCGGTCCGACCAAAAAACCAGTAACCAGTCTATTTTCAGGTTCTTTCATCGTACTGGTTTATAAAACCATGGAAAAAAAAACCCAAAAAAAAAAAAAAAACTTGAACGAAATTCTGGAAAAAAAAATTATAATAAAACCACTAACCAAACCAAATGCCAATAGAAAAGCCCAGTACAAGATCAATCTCATCTCAGACTAAGGGTCTGTTTGGGATCCGCTTATTTTGCTGAAACTGAAAACTTTTTGCTGAAAGTACTGTAGATAAAGGTAAAAGTTAGCTGAAATAGTACAGTAAAACCCATAAATAGTATCAAAAAATGCAGTGAGGCCCATAAATAGTAGCAAAAATAAGCTGAATAATAAAATAAGATGGCTTTTTAAGCTAGAACCAAACGCACACTAAGACTATCACTACTCCAACACCAACACGATTACGTTTTTAATTCAACAAATATTATAAAAAAAAATCTTCACTGCCTCAGTGCCTCGTGGATTCACAAGTCATTAAACAATTTAAACTAAAACTAAATCAAACCTAAAGGCTAAAAGGAAATAGAAAACTCACTTACTCTCCCCAGTCATCGCTGTCCATCCCTGTTCAGCAACACTAACAACAACCACAACTGAACTCCACAAGTTTTATGTTATAAAACTTTATGTATTTACGTGTTTTTTATTATTGTTGTTGTTGTTGTTGTTGTTGTCAATATATAAAATTTTCTTTTTATTAGATTGTATAATTTATGCTTGTTGAGGAACATCCTGGAAAAAAAATTCTCGGAGCCGCCACTGTAAACACTTATTTAAATATAAAAACACAAACGTCTTCAAAAGAACTTATTTGTGCATATTAAAAATAATATCAGTAATGGGTTTATATAAAAAATAATATTACTTTATGTAGGGGTATTGGGCCTGGGGGTCCATTACCTGTTTATATTTTTAGGCTTGTGGCCCAAGCCGAGGACGAAGGGTTGACCGAGAATGGGAAATCTTGGTCCGAAAAGATAGTGGTAGTAAATAAAAAGGTTAGTTTGGGTCATGATGGCTCAAGAGGGTAGGCCAAGGATAAATGCATCCTCGGCTCACCAAAACCAAGGTCCGAAGAGGTGGTCTATCGTCCAGGATAACGTTCCAGGAAGTGCTGTAGGTGCGGATAAGCAATACAAAGACATCAGACGAAGAAAATCCTAAAATATCTTAGGGGAAAGCTGCTACCATTGCATTAAATGCTCTGTAGTTAACTTCCTGGCTGCATTAATAAGAAGAAGACCCCTAAATAATACAACGTTGGCTGCCCCAATGTGCAGAGAGCCTGAAAGGGTGTCTAATGGGACAAGCACTCAAGTAATAGCCTAGATGACCAACAAGTAGAGAGCCAAGATTATCTAAAGAGAGCTATATAATGGAAGAAACACTCCACAGAGAGGGGGATCAGGAAAAAAAAAAAACTGTAACATCAAGAACTGACTTTGTAATCAAACTTGAAAGAAATATACAAGAACAGATCTCCTCGGTCTTTGCTGAGGACGATTTTCTTCAGCATAACCCTGTCTATTTACGTTCTCTTGTCATCTAAATCTACCTGAGTCTTTTTCTAATTCATTAAACCCCAGTTTTTCCAACCCACTCTTTACAAATTCATTGTTTTGGGCTTTTTGGGCCTGGGTCCATCCATCCGTTGGGCTATGGACCCGAATCTGGTCCTTACAATTAGCGCCGTCTATGGGGACTACTGGTGTTATAGTGAATCCAACTTTCAACGATGGTAGGTTCAAGTCCACACCAAGCAGAATCTATAGAGTCTCAATGCCAAGATCACTTCCGTGATCTTGAACGGAAAAGGGACCGAGAGGGAAGTGTACATACTACCCATACCAGTAAAAGCCAATCTCAGGGTAAAAGTCATGTCTCTCATGAGGAGAATGCCAGAGCCATGCAAAAAGAGATTGATCACCTGAAGAGAAACTTGTGCCATGAATGGCAAAAGCGAGCTCCATCTAATTCTGACTTCTCTTCTAATGGCAAAAAGGATGGCAGCTATAGGCGCAGATCAAGGACTCCTCCTAGCGAGTCTTTCTCATATGACGAGGACTATCATCATGAACGCAAAAATAGAAATTCATCCTTGGGAGGCATGAGAAATGATGCTATGAGTAAAACACTCAACCAAATTTCTAGGTCACCTTTCATGTGCTGGATTGAGGGAGGGAGACTTCCTCGACGGTTTACACAGCCTACATTCACCATGTACAATGGAAGAACAGACCCTGTGAAGCATGTTAGCTACTTCAATCAAAGGATGGCTGTACACTCCAAGAACGAGGTCTTGATGTGTAAGGTATTTCCATCCAGTTTAGGGCCTGTGGCAATGAGGTGGTTTAATGGTCTAAGGGCAGGTTTCATTGATTCCTTCAAGGAACTCACTCAAGCGTTTAGATCTCACTTTATTACGTGCAGCAGGGTTCCTCGGCTTTTAGCTTCCTTGTTGTCTTTGTCCATAAGAGAAGGAGAAACCCTGAAAACATATTTGGACAGATATTGGGAGATGTTCAACGAGATAGATGGTGATTTTGACGATGTAGCCATTAGCACTTTCAAGCTCGGCCTACCTGCCGAGCATGGCTTAAGGAAGTCTTTGACTGGGAAACCTATTACCAGTATACGCCAGCTCATGGATTGGATTGACAAGTATAAGAGGGTTGAAGAGGACTAGTAGCAAGACAAGGGAAAGAACAAGGTTATCCCTCAGGAGATGAGGGATTTCAAGTCGGACCGTTACAACAATAACATACCCCTGGAGGAATTTCGCTGGGCAGTCTGAACCTACAACTCCTCAAGTGGTTAACACTGTGTTCCGAGAACCGGTACATCAAGTTTTGGAGAAGATCAAGAACGAGCCATACTTCAAGTGGCCGAACAAGATGAGTGGAGACCCTTTGAGGTGCAACCAAAGCCTTCATTGCCAGTACCATCAGGAGTGGGGACATACCACCGAGGACTACCGAACACTGTGGAATCATCTGGAGTAACTGGTCAAAGAGGGGAGGTTGCAACAATTTCTGTACCAGCCCAACAGATAAGGGGACCAATTAAGGTCAGGGGCTCAAAGGAATGCTCCATCAAGGCCCCCATAAGGTACAATCAATGTCATTTTTGCTGCACTTGGGAGAACTAGTTCTCACCCTTCCAGAGTGATGTCTGTAGCTAGGCTACCATCCGAGGACTCTAATTCCGAGCCGAAGAGAGTTAGGATGAAGGTCCGACCGACGCTGAGTTTCTCGGATGAAGACAAAATTGGAACCATCCAACCGCATGATAACGCTTTGGTGGTCACCCTTAGAATAGGGGGGTATAATGTGAAGAGAGTAATGGTAGACTAGGGCAGTTGTGCAGAGATCATGTACCCTGACTTGTATAAAGGGCTAAACTTAAAGCCTGAATATCTGACAGCCTATGATTCGCCTTTAGTAAGTTTTGAAGGGAAAGTTGTTATCCCAAAGGGCCAGATTAGATTGCCTGTTCAGGCAGGCTCAGAGGTGGTGGAAACAGGCTCAGAGGTGGTGGAAGTGGACTTCATTGTGGTGGACGCATACTCCCCCTACACGGCCATTGTCACCAGACCATGGTTTCATACCCTAGGGGCTGTTTCTTCAACTCTGCATCAGAAGGTGAAGTATCCATTAGGAGACCGGATTGAGGAACTAGTAGGGAACCAATCCATGGCTAGGCAATGCCTTGTGTCGGCAATTTTGCATCAGCTAGCAGCTGAGTCCTCAGCCTTTGTTGAGGGAGGCTTATAGCAGTCAAAGTCTCCGGTATTACCTGTGAAGGATCCAGCCGAGGAAGCTAGATGTGAAGACTTAGAGAAATTTGCTGTAGGTGATGATCTGGAGAAGTTTTTTCAGGTTGGAGCTGAGCTACCACCCCAAGAGAAAGAGGAGTTGGTGGAATTTCTCAAAAGGAACGTTGATGTGTTTGCTTGGAATGCTTACGAAGCTCCGAGAGTGGATCCGAGCTTCATCTGCCATCATTTGAACGTTAACCCATCTGTCATCCCCAAAAAGTAACTACCTCGGCGTTCCTCTAAGGATCATTCAGATGCTGTCAAAGACGAAGTGATGAAACTCAAACAGGCTGGGGCTATTAAAGAGGTGTTTTACCCTGAATGGTTGGCCAATACTGTGGTGGTGAAAAAGAAGAATGGACAGTGGTGGGTATGTGTGGACTTTATAGATTTGAACAAAGCATGTCTAAAAGACCCTTTCCCCATGCCTCAGATCGACCAGCTAGTGGACGCCACTATAGGTCATCTTCAGATGAGCTTTTTGGATGCCTTTCAAAGATACCATCAAATACCTCTGGCTGTGGATGATCAAGAGAGGATGGCTTTTGTCACTCCTATTGGGAATTATCATTACAAAGTGATGCCCTTTGGTTTGAAGAATGCAAGTGCTACCTACCAGAGGATGATACTAGGATGTTTGAGCCACAATTAGGGAAAAACATTGAGATTTATATCGATGATATGGTGGTTAAGAGTAAGGTAGTGTCCGAGCATGTTAATGACCTCGGGAATATTTTTGACATCTTGAAGAGACACAAGCTACGACTAAATGCTTCCAAGTGTTCTTTTGGTGTCGAATCAGGGAAGTTCTTAAGCTACATAGTCACACACTGCAGAATTAAAGTCAATCCCGACCAAATTAGGGCAATCAATAATCTGCAACCACCTCAAAATCCCAAAGAGGTCCAAAAGCTTACAGGGATGACCGCTGCTCTAAACCAATTCATTTCTCGGTCAGCAGATAGGTGTAGGCATTTATTTCAGTTGTTAAACAAGTGGAAGGGGTTTGAATGAACCGAGGAGTGTGTCTTGGCTTTCCAACAGTTGAAAGAATATTTGTCTCGGCCACCCATCATGTTTAGGCCCGATGTGGATGAGGTTTTGTTTACCTACATCGTAGCGGCCTCCCACGCGGTGAGTTTGGTGCTAATAGCGGTTGATAGTGGTGTACAGAAGCCAGTTTATTACGTGAGTAAATCGCTACATGAGGCCGAGGTCCGTTACTTACTACTGGAGAGGGCCATTCTGGCAGTGGTGCATGCTACGCGTAAGCTCCCCCACTATTTCCAGTCATACACAGTTGTTGTCCTGACCCAACTCCTACTCAAATCTCTACTTCGGAGTGCTAATTACACAGGGAGAATTGCAAAGTGGGACAAGATTCTAGGGGCTTTTCATATCAAATACATGCCTCGCACCTCTATCAAAGGTCAAGCCTTGCCGACCTGGTAGCTGAGTTTACTGAAACCCTATTAGAAGAAAGGGTAGAGGAGCAAAACATGAATGGAAAATTGGTTGGAGTAATCTCCGTACAAGATCCGTTGTCTTGGAAGGTCTACGTTGATGGTGCAGGGAACCATAGGGGATTTGGAGTGGGGCTAGTCTTGATATCTCCAGAAAGGATTACGATTGAGAAATCCTTAAGACTAGGCTTCTCGGCCATAAACAATGAAGCTGAATATGAAGCTCTGCTGGTAGGATGATCATGGTTCAGAAAATGGGTGGAAAAGTTGTGGAGGTATTCTTTGATTCAAGGCTGGTGGTGGGCCAAGTCCAAGGAGAGTTAGAGCCCAGAGATCCTAGAATGCAGGAATACTTGGGCCAGGTTAGACATTTACAATTTGGGTTTAAGTCTTTCAATTTATCACAAGTTCCTAGAAGTAGAAATACCCATGCGGACTCTCTTGCCACACTGGTAACCTCCTTAGCACAAAGCTTACCTCAGGTGATCTTTGTAAAAGACTTATGTAAATCCATTGAGTTAAGAGGAAATGTGGTTCATGTTCATCAAATAAGAGTGGACTCTAGCTAGATGGACTCTATTGTACTATTCCTTAAGAAAGATGTCTTGCCCGAGAATAAGTCCGAGGCTGACAAGGTGCGGAGAAAGGCTCCTCGGTTTTGGCTGTTTGAGGACCAAAAATTGTATAAGAGGTCCTTTTCCGGCCCCTATCTGTTATGCGTACACCCTGAAGCGGTTGAGCTACTCCTAGAAGAATTACACGAAGGAATTTGTAGAAGCCATATTGGGGGTAGATCTTTGTCCCACAAGGCCCTCACACAAGGCTATTGGTGGCCAAATATGCAGAAAGAAGCACAAGACTAGGTGAGGAAGTGCGACCAATGCCAAAGATTTGCACCAAACATTCATCAACTAGAAGGAGTCCTTAATCCTTTGTCCAACCCTTGGCATTTTGCACAATGGGGGCTGGATATTGTAGGCCATTTTCCTAAGGCAGTAGGGAATAAGAGGTATTTGTTGGTCGGTACGGACTACTTCACCAAGTGGGTTGAAGCTGAACAACTAGCAAATATCAAGGACGTGGATGCCAAAAACAATTTCTGGAAAAATATTGTCACATGGTTTGGAATCCCTCACACCCTCATCTTGGACAATGGACTTCAGTTTGATAGTAAATCCTTTAGGAGGTATAGTTGCGATCTAGGAATAAAGAATAGATATTCCACTCCGGCCTATCCACAAGGGAATGGACAAGCCGAGGCTGTCAAAAAGGTCATAGTGGGTGGACTCAAAAAGAGACTGGATGACGCGAAGGGAAAATGGGTAGAAAAACTGCCACACGTCCTTTGGACTTACCGGACCACACCTCGTAGGTCTACTGGGGAGATGCCTTTTCCAATGACTTATGGAGTCGAGGTTGTCATTCCTTTGGAAATTGGATTTCCCATACTGAGAACAAGTTCTTTCACTCCGAGCGGCAACAATGGGCTGCTGGAAAAGAGCCTAGACTTAATTGAAGAATGGAAAGAAAATGCCATGGTCCAATTGGCCTACTATCAACACAAGCTCAAACAAGAGTATGATGCCAACGTAAAGCTAAGGCCACTGGCACTTGGAGACTTGGTTTTAAGGAAGGTTATAGGAACTGCTAAGAATCCAGCATGGGGAAAGTTAGGACCCAACTAGTAAGGGCCATATCGTATAACATCAGTGGCTGGAATAGGTGCGCATTATCTTGAAGATTTAGAGGAAAAGGCTGTACCCCGTCCTTGGAATGTAAATAACCTTAGGAGGTATTATTATTAATGAAGGCTTTCTTCACCCTATTTGGGTTTGTTATATTGTGTGTCATGCGTTTTTACTATCTATCTAAGTATCAAACAAAACCTTGGTCATGCCTGGCTCCTCAGACCACATACCTTAGGGAAATTGATATCTTTTAATCATTGTACTAGGTGTTAAACAGAACCTTAGCTATGCTTGGCTCCTCAGACCACATGCTTTGGGGAAATTAATACTCCTAGACATCTATCTAAGTATCAAACAGAACCTTGGTCATGCCTGGCTCTTCGGACCACATACCTTGGAGAAATTGATATCTTTTAATCATTGTATTAAGTGTTAAACAGAACCTTAGCTATGCCTGGCTCCTTGGACCACATGTTTTGGGGAAATTAATACTCCTAGACATTTATTTAAGTATCAAACAGAACCTTGGTCATGCTTGGCTTCTCGGACCACATACCTTGGGAAAATTGATATCTTTTAATCATTGTACTAAGTGTTAAACAAAACCTTAGCTATGTCTAGCTTCTCGAACCACATGCTTTGGGGGAAATTAATACTTCTAGACATCTATCTAAGTATTAAACAGAACATTGGTCATGCCTGACTCCTCGGACCACATACCTTGGGAAAATTGGCATCTTTTAATCATTGTACTAAGTGTTAAACAGAACCTTAGTTATGCCTGGATCCTCAGACCACATGCTTTGGGGAAATTAATACTCCTAGACATCTATCTAAGTATCAAACAGAACATTGACCATGCCTGGCTCCTCGGACCACATACCTTGGGGAAATTGATATCTTTTAAATCATTACTACTTCCTATTATCTTTGACAAGTGTCCGAGCAAGGCCTTAATCTATCTCTGCCTTTTTGGATTACATATTGAAGGTAAAATAAGTACTTCTTATTAATTACTTAAATATCAAATATGATTAGCTTCTCTGAAACAACAAAGTTCCTCATTGTGTTAACAAACTCAAGTGGACGTCCATAAGCATCACTTCAAGCATTCACAAGCTCATCTGTATTTGTTTAAGAATTGATTATCCCCCTACTCCTTTAAACTTATTAATAAGTAAGGAGTGGGGTAAGAATAAACCTGTACGCAGATTATATTACTGTGTATGTTTTTGAAGTTGAAATTATGCCTTGCCAAGATGGTGGACTTGGTAAATTTCACCTGTTTTTACTTCCGACCACATGGAATGGGGTAACTTTTCTGTTACTTATGCAGATTAATAAGAAGAATTTTACATCATTGCTACATTTATTAAGTGTTAAATAAGAAAGAAACTATGTCAACACTTATATAAAAATCATGGAAATACGAAAATTGTTCATTAACTAAAACCTCGGAAAGAGGCAGATTCGATACAAGAGATGTCACTTTAATTACAAAATTTGAAAGATAAAATTACACTAAAAACTATTTCTTCTTTATTACAATTTTGTCTTTAGGAGCACCATGGATAGGTTGAGTAGAGGTAGCTTCAGAGGCCTCGGGGCCTTTGCTTGCTGGGTCAGCCTTGGCAGGTAAGGAGAGAGTGGCCAGGACGATCTCCATCATTTTAGGAGCTTCTTTCTCGGCAGGAGGGTCCTGGGTGGAAGTTAGAGGCTTCATAGCATCAGGGGCCACTCCTTGGTTAGCGTCTTTCTCTTTCTCCGTGACCCCAAGTTGCTCAGCCTCCTCAGTGGGCTTATCAGAGGAAGTTGGAATAGTGGCCGTGCTATCCTTGCCCGTTTCTGCCACCTTGGAGGTGGTATCAGTCCTTGAGCCAGAAGGACCAGACTTTCAGATGGCAAGGGGATAGTACACCCTATCTGCCCTCCTAAGTACAGATGAAGCTTCAACCCCGGCTTGGTTGAGAGCTTCATTCCATACTTGGGAGCAGTAAGTCCTGCATACCCCTGAAACCTCCACCCTCAGGGTTTCCTCGGTCTCTACCACTCCTAGGTCATATCCATCTTTCTCGGCTTGATCCCGAGCCTTCTTAGCCAACTCCCTTGCTTTCTCGGCCTCCTCCAATTTCTTCTTGAGAGCAGCTATCTGAGTTTTGGAGATGTCCAATTGATCCTCAGCGTTGCGAAGCCGTACCCTTTGGTCCTCAACTTGCTTCTCAGCACTATCAAGAGCGGCTGCTGCGTTTTTCCTCTCTCTCCTCCTCCAATAACTTCTTCTTGAGTTCTTGATTGCTCTTCTCGGCCACATTAAAGGCCTCCACAACGGCGTTGCGCCTCCCTTCCACCTCCTTCATTTGCCGGTGGCAGTTGTTGGTTATCTCCTTTACTTGGAAAGTGGCTTGAACAGCCTACCGAGGAAAGAATCAAGGATTAGAAAAAGAAGGTAAAGAAAACAATTCAAGAAAAAAAAAAGGGGAGAGAGAGAAGAAGGGGATAGGAAGAGGACATACCATGGCAAGATATCTTTTAAAACTGAGGAAGACCTCCTGTCTCCTCATGTCTCGCAGCTCAGCCATATCCTCGGGGAGCAGCAGAGCCTGCTCCACCGCGTCGGCCACATAGCCGGCTACCCCTCCCTAGAAATCCCTGATGAAGGAGTTAGCAAGCAGAGGTTCCCCGTTCAGCATTGGGGCGAGAAGCTAGGCTGGAGGCCCGGCCTGGGGATCACTTCTCTTCTTAGCGCCCCTCTGCCCCACTTTGGCTTATTTAGCCGCCCTTTAAGCCTCGTCCTTATGAAAAGGGAGGGTTTTTCCAGCTCCCACTACCTCCTTCCTTTTTGGCTCTCGTTTCCTTTTTAGGTCGGCTGGTTGGAAGGGCAGGGCAGGTGGGGGAGTGGGAGGCTTATTCTGAGTTGCCTTCCTAGATGCGTCCTTCCTTGGTTGGGACTCTATCAAGTCTAGAAGACTGGACCTTGGTTTTCATTAAATCCCCATCTCATCAGGTACCGCTAAAAATGGGTGGCCAAGGTCAAAAGTTGAAGTGTCTGAGGACAAAGCTTGATTGAAGACTTCAAACTCGTCCTCGAAATCAGGTACTTCAACTACTTCTTCTTCTTTTATGTTGGTGGGGCAAGAAGAAGTGGCTGCTCCAATTGAAGGTTGCGGCGGCAAGGCTACCTTTGGGATGCCTTCAAAAATGGGCTCTGTAGTGAGCATGCCTTCTGGAACAAGGCCGATGAGGAGAAATACTAGGGCAATGACACTGATCCGTTGCAGCCGAGGATCTTTAGCCTTAATGACACACTTCGACACCAAAAAACTCTTAGAGATCGGGACATAATCCAAGATCAGATGGGTCACCCTCAATTGACCGTCAGTATGAACAAATACTTCAGCCTTCAAGATTTTTCCCAAATTCTCCTGGTTCACAAGACTGAAGTTGGGCACGGCGGTGTTCTTATCTGGGCAACCATAGAGAGAAACAGAAAAACATCGTTAGCAAAGAAAAGATTCAGAGCTAATCAAAGGAAAACTTATACGATTATCCAAACCTAAACCTAAGACCCCACCTGGTTGCCCTTCTCTCGTTGGGCAAGAGAGGCCATCATGCCATTCCCCTGACACAATTAAGAAATCTTTGTTTATACCCTTATTGGAATCGAGGAGGCATTGGATAAGCCTAACTTCAAGGTACCTAGACTTGAGATAATATCCCTACCCCGTTAAGTGATGGAGGTTGTAGATCTAGTTGACATCGTGGTGTATGAGGTTTAAGCCCATCATCTCGTTGAGGGCATCTACACAACCTAGGATTCTGAAAATATTGGGGGCACATTGGGTGGGAGCTAACCTATAGGCCCTAAGGTAATCTCTGGTTACAGTACCTATAGAGATTCTCATCCCTTATTCTATGAAGGCAATCATTGGGATTACTACTTCTCCCTTTTGCCTATCTGCGTGCCATTGTCCCTCTTTACAGTACCTAGTGCTCGCCCTTGGAGGGATCCTATACTTAGCCCTAAAGTTTGCCATTCCCTCTTCAGAATCTACTAAGCTCTTGAATCTACCCATTTCTAGGAAGGGTTGGGAGAACTAATGAGATTGAGAGGAGAGAGTAGAGCCAAGGAGGAAAAAAGTGCAGAGAAAAGAAAAATATATGGAAAAGCAAAATGTAAAGGTTTAGGAAGACTTACAGAAAGAAGGGAAGTATCCTCGGACTGGCTTTTTGAATTTGAGAAGGCACGAGTGAGGTGGAAGGATTGATAGGTTCAGTGTATGTGTGCTAGAATGAAGTGAATGCTAAAATAAGGTGAATGGTTGATTGCTAAAATAAGGTGAATGGTTGATTTGAGAGGTATTTGTACCAAGGAGAGAGTTGAGAGCGGGAAAATTCCCGCTCGGTTCCCAGCGTAATCCTCAACCATAGGATCCATATCACGCCGTAGAACGTGGGGGACAAGGAGCCGCAGAAATTTAATGAAGGTGTGTCTTGTACGCTGAAGTGTCAAGAGAGTGCCTTGGGCAGTTGAAAATGCGTCTTCACGGGCAGAGATGAGATGCAATGAACACGAAGCAAATATAGTGACGTCGAGATTCTCCTTTCTTCCCGAGGAGTCAGAAAGAAGAATCTCGAGGGGCTACTGTAGGGGTATTGGGCCTGGGGGTCCATTACCTGTTTATATTTTTAGGCCTGTGGCCTAAGCCGTGGACGAAGAGTTGACCAAGGATGGGAAATCTTGGTCTGAAGAGAATGTGGTAGTAAATAAAAAGGTTAGTTTGGGTCATGATGGCTCAAGAGGGTAGGCCGAGGATAAATGCATCCTCGGCTCACCAAAACCAAGGTCTAAAGAGGTAGTTTTTCGTCCAGGATAACGTTCCAGGAAGTGCTGTAGGTACAGATAAGCATTACAGAGACATCAGACAAAGAGAAATCCTAAAATATCTTAGGGGAAAGTTGCTACCACCGCATCAAATGCTCTGTAGCTAACTTCTTGGTTGCATTAATGAGGAAAAGACCTTTGAATAGTGCAACGTTGGTTGCCTCAATGTGCAGAGAGCCTGAAAGGGTGTCCGATAGGACAAGCACTCAAGTAGTAGCCTGGATGACCACAAGTGGAAGTCCAAGATTGTTTAAAGAGAGCTCTATAATGGAAGAAACACTCCACACAGAGGGGGATCAAAAAAAAAAATGTAACATCAAGAACTGACTTTGTAATCAAACCTAAAAGAAATATACAAGAACAGATCTCCTTAGAGTCCGAGGACAATTTTCTTCAGCATAACCCTGTCTATTTTCGTTCTCTTTTCATCTAAATCTACTTGAGTATTTTTCTGATTCATTAAAGCCCAGTTTTTCCAACCCACTCTCTACAAATTCATTGTTTGGGGCTTTTTGGGCCTGGGTCCATCCATCCGTTGGGCTAAGGACCCAAATCTGGTCCTTACACTTTAATTACAAATTTTTATTTTTATTTATTTGGTTGAGTACTTGACATTCAGACTCTTAAGAGACTAATAAATATGTCTTTAAAAATTATTAAAAATAGTTGAAATCACAACAACAACGAAAAATCGAAATGGACACAAAACTAAAATCTAGGTTCAAGTATTGGATCGATACTTCAATTTTGCTTTTGAGTGCGAATGTTTAACAATTTTTCTTTTGAGTGCTAATCTTTTAAAATTACCCTAATACTTGACATTTTTTTTTTTTGAATCTTCAATTCAGACTTATGATTTTTCAAACTCACTACCTGGAAAAGTAATGTCTTGGAGAGTCCCTAACTCGTTCCAACTTGATAATTAGCCCTCTCACCCTCCAAAAATAAAGGAGGCCTTCTCATTTGCAAGGGAAAAAATGGTAATATATCACTATTTACAAAAATATATAACAATACCATTGTTCATGAAATAATTAGGAGAGTACCAATGTTTTATAACTCGAGTTCACGAAATTGGAGTTTTATGTAGAACTCGTTTCATTAAACTCGAGTTCTATTAATGGAATCCATGGTGGCACCCAATGACATGGAATTCCAAAATTGAAAATGTCGCATGGAAGTCAAATTTGTGTAATACAGAACTCGAGTTTTATACAAACTTGAGTTCCACTTTAACAATGACTGTTTTGCCGGTAGCTTTCATTCTCACTCTCACTCTCCCTCTCCCTCTCCCTCTCCTTCACAAACCATCTGTCAAACACATAACCTGCAATGCATTTCATATAGCAATTTTCCAGTCAAATAAAACATTTCTGCCATGTACAAAGAAAAAAGCCAAGCTCTAGGAAGTACTTACACACACTAGGGGGAAAAAAAAGCAAAGAAGGGAAGAAAAAAAAAAGTCTCATCAATTGGGCATTCTTGCTCTCTCTCTCTCTCTCTCTCTCTCTCTCTATATATATATATATATATATCTATATAATCAGGCCAAGCAAGCATGACCATTTATTTTACTACCGTAATTTGAAAATTTTGTTCTTCTTTGGTTAGCTTTTTCTTAGTTTGGAGCTATATGCAAAATACTGTCAGGTTTCCATCTAATTCTTTCACTTGTTCTCTGCGAAGTTGCGGCTTTGATGGTTGAAACATGCAACACAACATCTTTATCCTGCTTTCTTTTTGAATAGTTTCTGATAAATTTATTGGGATGGGACTTTGTTTTGGTATCCGTGGCTGAACATTGAAGGGGAAAATGGGGTTTTCCCCTACTTCTTTTAGTTTTACCATATACAAGTTGATGATAAGTTTACACAAAATTTGAGTTTATAAAACTCGAGTAACTCAAATTTATAGAACGTAAGTTCTAATTACAGGGAACTCAAGTTTTACAAACTCGAGTTTTACGTGGACTTTTAAATTATAAAATGCCAGATCACTGTTTGCCACCGTGGCACATTTTTATGGAACTTGATGGCCTTAAACTCGAGCTACATGTAACTCTGGTTTCATGAAATTGAGTTTCAAAACAGTAGTATTTTTCAAAATAGTTCATGGTCAGTGGTAGATTGCTGAATATTTCGGCAAATAGTGCTATTTGCCATTTTTGCCACATTTGAAAAGGACATCGAAATCTTTGAAAGAGCTTTTGGGAAAGAGCATTAGAGCATCCACATTGATGGAGCCATATTTTTTAGCTTTTAACAATTCAAAAAGCTACTTTATCTATTTTGACACCACACTTGACAATACACTTAGCATCAATGGTTTTATTTTAGCAACACTTCATTTAAATTTTCTTTCTATTATTTGTTTCCAAAGGTCATATTTTCAAATAATCTTCTAGTGTAACAAGAATATTTTTGTAATCTCGACTTTTCTTATATATATATATATATATATGATGGGGACCCAAGTCCAAAAGGCTCGTCCATAATGGTTGTCCATAATCGAACCGCGTCCAGAAAGCTTTGTTTAGAAAGAAGCCTAGGGAGAGCGTCATAGGTAGAAATACAACTCATTCATAGGTAACAAAGTCATCCAATTTCAAGACAATCGTCCATGACCCAAGGGAATGGACGACTAGAGGACACTTAGTGAATTCTACGAGAACTTCTCAAAAAGGCTTCATATAATCAGACCATGATGCACTACTCCTAAAACGTGGAGAGGATTCCCTACAATCTGCTCTACGTACCCCATTTTCTCCATTAACCACACACATCACCTATGATGGTGGTGGATCCAAACAAGTAGACCTGCTACTAACTCTCTATAAAAGAAGCAAGTCCCATTCACCCAAGGTAAGTGCTACGATTTACAATTTCCCATCCTTGTGTTTTAGAGAGAAAACTGACTTAACCGTCGGAGGGTCTTTAGTCGGGTTACACCAGTCACCCTTGACAATTCTTTCTTTCTTTTCAGGATCAAAGAGCCACCACCATAGTCCAAAGTATTCCAGCATACTGATTTTCGTGCATCATCAATTGGCACCGTCTATGCGAAAAAGACGAGTTAGTTAAATTTCTAAGTATTAACTTCTTAGCTTTCCAAGACAAAAAGGCTGCATGGTTCGAACTAGGTCGATGACCACCAATCCAGGACAGCAAGAGTGTGGAAACACCTCCAGTCACCCAAACTGTGCACCTGCACCCCCAACGACCGTCCAACAACAGTTGCAATCCATGGCAGCAGCGATTGCAGAACTGATGCAACAAAACTAGGTGTTAACTAATGAAATTAATAGACAACGTCAAAAGTGACGTGGTGAAGAACGAGGCCAGAATTCAAAGAATGAAGGGATTGAGGATAATGCTAAAGGAGATCAGTCCAGAGGTACCGTTGCTCGTAGGGTACCACATTTGGAAAGGGAGATGGACCAGATAAAAAGAGCCATGGAAGAGATGAAGGATTCCATGAGGAGAGCAAATCATGTGGATAACCTCGTCCATAAGACTGATTCCCCCTTCATTGCGTCCATCATGAGTCATCCTCTGCCTTCCAAATTCAAAATGCCTACCCTGGACTCATATGATGGGACACGTGATCCTTGTGATCACATTGCTACGTTTAAGACAACCATGCATCTTCAAGGTGTTCCAAACAAAATCATGTGCAGAGCCTTTCCTACCTCGTTGAAAGGCCCGGCCAGAGTATGGTTTGGTAAGCTACCAACCAATCACCATAACTTTGTTCCAAGAGTTAAATAAGTTGTTTGTCAACAACTTTGTAGGGGGACAAAGACAGAAGCGTTCCTTGTCCAGCCTGTTAAACATAGAACAAGGAGAAAATGAAAGCCTGCGTACTTTCATTAGCCATTTTAACAGAGAAGCCCTATTGGTGGAAGAGATGGATGACAAGATCCTGTTAGCAGCTTTCTACAATAGTGTCAGTTCAGACTTGTTTATCCATAAGTTGTACGACTAGAAGCCGCAGATGATGGCTGAATTGATACATTCACGCAGAAGATGCGATCATTGCCAAGAAAAAGAAGAAAAGTGAACGGCTGGACAATGGCTATATACACCATCTAGAGCAAGGTCCTCGTCCAAAGAAAGCCAAAGTAGGGGAGAACAGGAATTGCGACGGCAAGAAGGCAGGGTCGTCCTCAGGACGATACTCCAACTACATTCCCTTGAATACTCCGCTTGATCAAGTGTTAATGCAGATCAAAGACGATCCATCCTTGAAGTGGCTCGAGAGGATGAAAGGAGACCATAGCAAGCAGAGCAAAAGCAAGTACTGTCGCTTTCATCGCAACCATGGACATGATACGGACGAATGCTATAACTTGAAACAGTAGATTGAAACTCTTATTAAGCATGGAAAGTTTTAAAAAAAAAATTCTTGGGCGAGACCACAAGGACGAGAGACAACCAATGAAGGGCAAAGCAGAGAGCCAGCGCATCACCCGCTTGGAGAAATAAGGATCATTGTAGGGGGTACATCAACAGGAAGCTCATTCAAAGCCAAGAAGACCTACCTGCAGGATGGCCACCGAGGATGATCAGAGAAGATAAGCCAGCTATTATTTTCACAAACGAAGATGCAAGACGACTGCACCATCCCCATGACGATGCAATTGTCATTACTTTAGCGATTGCAAATTATACAACTAGAAGGGTGTTAATAGACAATGAAAGTTCAACAGACATCCTCTACTATCCAACCTTCCAGCAAATGAGGATTAATAAGAAATTACTTCGTCCAGTGAATGTGCCATTGTTCGGGTTTGGAGGAATGAAGGTTCTACTAATAGGCACCATCTCCTTGCCAGTCATGGTTGGCTTTTATCCACGACAAATCAATAAGGAAGTAAATTTCCTTGTTGTAAACTATTCGTCCTCGTATAATGCCATTATTAGATGACCAACTTTGAACAGTTGGAGGGCTGCAACGTCCACCTACCACTTGTCTGTCAAGCTCCTAACGGAGTATGGTATTGGAGAAGTACAAGGAGATCAATTAGCTGCTAGAGAATTTTACTTAGCAATGTTAGCCATGGACAAGCAGATGTAGACAATGAACATTGAAGAAAGAAGAACATTGGCTGAGCCAATTGAGGTATTGGAAGATGTACCGTTGGACTAGTCCAACCTGGGGAAGTTTAGGGGGAGAAGACGAAGCAGTATCTCGTTGGATTCCTTAAAAAAAGCACAGATGTTTTTGCTTGGAGCCATAAAGACATGCCTGGAATTTACCCAAGTGTGATTACTCATCGTTTAAACGTGTCTCCGTCTTACAAGCCCGTCCGTCAAAAGAAGAGAGTGTTTGCCTAGAACGAGATAATGCAAACAAAGAAGAAGTTCATAAGTTAGTCACTGCAGAGTTCGTCCGTGAAGTTTACTACCCTG
Source organism: Quercus aquifolioides (assembly GCA_019022515.1). Lineage (NCBI taxonomy): Eukaryota > Viridiplantae > Streptophyta > Magnoliopsida > Fagales > Fagaceae > Quercus > Quercus aquifolioides. Next base: position 34,056,289 of record CM032334.1, on the reverse strand, counting down.
ATTGGCAAGCTAATGTAATGATAGTCAAAAAGGCTAATGGCAAATGGAGGATGTGCGTGGATTTCATAGATTTAAAGAAGACATGCCCAAAGGATAGCTACCATCTTCCACGCATTGATCAATTGGTGGATTCAACAGCTGGACACCAACTGCTAAGTTTCATGGATGCATTCTCAGGGTACAACTAGATAAAGATGGACAAGGCAAATTAGGAGAAAACATCCTTCATCACAAGCCAAGGTTTGTTTTGTTATAAAGTGATACCATTTGGTTTGAAAAATGTAGGAGCTACCTACCAGAGACTAATCAACCATATGTTTCGTCCACAAATTGGGAGAAACGTTGAAGTGTACGTGGACGACATGCTAATCAAGAGCGCGAGGGAGACGCAACATCTGGACGACCTTCAAGAAACCTTTGATACACTTAGGTGATATAAGATAAAGCTGAATCCAAGGAAATTTGCCTTTGGAGTTTGATCAGGGAAATTCCTTGGTTTTATGGTTTCACAAAGAGGGATTGAAGCAAACCCTAATAAAATCCAAGCGATTTTGAATATGGAGCCCCCGAAGAGTATCAAGGACATCTAGAGCCTCACTAGACGAGTAGCTGGACTTAACAGGTTTGTTTCGAAAGCTACTGACAAGTGTTTACCATTTTTCAAAGTATTAAGGAAAGCATTTGAATAGATGGACAAGTGCCAACAAGCATTTGAAGACTTGAAGGCCTATCTCACTTCAACTTCGTTGTTAAGCCCGTCTAAACCAGGAGGAGAGTTGTATCTCTACCTAGCAGTGTCCCCTCATGCAATGAGTTTGGCCTTGATTAGAGAAGAGGAAAAGGTACAAAAGCCTGTTTGCTACACTAGCAAAGCTTTAAGGGGAGCTGAAGGACGATATCCACCCATGGAAAAGCTTGCATTTTCATTAGTGACAGCAGCAAGGAAGCTCAGGCCTTATTTTCAAGTTCATGTAATCAACGTCCTGACAGATCACCCGCTAAAAGAGGCCATGATCAAGCTAGAGGCTGCTAGATTACTAATCTAGTGGGTAGTAGAACTTAGTGAGTTTGACGTGCGGTACAGACCAAGAGAAGCAATAAAAACTCAAATCTTGGCAGACTTCATTGCCGAATTCACTCCTGCTAGTAAGAAAAATGAAGACTAGGGGGCAAAGCAGTGGGTCGTCCATGTGGATGGTTCGTCCACACAGCATGCAGGAGGAATTGTGATAGTTTTACGCTCACTAGAAGGGGATCATCTAGAGTATGCAGTCCGTCTACAGTTCCAAACAACCAATAATGAAGCTGAATATGAAGCCCTACTTCAGGGCTTGGAGTTAGCTAAATTACTTGGAGCAAATTCAGTCCTCGTCCATGGAGACTCAAAGTTAGTGATAGGCCAAGTAAATGAAACATGTGAAGCTAAGAAAGAACGGATGAAGAAGTACTTGGGTAAAGTTAAGTAGTGCATCAAAAGTTTCACAACAACTCAATTTCAACATATACCAAGGGAGGATAATGAGGAAGCTGATGTTCTAGCCAAGACGGCATCTGCAGACGAAATGGTGAGTGATCAAATTAAAGTCCAGTACATCCCAAGTATTAACGTTCTAGAAGTACATCAGATAGATGGAGTAGCCAACTGGACCACTCCAATTGTGTCTTATCTTAAAGATGGGCTCTTTCTAGAAGATAAGGAAGAAGCAAGGAAGCTAAGGGCGAGGGCGACAAGGTTCATCCTTATGGACGAGGTGTTGTACAATAGGGGTTTTTCTCAACCTTATTTAAGATGTTTGACTTCGAATGAGTTTCATTACATCTAGAGAGATGTCCACGAAGGAGCCTATAGAAACCATTCAGGGGCTACCATTCGAAGGCTAGGTCCCTCGTTTATAAGATAGTCCGTTCCGGATACTACTGGCCGTCCATGCAAGCAAATGCCGAAGCCTATGTCAAAGCGTGTGACAAGTGTCAACAACGCTACAATAACATACCCAAACGACCATCAGAGTACCTCACCCTAATGGTGCCCCTTTGGCCATTTGCTCAATGGGGGTTGGACATCCTTGATCCATTTCCCATGGGAACGAGGCAAATAAAGTTTTTGGTGGTAGGGATTGATTATTCTACTAAATGGGTGGAAGCAGAGCCATTGGCAAAGATCACTGAGCAAAACGTCAGAAGTTTCATCTGGAAGAACATTATCTGCCGTTTTGGAATCCCTAGGGTGCTTGTTTCAGACAACGGACGCCAGTTTGACAACACACCCTTCAGAGAGTTCTGCTAGCAGCTGGGAATCAAGAATCACTACTCCTCACCCTCCCACCCACAAGCTAATGGACAAGCAGAAGTTGCAAATCGATCCTTACTGAAGATCATCAAAACTCGGCTTGAGGGGGCAAAAGGGATATGGCCAGATGAATTACCCAGTGTCCTTTGGGCATACAAGACAATAGTAAGGAATCCAACTGGAGAGATTCCTTTTAAGTTAGCATATGAAAGTGATGCAGTGATACTTGCGGAGGTTTATCTAACTAGCTACAGGGTGACCCACTATAACAATGAGGAGAATGAGAAACAGCTTCGTCTAAGCCTTGATCTTATTGACTAGGTAAGGATGGATGCAGAACAGAGGGTGGCGCGTTACAAGAACCTGATGACTAAGCACCATGACACATTGGTAAAGCCAAGACAATTCAACGTCGGAGATCTCGTCTTGAAAAGGGTGTCCCTAGCTACAAAGGACCCTGCTCATGGAATGTTGGGACCTAACTAGGAAGGACCATACAGAGTTATCAATTCCAAAAGGCAAGGTTCATACTACTTAGAAGCCCTGGATGGACGAAAACTGGAGCACCCATGGAATGTGGAGCACTTAAGGAAGTACCACCAGTGAAGAAGACTCGTCAGGAAGGTTAGCATGGATGAGACTAAAGATTACTAGTGATTACTAGTAGTTTATTTATGTTATCTTTTAGCACTTATGTTTTTCAGAAGTATTTTATGTTTTCTAGCATTTGAATTCCCTAAAAAGCACTAGCTACTAACGTGTGCTATGGATGATGTCATGAACAAAGTCCTTTTGTATATAAAGTAATTTGAATTCCCTAAAAAATGACTAAGTACTAACATGGATGATGTCTTTGGACGATGCTACGTACTAAGTTCTCTGATGTTTATGGACGATGTTATGTATAGTTATTGTGTATAAAGCAGCTTGAATTCTCTAATTTAAGTGTTGACGATTCTATGAAATTAAAGACGTTTAAATTCTCTGGATGCGGAGATATATCATCATGAGCCATCCTTAGACGAGGAAAAGACAAATTTCCATAAAACCTAAGGCAATAATGTTAAGTACAAAGGGAAGGGACAAACACCTCCTAGTACACTTGTCCAAAAATAAAGAACAAAGAAAAGCATGCATGCGATACACTTTATATGGACGACACGTCCAATCCATTAAGCAATCCAAGCTATGGACGAAAAGAAAAATAGCCAAACAAAATTCCAAGAATAAGTCTAAGGGCGAGGAAAATATTCATCCATTCCAAAATAGTCCTAACTATGGACAAAGGATACTTGGAATTAAAATTGGCAAAAAAGATAAGAATGAGTATTCAAACATGGACGAAAACCCTTTAATGTATCAAGCCCAAAAAAGGCAATTGTATAAAGACTCGTCCCTAAACATGGATGCGTTAATGAACTTACAAGAACCTAAAACGGTCCAAAACAACGGACCCTTAAAAAACAACAAACAAACAAGGAAGCAAATAAAATAAAGATGATTTCATAAAGGGGATAAACCACTAGGGGCATTGCCACCAGACTTGGAGCTGTCCTTATCTGGGAGAAAGGTGGAAGCATCGTCCTCGATGTTTAAATCTCTTGAACTCGTCTGAAGCAGGAAACTCTTAGCTGTAGTGCGAAGCTTGATAGAATCAAAGTATCAAAGTCCACTTCAGGAAACAACTCAAGGGTGTTCATGCGAAAATCTTCAAAGCCCACTGCATAGTTCGCGTCCAAAAGGTCGATGAACTCCATAAACGACTTGAAGTCCCTGATCAATTCATCCTTGGATTGGCTTAAGGACGACTTGAGCTCTTCATTTTGTTTCTAAAGGTGATCCAAACGAGTGTCTTTCTCCACTATGTCTGTCCTTAGTTCCTCAGCTAAGTTCTTCAACTCTGCCACCTCAGCTTCTAATTTCATCCTCTCCCCCGTCCTACGGCTTGATTCCTTCTCCATATCACAAATTTTTGCCTCAACCCTAACATTGGTATGGTCCAACTCATAAGCCTACCTAGACGCCACCATAAACTTTGACATGGCCTGTATCAAAGAAGCATAGACGTGAGGAAACAAAGTGAAACTTAGATCCTATAAGAAAAAATAAGGACGAGTTACGTTACTTTGAAGAGGTCATGAACAGTGGATCGTTCAAACTCCTTCGTGGACATGGCATAGCAAACAGCAACATCTTCATCAGTGACCGTCTGATAGAATCTCTCCCAAGCCAGGCCTTCATTTTCAAGAAGAGTCATTGGGACACTCTTAGAAGACTTGGACGTGTTAACTCCAGGACGAGAAGGAGAGGTGCTAGCTTTAGGCTTGGCAACAGGTGCAGAGTGGTCAAGAACCACGAGAGGAGGAGTGGACGTCATCAAAGGGTCTACCTTTTGCTTCTTATTGCGTCAACGACTAGGAAGGTTCCCAGTATCCACTTTCTTAGACACAGTCTTCTTCCTCTCCAACGAAGCCAGATGGACGAACTTCACAGTGGATGAAGCTGGAGGACGAGATTGATTAATGGCCTCCTCCTCAATCTCGTTTCCAGCAACACCTTTCCCTTTGTTTTCCTTCATGGTTGCCATTCCTAAATAAAAAAAAAATATCTAAATAAATAATTAAAGAGAGAAGAAAATTTTTAGAGTCTGGACGACATAGATAATTAAGATAAAGAAAGTAGAGAAAGTTTACGTCTTCAAGTGGTGAGTTCATGGGCAAGTGCTTCTTCGGTGGGTTCAGGTCCAAGTCCCCAGCTCGCTAGATGACGAATTGTAACCAAGGAGTGAAATGTTCTGTTCGCAAAGGAACAAGCTCATTAGACGCGGTCTAAATAGAATTTGGACAAGGAAGGTCGTCTCATAACTATATAAAAAAAAAAAATTAAGTTAGATAAATATGGTAAAGGGAAGTAATACAAGGAGTAGGAAATGACATACCTTCTAGATGAAGATAATCCATTTCATCAGTATAAGGAGGAAAAAATGTCCCTTCCTACTTCGATAGGGTTTCCTGCCCAAAACCCTGAGACGAAGAAGAACTCCTTCTTCCACCTCCTATCAGACGAAGGAAGGGACCTAACCAACCTACACTTGGAACCCTTTGCAGAAAATTGATAAAAGCTCAAGGATTGGCTAATCTCAGAAGGCTTATAACAATAGAGGAACTCATCCACGGTGAGAGGATGGTTCCTATCAAAAGCCTCCCTCCACAATACCTGCATGGATATAATAAACCTTCATGCATTGGGGTTAAGCTGGTTTATACCTATATCCAGCCTATGAAGAATCTCCCTAGCAAAGGCATTGAGAGGCAACCTAAGACCCCCTAGCAAGTAAGCCTCATATATGCCAACTCCAAGACTGGCAGAACAACACCATTCATCAGATAGCTAGACGAGGATTCAGATTGTCCGGGATCTGATACCAACTCCTAATGGAACCTAGCCTTTTCTCATCTATCCTAGAAGGAACACCAACTACACAGCAATACAAGATATCCTCTTCTTCCTCCTCACTTGAAGAGGGGATATACGCTAGTACATGAGAGGATGGACCAGCTGATGAACTTGACGCCGTCCTCTGCCTTAACTCTTCTTAGAGAACCTCTAAAGGAACCCCAGAAGAGTAATGCTTGTTTGAAGAATTACTCATACTACTGCCACTCCCACTACTACTACTACTATTGCTCTTGTCATGATATTCATCTATCTCTCTCTCATCTTTATCGCTAGACGACGACACTATGATAGCCATTTTGTAAAAGAATACTAAAGAAGGAAACCTATAGATGGGAAAAGGAAGATACCTGATTCTAGACGAAGATGACTAAAGATGGGAGGAAACTTCTAGAAGATGCGTAGGACGACTGGTGTCAAGTAAGGAAATATGAGAAATGTGGAGAGGGTAGGAGAGGTATTCTCCTATTTATAGCCAACAAGGTGGGACATTGAAGCGATGCAAACCAATTAAAATGTGCCACATGACAAAATTCTTGAGAAATGAAACGATGTGACCCAGAAGCCTCCAAGATTGAACCACGTGTCGACATCTTTGATACACCCTCCTAATAATCCATTTAATGAGCAATTATTACTTGAAGAGAGAAACGATGATATGGACGACACAAGGACAATGGAGCAACTGATGGGGACTTAAGTCAGAAAGGCTCGTCCATGATGGTCATCCATAATCAAACCTCGTCCAGAAAGCTTTGTTAAGAAACAAGCATAGGGAGAGCGTCATAGGTAGAAATACAATTCATTCATAGGTAACAAAGTCATCCAATTTCAAGACGGTCGTCCATGATCCAAAGGCATGGACGACTAGAGGACACTTAGTGAATTCTATGAGGACTTCTCAAAAAGGCTTCATATACCATAATGCACTACTCCTAAAACGTGGAGAGGATTCTGCACAATCCGCTCCACGTACCCCATTTTCTCCATTAACCACACGTCACCCATGATGGTGGTGGATCCGAACAAGTAAACCCACTACTAACTCTCTATAAAAGAAGCAAGTCCTATTCACCCAAGGTAAGTGCTATGATTCACAATTTGTCATCCTTGTGTTCTAGAGAGAAAACTGACTTAACCATCAGAGGGTCATTGGCTGGTTTACACCTGTCACCCTTAGCAGTTCTTTTTTTCTTTTAAAAATCAAAGAGCCACCACCATAGACCGAAGTATTCCAGACTACTGATTTTCTTGTATCATCAATATATAAATATATAATTTGTTTTTTTGAGTAAAAAAATTTCTTAATTGTCGGGAAGCAATCTTGGACTAAACTATCAACCCTTCAACAACCATTTACATGAAGCATATATGTAAACTATGAAGTGGAGGAACCTGTCAAAAACCATATAAAATGGAACACATATTATAGATGCAACAATGTAGTCTATAGATTACCCACATACATAACTCATATCAAATTACAATAAAAACTCACATCAACAACTCACACGCTCAGGTTCCTACGTCTCGCCTTGCAATTGTCATAAATGCTCAACGAGGTCTGATTGGAGTTGAAATGAATTTCTCGATCTCTAATGCGTCCATGACTTTAAATGAATGTCATAAATCCATTTGCTTGTTCACGTGACACTTTTATAGGAGGATTATCCACTTTATCAATTTGTTCATAATCAAAGTCTACCGATTTATTTTCATCCGCTCATCTTTAGTAGTCATGTTATGGAGAATTATACACGCTTTCATAATCTCTTGGAGTGTTTCAAGATGGAAAAATCGTGCAAGTCCACGAAAAAAAGAGAATCATGCTTAAAGCACTCTAAATGCATTATTTGACCCAAGTAGCCCAAAAAATGAATGTCATGTCATATCCAAAGATCATATGATGCTACTGCTTCCAAAATAATAGTTGGCTTATGAATATGACCACAATAATGACCTTTCCATGCAGCTAGACAATTTTTCCATTTCCAATGCATGCAATCAATTGAACCTAACATACTTGGAAAACCCTAACGTTGGCCACGGACTAACAATCTAGCAATGTCTTCGTAGTTTGGCTTTCTCAAGTATTCCTCAGAGAAAACATCAACCACCATAGTAACAAATTTTTTCAAACACTGTAATGTAGTGGATTCTCCAATCTGCACACATTCATCCATAAAATCACCTGATGCTTTATACGCAAGCATTCTAAGTGCAGCAGTTATCTTTTATAAGGAAGATAAACCAAATTTGTTGGCACTATCTCTTTTTTGGACAAAGAGTCATCAGCTTCTACCTTAGATTGAATATGGAGAAAAAGAAAACGCATCATCCGAAATCTCCTACGAAATAAATTGGGAGCATATATTCATGAAGGGGCAAAGTAGTCAAGATAAAAGTCTTTCATTGTCTGTCAAATTATTATGTCTGATATAGCGATGATGTTTACGTCGTGATGTTGAATCCATGACAACTTGTTTGATTATCTCATCCTCATCTGAGTCATCAAGAAGCAACTTGCGAAACAAAGAGCAACCCATGGAGTCAACCTTCAAGACAATTGGAAAGCAATTATTACTATAAATACAAGAAACATAAGCAATCCATGTTGTTAATGCCATAGGCAATTATTACATATGCACATGCACGCACGCACAAGTCACAACACAAGCAAGATTAATAGAAAATTTGCTTCCCATATCAATCCATGCTTTTAATGCCATAATATTAAATATTAGTACAACATGCAACACCAAGAAGCAAAGATCAGTGGCACAATCTCATGTATATAAGCACAAGAAACAAGAAGCAATCTATCCAAAAACCAAAGAAGAGAGTCCAAAATGAGAAAATGAATAAAAGGATCTTAACCCAACCTTTCCTTTATAAAGAGAATATGTTTGGGCATGCAAAAAAATCTCAATTAACCATTTAGAATTTAAAAGCATGGAGCCATACTCACAGTGCATTAATGAAAAATGAAGAATAAGATTGAAACCTGAAAGGTGAATGAAAGATATAGATTTTGAAAAAGGGGCATTACTACAACATAAAGAATATCACAGGATTTGAACTTAGACCTCTCTTGACCTTCAGAAAATAAAATAGTTTACTATAATAAAGAGAAATTTTTTCCTTACTTCCGTAAGAAAGTAGATCAACTAAATACAACAATTCATGTACCAAGAATGGAATAGAAAATACTAGGAAATAGAGTATGCAAGACAGATACAATGCTAAGAAAGCATTCAGGTTCAGACAATCATCTAGTTTAAGATTAAAGGCAAGTGACATAAGGAAGGAGAATTTTATATAAGCTAAAAAGTTACGATTACATAAGTGAAGGCCTATCATAAGCTACTACCAAAATACATAAAGGTCTATCATAAGCTACTACCAAAATACATGAAAGCTTAATCTACTACCAAAATAAGGTCATACCAAGGCATCATCTACATGTGCCAACTTTTTCCTAACATGACAAAATACATTATGGCCTAAGCTACATCCAAAAATAAGGTCAAACCCAACTATTTACTTGAAGTTCATCTTGCAATGATTCCCTCTTGGAGTTGTTCATAAAAAAGTTTTTGTGCCCTGGCCAAGGCACTTGTATCCACCGACATGATTCTCTCATCTAACATATTTTGGATACAAAGTTTTTCCCTCTCAATACCGATTTTTCCTTCCTCGATTCTAATTTTATGCTCTTCCAATCGAATTCTCTTCCTATCCCTCAACTCTTCCAAGCAAACCCTTTCTACTTTGATACGAATACCCTCTTTTTCTTGTTCTTGTGATTCCTCAATAAATTCCATTTTCTTGGCCAAATATTCTCCAACATCTTTTTCGGTAGCTTTTTTCTTTCGGTTGGCCTTTTCAGCCTTCCTACCAATCAGTCTCCTAAAATTGGAAGTGTCATCAAGTAAGGACCCACCATCCCCCTCAGCAATAGATGTTGAATCCGAAGTTGGAGCTAACAATGTTCTCGATCTTTCTTTAGGATCACTCCACTTTGGTTGGTCCTTCAACATGAACCAACAATGTTCAAAGTGAAAGTGTTTACGAAGGTTGTTTTTATACAAAAGCTTCACGTTGGCAATCTAAAATATATATACACACACACACACACACACACACACATATATATATATATATATATAACATGATTAGTATCTTCAAAATATTGGTGAATGAGTATGTTAACACTATTGCAATATAATTTATACCTTATCTTGTTAATCATTCCCCCAACGACTTATTAGGGAAATAGCAGTATGTGTGGTATCGGAGGTATTATGCTCCTTGAAGTATTTCCAAACTTTTTCACAAAAATGTATTTTGTTTTTGCTCATTACTATGTATGGCATTGACACTAGTATTGAGTCATGTTGACACTAGGAGTTGATCTTCCTCTACACTAAAGTTACTACCCCGTTTTGCTTTATTAGAAGAGGCACACTCAACTTTAGGTGGAGAATCAGAAAAGGACGTTTGATTATTTTGAGATATACCCAAAAGTGGTGAGTCAATATCAATATCCCCTTGTATGATACTAGTGTAATATGGCAAGTCTCCTTGTGACTCCATAAATTAGAAACAACAATATATACTTCCAAGCAGACTAAAGTAAAGACATGTACTGTAATAAATTAGAAACAACAAATATAAACTTCCTTGCACACAAAAAATTCCCAAATGACATTTACAACAAAAAATTAGAAACAAAAAACATAAACTTCCCTGCTGTTCGGGGGCCTTTTTCGGTTGCCCAGCCATGTGTGGTTCGTTGGAAGGATGACCTTACTAGGCCCAGGTTCTATTTGGGGAGTTGCTTCCGGAACTTAACATTGGGCCACGTGGTCCAAAGGCTACCGGCGTACTTTTAAGCCTACAAAGCTATTAAAGCCAAAGTCTAAGAATCACAATAATGGTCGAATAAATATGTAATATGTGTTTGATATGATAACTTTGATTAGTAGTTGTAATAACAGTTGAAATAAAATAGTATTTATTTAGAGGTAAAATAATCATGTACTTAATGATGTAAATTTAAAGATATGGAAGCAAAGTCACTTATCTTTGTATGGTTTATAGCTCCAGCTGTGTAGCATCAGTGAGCTGATAGGATTTCACCAGAATGCTAGCGGTAGAGGCTAGTTAAGCTTACCCCTTTTATCATGCATTTAAATGAGTTTCAGCCTTGGTTAATAGTTGTAATAGTAGTTGGAATAAAATAATATGTATTTAAATGTGAAGTAATCATGTATTCAATGATGTAAATTTAAAGATATAGAAGCAAAGTCACTTATCTTTGTATGGTTTGTAGCTCTAGTTGTGCAACTTCTGTGAGTTGATAATATCCCAGCAGAGTGACCCCAGGAGTAGAGAGACAGTTTGCCATGATCATTTCAAGATTAAGGGGGGAAAATGGGTGCAACTGGAGGGAGGGAGAGAGAGTATGTCCAACTGTGTGTAGGGGCTAGTTAAGCTTGCCTCTCTTATCATACACTTAAATGAGTTTTCCCCTTGACAATGCTATTTTAGTTGTTGTGAAGTTATGAATAGTGTTGTCTTCCATGAGAAGAGCTTTTGTATGGAGTATTTGTGCCTTCTAAGAGATGGAATTTATGTAAGATAGATTTGTGCCTTCCATGAGAAGGGTTTTTACAAAATATTTGTGCCTTCTAGGAGAAGGGCTTTAATATAAGATCTTGGTGCTTTCGAGGATAAGGGCTTTAGCATTAGAAGTTTATGCCTTCCATGAGAAGGGCTTTTAGTATGAGTGTTTGGTATTTCTTGAGAAGTGTGAAGATAGTAAAAGATATAGATATTTTAGGGGATGTAGTATTTGTAATATATATGATATATGCTGGAGAAGTTGTAGAGATTACTTTCCAAGAGGAAAGATTTTGTAAGAGAAGAGTATGGAGATATGTTTAGGTATTTGGAGATAGGAGCAGTAAGATAGGTGTATTTTCTAAAAATGAAGAGCGAGAGAATGAGTATAAGAGGGGTAATAGTGTTGTAGTGTGTTTAGCAATGTTGCTGGGATTTACTGCTAGGATCTATGAGAGCTTATGAAGGGCATTTATAAGCTAAGGGCTGAAGAGTTTAGTTCCTAATTTAGAAACTAAAAAACTCAGAAGCTCCAAACTTCATTAAGAGCTTCAAAAGATAATTAAAGGGAGAAAGAATAGGGAAGTTTATGAGAGAGTTCTCCTCCATTGGTGTCCCCTTTTGAGGTGTTGATGAAGGGTTCCATTTAAAGCTGAGTTTAAGGGGGTATTTTAGCAAATAATTTCAGCCAAAATCTATCCTAAATAGCAATGAATCTTCAGAAAATCCATCCTAAGATTAGGCCAAGAATGGTAGGTTTAGTTTTAAGATATTCTTGCTATTTTAGGTAGTAGCTGCTGGGGAAAGAGAAGCAGAATAGGAAAGTATTTTGGCAAGAAAAAGATAGTTACTTAGTTGGTTTTGGTTTTAGCCAAATGTGAAAAAATCAGTAATGCTCAGGCTGCTGGGTCAGCTATCACAACTGTTCTGAAAAAGCTGTCCCAGCTGTCAGGAAAAACTGTTACAGCTATCATGAGACAGCTATCATAAGACAGCTGTTGCTTTGGGCAGAAGCAGATGAGCTCAGCTGGGTGATTTCAGACTGCTGGAGAGGTCATTTCACAGATTTGGCTGAAAAATGGCAAGATCTCTGAATGTTCAATATGTGTATAAAACACTCTTGAACGTTTAGACCCCAAATAACAAATTATCAATTCAAGCTCATTATCAAACAATTAATGTGTGGAACATGAACATAAGCCAAACACATAATTGATAAATAATCTAAGCCGATTATAATCACATCCACAGCAGAAAATAAAAGGCAAAGATAAAGGAAGAAAGATGCAAACACAAGGACAACACGCAATGTTATCGAAGAGGAAACCGAAGCCCTTGGCGTAAAACCTCTCCGCCGCCCTCCAAGCGGTCAATAATTCACTAGAAAATGTAGTTGGGATACATGAACAACAATAGACCCTCCAAGCCTAATCTACCCAGGTACCTAAGCCCTCCAAGCTTCCTGCTCCAACGAGGTTGCGCCGAACCTTTTTCTTTTCTAGCTTACCGGATTCTGCTATAACCCATAGCATCAACCAATAACCATTGGTCCCTTCCAAACTGCTTCCCTTAACACCAAAAGACCTTCTCACAGACGTGGGTGTGGTGAGAAAATGATTTGGTCAATAGCCTCTCAAGGATGTATCAATGGAGAGGAAAAGAGTAGAGGAATTTGAAGAGTCTCTTAGATGAAGATTGGGGATGAGACAATCTTGTTTTTCTCTAGGGTTTCTCTCACAAAATTCTCTCTGGAAGCTCTCTACATTTCGTGGGTATAAGGGTCTATATATAGTGATGTGTGTTTGGAATACGAAGAGTCAGTTTTTCCCAAACAGGGCTGATTGGTGGCTTGGCCTCGCGACTGGTCTAAGTTGCGAGTTCAAGCCGCGAGATAACGGCCTGGCCAGCCTGGGACTTTTGTCCTGTAGTGCGACAGCTGGCGTGACCCTTTACCTCCCCGCATGCTTCTCACGTGTGCAACAGTTGGCGGCTTGCAAGCCGCGAGTCAGTCGCGAGTCCTAGCCGCGAGTCCCTGCTTCTTTGCACAAAATTGAGCAATTCTTCACACTCTCTTCACACACTACCCTTACATGAATCCCACCTAAATACAGAGTTACTAAGTGCTAAATTACAAACAAATTGGCACGGAATAAAACCAACAAGATGGTTGATAAAACTCAACCTTACAATCTCTTTCAAGGGTATCTTGCTATTTTAGGTATAGCAGCTGGTTGCTGGGATTTTAGCATTAAATGGCTGGTGATATCTGATAGAAATTTAGACCCCTTAAACAACCAGATTGCGTAGCCTAAATTAATTAGCCAAATTGTTACTTAGTCAAATTATGCAATTCTAGGTTAAAACAATCCAACAATCATATCAAGAATAATAATGCAGCGGAAAATAAATAACACAAGATATGATCACCCAGGAAACCACACGGTAAAAACCTGGGGAGGATTTGACCCACCGATCCTCAAGGCATAACAGAATTCACTATGAAAGAATTGAAGTTCTTACAGAAGGACTACAAGCTCCCCGCTCGACTTCCTAATGCTACCCACCAGTACGAACTTCCTGACACGACCACGCGCAGGCTCCGAATCCACGGACTACTTCTTTCTTGAATTCTTCAATCAGCTACAAGCTCCCCGCTTGCTTTTCTTTTAAGTTTCAATGGTTGCAACTATAATGATCATCAAGATGTTGATACTATCTCTAACTTGAAAACCCTAAGTTTATGTGAAGGAAAGCTCCTCAAAGATCTCACAAGAGATTCACATAAACAGCAAATATGAGCAACAAAGACTTAGAGAGGTTTGGGTACAAAACCCTAATAAAAGGAGGCACAAGAGGCACTCTAATCTCTCTCTCAAAAGTCTCAAAAACGTTCTAGGGTTTTCCTTATATATAGGAGTGTTTTACTTGAACCCCAAGACGTTTAAATAGAGTTTGGGCTGAGCTGGAACTCTGCAGAAAACGCATCTGACCCGAGATTCGATCGATCGAGCCTAAGCTTCGATCGATCGAGCCAGGCCGAAATGCTCCAGTACATCTGCAGCCACTCGATTCCAACTTTACAATATTTAATCAACTTTGAGCAAGCCTAAACAAGACTAAACATATTGTTTTGATCATGGTTTGCCAATATTACACATTAGAGTTCTAAATACATAAAATCCTAAGACCTTAGAACCTAACAAACTCCCCCTTTGGCAATCCGTGACAAAACACAAATTAAAAGCTCAAAGTTTACAAGTAAACAGCCCATTACAAAAATAATGCTCATAACAACAAATCCAACCTAACTACTATCCATCAGTTGCAAGTGTAGACAACAGCTCAATTGAATCAATCTGTATATTTCCTGAAACACTAAATAAAATGCATAAACGCATGTGTGACAGAAAAGAGTAAAACAACAGGTATAACATTCTTGTAAGATTCACACAACACAAAATAAAGACATATATGAATGAACAACTCATAAATATAAGTCAATAAGCAGTGAATCACAAAGCAACAAGAATCAATGAATATAACATGTATATCAATCAATAACTCCCCCTAAGATGAATATCTTTGTATTTTCCACACATATCAACATGATTCCCATAAATCAATAATTTCTCCCCCTTTTTGTCACGTATTGACAAAGACAACTCATACAAAGAGTAAACAGTCAATATACGCAATAAAGGATAAGAGAAAATAGAGAATCAAGAGGAACACAAAACAATTCAACTCTATAGAAAATAGAGACAGCTCCCCCTATGAACAACACAGGTTAAAAAAAACTTTTCTCCCCCTATAAAAATAGGAAAAACAAAACAAGTTTTGGGAAAAACAATTTTAGGGAAAAATAAAGGGGGTGGGGAAAACAGTAGCAGCAGCATCACCAACAGGATCAGGAATATCCTCACCAGCAGGACCAAAGTTAAAAACACAAACCAAAGTTAAAAACTAAGGTGATGATACATATGAAGAAAAAAAATATTCTCTCTTTCAATAAAATGCAAACATGGCACTATGTGACCCATAAACAGTTGCATGAGTAGAGAAAATATTTGCACATTGATTATCCATCATATCTCTTAAGAAAAATATTTTCTACAGTTCACATATAAAAAATAGCATATACTAGAATGTACAAAACTCAAAAATTAATCAATCAATTTTTAAATCAAGTTGAGTACCCAATGTAGCAAAGTGTATGCATGTTATGTGTGAAAACAATAAGAGATATGACTGCAAACCTGCAAGATGGATACAAAAATCAATGTAATGCATGTGAATCCTAAACACAAATGATGCATAAAAAATTTTGGTCAAAAACATAGAAATTGAAAATTTTTCAGTTTCGATTGATCGAGAATCGATCGAACATCAATCGAGTCAGGCAGACTCAAACCAAAGATTTTAATCGCAATTTCGATTGATCGAAAAACAGGGTCGATCGATCGAAATACTGGAAAAATCAGTTTTTCGAAAAACAGAGCATTTTAATGCAGAAACTCCTCAAAGCACATTGTCTTATAAAAAATGCATGAGTATGAGACGAAAAGTTTTTCAAAAACACTTGAATTTAACACAGATCGTCCAAATTAAGATTTTCAATCAATTTGTCCTCAAAGCGCAAACATTATACACAATTTGCATTTAAAATCAAGGAACTTTTAATCTTTGATGGCCACAACAAAATCACACACAATATAATGTACCAAGTTTAACAAAGAGTAACTTGTGTAGTGTGTGTAACTAGCAAAAGCTTGAGATACATGTGAGGTGATATGTGAATAGCAATCAATCACAAAGTCTACAAAATTCATCACATAGAATTCAAAAGAGACTATCACCTAAAGAGTTACATCCTATAACTCTCACATCTCCTAGAACAAAAGCTTGCAATCATGTAAGTTTCTTGCATTTTTGCCTCTTATTTGTATGAATTGGCATTCAGCCTAATAGTACACACCAGTTTTAATTTAATTGAGGCTACACCTTATGTTCTTTTTGTGCATGTGCTACACTTTCTCGAGCACAAAATCTTATGATATGCACTAAGATGTTCATGATTGGCTGGTGAACAGTGGTGAGATGGTTATTTATGCCTTTCTCAAAAGGATCAAGTCCGACAGTCAAATAACATGTGACTTCAAGATTAAGACAAAGTGATAAACACCATAAACATCTTTCCCACACAACATGCACTACAAAACTTCAACTAGTAAAGTGCAATAAATAAGCTCATCAAAGCTAAACAAGGTACATAAACTTGTTATGTAAATATAATATGGCCAATCCTTGATTATAAATCCAAGATATATAATACAAAACACAAAAATCTTTTTGGTTTTAACAAACTTTATAACCACTTGTTGAGATTTTAAAAGAATTTATGACCAAAGACAAAAAGCACATATTATGCTAAATGAACAGTGCAAAAACAATGCATGATAGTGCAAAACTAAGCTATAGAGGGTACATAAACAAGAAATATCAATTTCTTAATTAACCCTTGAGTACATGTACAAACTAGTACATACTCACACAAAATCAAAAATAGCTTAGCACAAACTATTCAAGTTTCTCCACAATGTCAAGCATGTTCTAAATCAAGAGAGAGATATTATAACTCATGTAATCCTCAAGAAAAATAAAATAAGACACAAAATAAAATATTTTTGTCTTTTTGACATTTTTCAATGTTTTTGGATTTTTCTTTAAAACAAAACAATCAAAGAAAATAAAACAACCAAAAACTAAAACAAAACATGTCCACAATTAATTGAAAGAATTAAATCAAGGACAAGTTAGCAACACTCACCTTGGAGAATCTTTTCTCACCCATTTAGCACGAGTATTCGGCTTTGTAGGTGAAAATCCATGAGAAGTGGAGTGTATTTGAGGGATTACACCAATCTTCTGAGAAAGACTAAAATCCTGCAAATTCCTTTCACAAGCCAACAAGCTCAAATTTTTCAAAAAAATATGAAACAATTTATATGGACTTATGGCAGGAGAAATATCATCACATATCCTAGATTGACATACAGAATGCTTAAATTTCAATTTATGACAATTATGACGAATGTGACCAGAGACACCACAAAAGTGACAAACAGAAACAAATTTAGGAACATCAGTATTCCTAACAGCAAATCTATTCTCAGATTTTGGTTTTTGCCTCAACAAAGAACAATTTGGTCTAATATGACCAATGACACCACAAAGGTGACAGGTAGGCACAAAAACAGATTTATTATGCTCTCTAACAGTAGGTTTAGACTTAGGTTTAGAAACTTCAGCGTCTACATCAGAACTTTTACCTTTGTCTAACCTAGCAAAATAAGTCTTTTCATTATTATTCCTCTTGAAAGGAGGGTTATAAACTTTCTCAGTTTTAGGCTTAAGAGAAACAGAAACACTTCTGTTATCATCAGCAAGTTTGGTATTAGACAAATTTTCCAATTTAGCTTCAGCCTCAGCTAACTTTTGTTCCAAACTTTTCATCTTCTCATCTTGAGAGGAAATTTGATTTCTCAAAAAATCATTCTTTTTATTAGACTCATCTAATCTAACAAGCAATTCCTCTTTTTCAAGATTAGTCAATTTTAACTCTTCTTTGAATTTCTTAGCAATTTTCAAAGATTTAGATAATTCCTTACGAAGAGTTTCAAAAGCATCAAAAAAATCAGCAGAAACAATAGTGTCCTTTTTATTCAAAACATCACAGGCATCAATAAAATCAGCAGAAGCATGAGCAGAAAGACACTTCAAATTATCCATGACAACAGGGGTCAAGGATCAGCTCTTAGATCAAAAGATCTAAAACAAACAAAGAGCTACCCGCTCTGATACCACTTGATGAAAATTTAGACCCCTTAAACACACAAATTGCGTAGCCTAGATTAATTAGCCAAGTTGTTACTTAGTCAAATTATGCAATTCTAGGTTAAAACAATCAAACAATCATATCAAGAATATAATGCAGCGGAATAATAAATAACACAAGATATGATCACCCAGGAAACCACACGGTAAAAACCTAGGGAGGATTTGACCCACCGATCCTCAAGGCATAACAGAATTCACTATGAAAGAATTGAAGTTCTTACAAAAGGACTACAAGCTCCCCGCTCGACTTCCTAATGCTACCCACCAGTACGAACTTCCTGACACGACCACGCGCAGGCTCCGAATCCACGGACTACTTCTTTCTTGAATTCTTCAATCAGCTACAAGCTCCCCGCTTGCTTTTCTTTTAAATTCCAATGGTTGCAACTATAATGATCATCAAGATGTTGATACTATCTCTAACTTGAAAACCCTAAGTTTATGTGAAGGAAAGCTCCTCAAAGATCTCACAAGAGATTCACATAAACAGCAAATATGAGCAACAAAGACTTAGAGAGGTTTGGGTACAAAACCCTAATAAAAGGAGGCACAAGAGGCACTCTAATCTCTCTCTCCCAAAAGTCTCAAAAACGTTCTAGGGTTTTCCTTATATATAGGAGTGTTTTACTTGAACCCCAAGACGTTTAAATAGAGTTTGGGCTGAGCTGGAACTCTGCAGAAAACGCATCTGACCCGAGATTCGATCGATCGAGCCTAATCTTCGATCGATCGAGCCAGGCCGAAATGCTCCAGTACATCTGCAGCCACTCGATTCCAACTTTACAATATTTAATCAACTTTGAGCAAGCCTAAACAAGACTAAACATATTGTTTTGATCATGGTTTGCCAATATTACACATTAGAGTTCTAAACACATAAAATCCTAAGACCTTAGAACCTAACAATATCAGTTTTAGTCAAGTGTCAAGTGTTGAATACACTGCTGGGATTCTGCTGGAAATGTTTCCTTTTTCGGGTGTTTGTGTTTTTGGTCCAAGGTTCCATTACAACACATTTTTAGTTAGTAATAGAATGGTTGATTTATAGTTAATGAAGCTTTAGAGATTTAGTCAATGTCTCATTATGTTGTGACTTAATCTTGGTGAGCAAGAAGAGTATTTAATGCTCTGCTCTGGCAGCTGGCAGAGAAATATATGGTCTAATTGTATTAGATAGCAGCTGGGTATTAGAGATATCATGAATATTTTGCATATAGTTGGAGATTAAAGATAGCCAATCAGATTAGGCCATGCATTTGATTTGGATTTTAGCTGAAAGTAGTAATAAGATTTATGTAGAATAATATAATGAAGTTTCTAAATTTGTATAGCAACAGCTGGGGATTGAATGAACAGTTATTTTATCAGCAGTTAAATGGCTAGAGATATTAAGTATTTGTCATATGATGAATGTTAAGTTTTAGGAAAAGAGCAAAGGGGAATTTTATCATCTAAAGTGCTATGTGATAAGAGATGCATACCATATGTTGCCTGCTACACACGGACTCGTCAGAGTTCAGGGAGTTGGAGAAGACACGCTAAGCAACATGTCTCTTTTATCAACTTTAAACCGCTTGAGCTTTACTAAACATACATCTTGGCCCTTCAAACCACGACTCCTAAAGTTTCCCCAAAGAGACTTATGAGCTTGGATCATAAGCCGAAGATGAAATGACGTACCTCGGGTTTTGTTGTCATTTTGTGTAAATATGGGCTCTTGTTGAAAAAGCCGCTTGCCATGAGTGTAAGGGAGGTAATATGGGTCGTGAGCTTTGATTCATTGCTTAAGCCCGATCCATATGTTGATGTTGATGATGTCGTGGGGTTATGATCCCAATTGATGAAGAGGAAATATGGACCATGAATCCGCCTCTTGAAGTAAGGATCTCGCGAGCCATGTGAGCTCAATCCATGTAGTTGAATGAGATATGAGCTTATTTTGGGCTTTAAAGAGATTTACCGAAAAAATCAATAATATGTTGATGTGGCATGGGTTGCCAATGAAGTAATGCCATGTGGGCCGAAAAAAGAGTACTCAACACCTGCAAACAAAAAATTCCTAGAACAATTCCCAACATGAAATTTACTATAATAAATTAGAAACAACAAATATTAACTTCCTTGCAAACAGAAAATTCTCAAATGACATTTACAGCAAAAAATTAGAAACAACAAACATACACTTCCCTACAAACAGAAAATTCCCAAAACAATTTCCAACATGACATTTACAGCAAATTCTCAAATATAAACTTCCAGGCAAATTCTCAAACATTTTAAACAATAAATTAGATATAGGAAAAATACAATTCTAGGAGACTAGAAGCAAAAACACCAAATCAAAAACCCTGAAGCATTACACGAAGAAGATAGAAGTAACTCACTTGTAAATCGGAGAGCAAGCTTTGAAACAATTGGTGGCACCCAAAATGAATCCCTAACACAAAACCAAAAAAAAAAAAAAAAAAACTCAAATCCAAAGAGAGGAGAGAGAGCGAGATGGGTCAGAGATGTGTTGGCAATGGAGGCAGAGATGGGTCAACTTGGGGCTTGGGTTGGAGGCGAGTGGAGGAAGAAAGAAAAAAAATGAAAGGGAAAAGAGAAGGACGGTGGCTTTGGTCAGCAGGTGGGCATGGGAGATGGCTTGGGTCGGCGAGAGTGGAGGAAGAGAGAAAAAAATCTAAAGGGGAGATGATGAAATTGAAGTGAAGACTGAAGAGTGGAGTGCAATGGAAAACTAAGAAAAGAAAGAAAGAGAAAATAAAAAGGAAATAATCATTATAATAATTAGAGGACAAATAATAAAAAAATAAAAAAAATTAGTATAACATCTGAGTTACAGTGTACTGCCAAAGATGTCTGAACATTGCAGCTCAAAAGCCAAAAATTTTACATTTAGCTCAGATGGTTACATTATAAGTTGGATGCAATACTCTCTCCTTTTACAAAAAAAAAAAAAAAAAGGCGTAAATCTCGTTATAATTTAATTAGTGAAACTCAATTATATCATGTGAGATGCTAAATAATTAGTCGGAAATAATCACACACTTCTTTTGGTGGTGGTTTTCATGGGCATTATTGATTGGTCTGCACAACCAATGGACGTCGCACAAGCAGGAAAAGACAAATGAGAAAAGGCGTTTGAGGTATCCCACTATAGTTTGCAAAGCGAGCTAGGAGCAAGCCCACCAAGTCTGGGTTCATCCACATCCAATAGAGGCCTGGCAGAGTCTAAACATGTGCACAATGCACTCCAACCTCGCAAAATGTATGCGCTCCACTACTTTTTGACTCTTTTTAGATAGTGACATATTATACAAAAATAAAAACATTAACTTAACTGGAATACTACCTTTTTTTTTTTTTTGTCGATTACTTCAACAAAAAATTAATAATAATAATAATAATAAGGCAGGTACGTTAATTGGCATGGAATAGCACTTTTCATGTTTATTTCAAAAGTAATAGTGTTGGATAGATTTTTTTATTTTTTATTTTTTATGTAAGCACTACGTTCCACATTTGTTTGAAAAAAACATTATTTAAAATATTGGGTGGCACAAATTAACATTTAGTTGGATGAAATGACATTTAAAAAAAATTGTCATTTTGTGTCACGTAAGACTCCATGTCAGTGGACAGTGATTGTCCTGAATCAAAAGAGATCCTTTTTCTTTTTTGCCATTATAACACTTTGATTCATTTCTTTGGTAACAGAATAAGCGTGAATGGCCATACCCCATCCTGATTTGGATGGGAAATCCCAACTCGCCCATATAATATCCCACCCAGCCACTTTTGCTATTTGGGCCTAAATTCTGGTCTTTCACCACCATGATACCTAAGGCAAATCATTGATTTTAGCGTATGTCACAAGAAATCTAATCCCAACTCGTTGGAAGTTTCTTAAAATACTTTTCTCATAGATTTCCGTTCAAAAAATATAAAAAATAAATAAGAAACAAAAATCACATAAAAGTTAAACCTATCCCACCTATCCCAAATAAAAGGATTCCAATTTGTTTACAGTATGCCTAAATTCACATCAAATTTCACAACATACTTAAATGTCAACATATTATTAGATTATAACACATGCACATGGGACTATCATGTAAACTTATTGAAAAAGTGAATTTAGGTTTCTCAAAAAAAAAAAAAAAAAAAAAAGTGAATTTAGGTGTACCAATCACAAGATAACACTTAAGCATTTTGTAGATATTTTTCGATGTATCTTTAGAGTTTTCCAATTACAACATACTTGAATGTTGATTGAATTATAACACTCGAGCATGGGACAACCATGGATACTTATTGAAAAAGTGAATTTAGGTGTACCAATCACACGATAACACTTAAGCATTCTATCGATATTTTTGGATATATCTAGAGTTTTCCAATTACAAATACCGGCCATAACATCACACCCTAAACAGAAGTGTCAAATTTGCCATCCATCACAAAAAAGAGCGGATGGCGTTTCTTGGTGAAAGAACAATGGATGGTTGGCATTTCAACTTCGAGACTTGAATGTCAGACTTCAGTTTTGCCTTTTAAAAGGACAAAAATAGCATTCTAGGATGCTGCCAGCAATTGCTAACATTATGATGAATATTCCAACTTTTATTATATTATGAATGCATGAAATTACGGATTTTTTTTTAAAGAAATAAAATGGAAGTATCTACCACTTGTTTCCCGAGTCAATTACTTAAATCATACAAAAACTTGTGTCTTGCTTTCCTGAAAAATTAGTTGTTAGTTGTTCATAGACTAAGAGCTGGTTAAACTATAGTTATATCTAAAAAAATAAATTGATTCCAATGCGCAAATTTTGATTCCAACCCCGATAAATTTTTTTTACTAATTAACCAATCGGGGAAACCCACTCTTTACCTTAATTATGGCTCTTATCGCATATTTGCATTGGTAAAACATCTCAACATCTTCTAACACACTATGATTATTGCATTTCAAATATGGTGTTACACCGAATAAATGCAATCCAAAACACTAAAAGAAAATTGGAAGAAATGACTTCTAATAACATTTCTAACAGAAATGAATCCTAATCCAATAATTTTCATTAACAATTTATTTATAGTCACACGTTACAATTTGTAGGGAATGACAAAGAAACTCCGAATACTCCAAAAGGATGTAGACCAGTTTAACCAACATACCTGGAGCCATCTGTCTTGCAGATCCACACCAACTCATATCAAACAACTCTGGATGAAATGTATTCACAAACCTATCCAGAATCCTATCATTAAATACTCAAGAGTTTAAGGGCTCCACAGGATAGTGATAGAAGTAGATGAGGGCATCTCTATGATTGAGTAGAATTTTTATGTAAAAAAAATCTAAGAAAAAGGAACTCCACCTCTCTTAACCGCTATCACTTCTCTCAATCTTCAAAACTCCAGTTCCAATCTACTTCTTCTGGGAATTCCGGTGCACGGAAGGGCTACTCACATTTCGTGAACTAATGCTTGCAGTTCTTAAAAGTCTACGGAATTCTGATAGACTTATCTTCCCATCTTTGTCAATATCGGCTTCCTCAAGAAGTGGGTCAATGGAGCCCCTTAAGCCCGTGTGCTGCAAAGCAATGAAGCAAATTTCAGAATCACAGGAACATCTTTATAATGCTCAAATAGATAAGCACGTCATTTGGTTGTCATAACCAGGATTGCCCAATGGCAAGCACACCCCAACCCCAAATTAATGCATGTTCTAGGATTTTGATCCCAAAAAATTCCACAAGTGCAATGACACTTGGCCACTGAAACTGTAGGCCTTTTGCACAGCTAAGGGAGCAAACCTATAGTATAACAGGTAAAGGAAGATGTGGGATTCAGGAACTAACACAAAACCAGTAAATTTTCAGGGAGGTTGACTAAGAGAGTCAGACTTGCACCCTCTAGTCTACTCTAGGTTCAGAACACTGATTTAGACTTTAAATAAATGCCATGTATAAGAATTACTTTGTCACTGTGTGCAAACTTATGTATGCTACAAGATCTCGTGCAAAATTAATATCACTTGGCACAAAAGAAAGGGCCAAAATGGGTCTAAAGACAACAGTGCACAAAACCAGGACTAAGCAAATTATGGTCCGTTGCCAGTCTTAATTGATCAGGGGGACAAAAAATGACCCCAATCCCTGATTAAACCAAAAAAAAAAAGGATAAAAAACCCAGGATCATTTGTGTGCATCAGTTCTTTTTGTCATCTCTGTGACTCTGTCTCACACTCTTTGGGAAAAGAGTCAGCAAAACTGAGATCAAGGGTAATTTTAATGCAAAAATATATCACTGACCAGTCTCAGTTCCTCTGGAGTAATAAAACCATCTTTATCAATGTCAAACTTCTCAAATGCAGCTTGAGACCGCTGGTGCCACTTCTCGGAGTCGTGCTCCTCTAATTGATGCACATGTAGAGCAGCTGCCACGAACTCCGTGAAATCAACAAGGCCATCCGTGTTGCTGTCAATCTGCATTAATGAAAGACTCCATTATATTTAAAAAGTAACTGTATTCACAAGCCAAAGTGAAGTACAGTTAGGTATAGATGTCAGATTTCTTGAAGGTGGGTTAGAGTAGTATGATAGTTTCTTATTTCCTACTCCAAAGGGGGAAATGCTCACCGCTTGCAGAATCTCTAAGACACGTGGTTCTTTCATCTTCCAAGGGAGATCTTTAGCAAGGGCCTGCATAAAAACCATCCATGTTAGGACCAAAGGAGAGAGAGAGAGAGGGAGACACGGTACCAGAATGTAAACCAAGTTGAATAATGAAGAAAAACTTTTACCTGTCTCATTTCTTCTAGACTAATAGCACCATTTTTGTCCACATCAATAGCAGAAAATTGATCCTTGAGATCAGCCAGCTCCTCATCATCAATTGTGCTAGCCAATGCCTGCAATGCAATCAATTAGTCAAAAAAGGATGGATGAGGAAAAAAAAAACTACTTTCCTTCTGACTTAAAAAAAATATTAAAGGAAATCATCTCACCCTTAAAGCAAACTGTTTCAACCGACTGTATTTCACAAATTGTCGCATATTATTAAGAACAGATATATCAATAGGGATCTCTGATGCATCGCCTCCTTCTCTAACCCACGGGTGTGCTGGAAAATTTGAAACCAATCAGATGAGTTAATCTCCCCCCCCCCCCCCCCCCCCCAAAAAAAAAAAAAGGTTCATATGAGTATAAAAGGGGGGAAGAACATAACACAGTAACTATTCTCAGGGACTAAAATGTAAAATAAAAAAGAAAACCAAAAGAATCTCAGTTTGAGTCACAACTCACAAACTAAAAATTTTTGTAATTGCATTAGCCAATTCCAATATGCCAGAAGTAATCAAAATTGATATTTACTGAGAGACAAATTCAATACATACATAGGGCCTGGGCAGCAGTTAGTCTTGCCCGAGGATCCTTCACCAGTATCTTCTTTACAAAATCTTTAGCACTGTTGCTTATGGTTGGCCATGGTTTGCGGCGAAAATCAGGCTTGTTTCGTAAGACCTGCAAAAGTGAGACAGTTAGATAAGTATACACAAGAAAACTATGGGGGGAAAAAAGAAGCAATATTGAAGACACATGGTGATGATCTCCCTCCCTGGTTATACATTGGGTAATGCCCATTAATATATAGACATTATCAAGTACTCCAAAGGTAAATTTATTCAGGAAAATGAAAAGCTGTGAGAGACTTATTTTTTGAATGTTTTTTTTTTGGGGGTGATGTCCTGTTTTCCATCTAATACAAAAGCTGGAGATTGTAGCATAAACTACTCAGAAGAAATAAAAATAGCATAATCACTTGTCCCACCAGAAAGGAAAAAAAAAAGTAGTTTAAATTAAGATTGTAGTCAACCTCCTTAAATATACCATCTTCAGTCTTATCCCAGAAGGGGCGCCTCCCACAGAGCAAAATGTAGGTAATTACACCAATACTCCAGACATCTGATTCAGGCCCAGACTTGCGTTTCAATACTTCAGGAGCGACATAATAAGCGCTGCCAACAATATCTTGAAACTTCTTTCCTGCATTGTTTGTAATCATATGGCTTTAGAAGAATCAAATGCATGACCAGATATACATGTAGAATAACAGCTTCAAAAGAACAAGCAGTTAAGTTAGTTTTTTTTTTTTTTTTTTTTTTATACACACAAAAAAGTTGAATCTCATAGAACTAACGTAGTAGAAGTTTTACCCACCTGGCTTAATGAAATCTGACAAACCAAAATCTGTGGCTTTCAAAGCTGAATCCACTCTAGTCGACTTAAAAAGAAAATTCTACATGCAGCAAATGCAAGGGAACCAGTGTCAAGCATCATTACTAGTTTGACTAGTTCACTACTATTGCGAAACCTACTATTTCCATTTGTTAAATAAATAAAAAAAGGGGAAAGTACAGGAGAATGAGTGCGGGCAGAAAACTGAGCAAACTATGCCTCTGCTAGTGAACCTGGCTAATGGCTATACCTCTGGTTTCATGTCTCGATGTACCAATCCATGTAAATGACACTCAGCTGCAACTTTGAGCATCTGCCGTACAATTACTGCTGCATCTTTCTCAGAATAACGGCTGTCCTTCCTGAGTTAAGTGAATCAAGCAGAAGTACTGGTGTCATCACTAATTAATCAAAATATTTAAAAAAATGGAAATATTGTGGCCATTAACACTATTAGCCAATTTTTTAGCCACTCCTGGCAAGACCAATGAATGATATGATACCCATGACTAAAATAACTCTTACTTGGCCAATATCCGATCCAGCAATTCACCACCCTCACATAACCTGATTACACAAATTAAAAAAAAAAAACACAAATTCAAGATATGGACAGTTAATGAAATAAGAAAATTAAAAAAAGGAGATTAAAATGGCAAAACAGAAGTGCAAAATCTTATCTAATAAATGAAGGTCGAGCAAGCAGAAAAAGGACACAGTACAATTATGTGAACAGAAAAAACAAATGGAGAATGGTATAGTTTGAAAAGAAGCTCATGAAAGCAAAACTTACTCCATTACTATATACACATACGACTCATCCTCAAATGCATTATAAAACTGAACCACATTCTCGTGGCCTGTAAGGGCTTGCAAAATCTTGACCTCTCGCTTCACATCCTCAACAGCAATAGGAAGAACCATCTGCCATCAAATCCAAGTTTTCTCTGAAACTTTTTTAAAAATATTTTCCAAAAAATAAGGGAGGACAAAAGTTCTGCGGAATTAAAGATAATGAAAGTTATTCTATCTAATAGTTTTCAACTTCAATCAAGCCACCTAAATGTGTTTTATTGTTTTTCCATTGACCTGCAATGATAGAAGTTCTAGGAGCAGATTTACCTAACCAGAGGAGAATACATAACAATTATCACTCACCTCAAATTCCTTAAGAAGAAAAGAATCACGCTGAGTAAGTTTCCAAAACAATCCCATTAATTCACTATTTGCAAAACATGCAATACTGCAAAATGCTATTATCGTTATCATACTGAGATTTAGCCCAACAAAGCTGTCAAAGTAACCCTTGAACTTTGATGATTGTTTTTTTGCTAAAAGTGGACTAAAGTATACTTGTACTTCAAAAAAGTAAGGCTTTAAAAAGATTGTACATAAGCAAAATAAGCTAAAAGCTAAGTGAAAACACCAGTGGCAAACGGAATAGGTTATCAGTCATCAGGCATATGAGCAATTCGTCAACATATCCTTCAGGTGTCCATGGTGATTTCTTCATAACTATATAAAAATTGGAACTTCATAAATGGGAAAATCGATCTTCCAGGCATTAGAAAACCAGTTAAGACTGCAAAGCAACATGACTTCAAGATTGATATTCAATGCAGATGCAAGTCAACTAAAAACCCAATTGAAGAAGCCAGGTCTCCATAGGAAAAGGATTAAGAAAAAAGTCCTCCAGAAATATTGGGACCAAAATCACCATTTCCAATCCATAATCAGGGGAACAAAATCCCCCAAAGTTCTAATCCCAAATTTCTCCCAAGCCCCATTGACCAAATAACACCGGAATTGAAATCCAAATACTCCATTCATATATACAAAAACCAAAATTTTAACAAAAACCCATCAAGAATCCAGAGTCAATGAGGCCACAAAGACCACGAAATCCCACAAATAGACCCCCAAAAAAAAGTAGAAGATGACTACCTAATTCACAGAAATCAAAGAAACAAACAAACTACCTTATTCTTCTCAATCCTCTTGACGGCGACTCGATCCCCATTCGACTTGTCGGTAGCAACATAGGTATACCCGAACTGACCGTGTCCCAACAACTTTCCAATCGTGTAACAATTGTCGAAATCCTTAGCGTACCCGAAGTCGGTGCGCTTTCCACATGGGATCACCCCACTTTGTCTTCTCGAAACGGGTTTTTCTTTGGGTCTCAGCTGATGTGAATTCCTCTCATTCGCTTTGGTCTGTCTCTGATGACTCGAAGCCTCGTGTTTCTTCGTAGTTGCCGTCGTCGTCGTCGTCGTCGTCGTCGCCGTCGTCGTTTGTGATTTTGTTCTCTCTCTGCGGTTGTGATTGACGGTTGTGGTGGTTGTGTGGTTGTGGGTGTTGTTGCTGTTAGAGCCACTGACTTTGGTGGCAGAAAGACAAGCACCCATGATTGAAACAAAAAGAGAGAAAGATACAGAGAAGAGAGTTTTTTTTTTTTTTTCTTTTTTCAGAGGTTTTGATGGATCAAAAACATGGCTAAGGTTTAGATTATATAGTACCCCTAATAATCAATCATTTATATTTGCACAGGCAAGGAGAGAGATAGAGAAAGAGACAATGAATGTATGTATGAAGGATGGGATAACAAAATAGGAAAGGTAGAAGCACATAGGAGGAAGTAGGGAAGAAAGAGAGGGTGGTCAAAAAAGAGACCCTTTTTAAAGAAACAAAACTAATTTAGAGAGAGAAAATGTGAAAGGGAAGAGAAGGGGAAGGGGCTAGGAGTAGGACTAGGAGTATGACCGGGTTCCAACTTCCAACCTCAACTCTCTCTTTTTATTTGATGTTGAGCTAACCGCAACTCGTATGGTCATATACATAATTCACTCGATATGTTGGTCAATTTTGGGAAAGTGTTTATGAAGAAAAAAAAAAATTTATTAATATTTTGATAATTTTTTAAATTTTTTATAAAAATAGTAGTAAAACTTTTCTAAAATAGTTTCTTAACGATTGACCAAGAGGAACCCGTTAACCATTTTAAAAATAATCTGTTACAACAACGAGAAATAGGGACTTGAACCTTTGTTTGAAAAAATTAATAAAACTCTTGTAATATAACCAAAGGGATATAGGGGCTTTTAGTTGCTCTCAAAATTATTTAGTACATTTGATATATTGTAGTTTACATTTCGGTCCTTGCATAAAGCCAATGTTTTTTAAATAATTCATTATTTAATACTCTCAAAATATAACAAAGTGATACTTCATTCTTATCAGTTCTATCATGAATATAATTAGTAAAATTCACCATGTGAAATGATACAGTTGAAATACTAAATTAATAATGACTAATAACCCAATTTATGTGTGGGAAGTAAAGATCATCCAAGTTTTTTTTATTAAAAAAAAAAAATTTGAACCATGATATTTGTAATAGGCCGTTGTTTTTCATAGATCTGCACAGCGGTGGTCGGTGGATGGTCCGTTAGGTAGAATCATGTAGATCCTAGACTAACATGTTGTCTCAGCAAAAAATAGAATAACATGTTGTGATTAAAAATATTTTTTTTGAATTAAAAAATTTTTAGCATAAATTTTTTTTTTTTTCCTGATATGGTATTTTCCATTTCTTTTTGTTAAAAAATTCTCTGTAACATCTTTTGGTAAATAATTCTCTATTATATCAGCTCATGAAGTCATGAGCTTTCAAACTTTATACGTAGGTCAAATGCAAAAGACGCAACTATATCATTGTGTAATATATAAACATTTTTTTTTTTTTTTGTATATAGTAGAGCTTCCAAAAAAAAAAAAATTTATTTCTTTAATTGTTTCCCAAGTTGATGGAATTTCTCCTTCCATAAAGTTTAATCCGTGTAAATATTATAAAACATAATTCTTTGTCTTCTTCTATTACTTTATTTTTAAAATTATTATATTAATAAAAAATAATAAAATACTCTAAAAGTATAATAACGTCACATTCTTTCATATATCTCACATAATTAGGAAGTCCTATTATGAATTTGATTAGTACGATCCATCATAACTATCAAAACATAAAGAGTATCACGAATCTTTTTTTTCTTTTTCTTTTTCATTTTTGTATATCATGTTGTATTGTATCGTAAGATACACAAGTATTTAAAAAAAAAAAACTTATAAGTATATATATACATACACACAAATGATATATTTATTATAGACTTGGAACACGTGCAACTAATAACTAATTTAATTATAACCATCAATATTCAGTAAATATTTTTCTAGACGATATTTAACATCAAAATCATAATCAAGCTAGCTGTTTGTTTCTCTTGTTAATTTTTTTCCAAATGTTTGGCAAAACAATTTTTAATATCATCTATCACCTTTTTCAAGCATAGTTTATCATCCTTACCAGTTTCTGCTATGTGGCTTTTTAGTTGTATAATTCCACCCCAATATTTGTTTGATGAATACTTTTAAGTTTTATCATACTTCTCTTATCATCAGTAATATGGATACAATGATTCAAAGTGAGATCATTTTCCCTAATTTCTTTTCTTCTTATCACTCATTTTTTTATGTTGCTAAAAACAAATAGGAACACATCAATTTGTATAATCAAATAAGTGAAATAACACTATTTTTTTCCCTATTAGCATGACTGGCAGCCCTTTCACATTTTTCTTAAAAAGAAATTTTTTTTTTTTTTAAAATGCATAAAATAATGCAAAAAAAAGTATCAATCTAACCCAACCAAACAGAAACAAGCACAACAACTATTTCTTTCTTTTAACATGATTTATTCAAACCTGAAACCAAGCCCAATTTTTTATTTTTAGTGTGAGGGGAGAGAGAAGAGAGTTTTTTTTTTTTTAATAAAAAAAATGGTTAAATATTGATAATTTTTTTTTAGTTATTGACATGTATTTTAAATGTGTGGCATGTTTTAATTGGTTCAATTGTAAATATTGTAGGTTTAGCTGGCATTTAACAACCATATCATCTACAAAAATGAATAAAAAAAGCTCGAATCAAGACCATATATAATGTTAGGAATACAAATATTTGTATTACTTTTTGTGTTTCATTTATGTTCACTAACTATTAAGAAGACGTTTGGATACTGATGAAATCTCTTGCGTTTGCGTTTTTTGCTTCTTTTTTTTTTTTTTTTTTTACTAACCAGCGCTTCTTGCACTGTTCATGTCAAACAGGCAAATGAATTCCCATGAACAGTGCAAACAGGCAAATGAATAGTACTTTTAGTGTGAACAGTAACTTTTTTATTATTTTTTTATTGTTTTCAGTTTTTAGTTTTCAATTTTTAGCAAAATAAGCGGTATCTAAACGCACCTTAATTGTTCAAATAAAATTTTAAAGTTTAGGAAAAAAAATTTTAAAAAAAATCTCATATTTAAAAATATAAATTACAATTTAGTCAAAGAAAAACACATACGTTAATAGCAATGATGATGCCATATAATGGACAAAATACCTTCTGTTCTTTGAAATCTTTCTCAGTCCATTACCTGATGTTTAGGTTTCGTTTGATATTAGTTTAAAAAACCAGTTTTTTACTATTTAGCTTATTTTTATTATTATTTATGAGTTTCATTGCACTTTTTAGTACTATTCATGAGTCTCACTATACTATTTCAGCTATCTTTTAGTTTTATCTACAATATTTTCAGCTATATAAGCTTTATCTACCTTACTTTTAACATTATATACAATATTTAAAGAAAATCTATTACGCGGCTATAACTATCTTCAATGGTGATCAAAACAAGAAAAAGAAAAATGGTGATCAATTCACGTCAAAGCCAATCACAAATCGACTCTGTTGCCTTCGGAGGCTCAAATATGTCGGTGGTGGTTACTTGTATTTTATTATTTTATTATTATTATTATTTTTTCAACACTGATTTCCCAGAAGTTGAAGGCTTGAAGTCAATTATTTTCCTTTCCACGCTAAATTATGACAGGCTTAAAACAAGTGGTGGTACAAGGGCATCAGACATAATATATGCTTGGTTTACCGACATTCTCAAGCTGTTTGCACAAGTAATAGTGTAAAAATAAAAAATAAAAAGTCTTTCTGTATTTTTTAACTACTAGCTCACATGTTAAACTAATTATAATAGTGAAACTTATAAATTAAGTCATTGTGAAGTAAGTTTGTGTTGGGGTATATAAGGAAATCTCATATACAGGAAAAAAATTAAAAAATTAAAAAAAGGGTAAACTACAGAATTAGTACCACAATAACTCAATTTAATCTTTAACGTTTCAGATGTCTCAATTTGATTCCTAACATTTTGGTTTCAATTATTAAGTGATGGATGGAAGATGTTGGCGTAGCTATCGGTCAAAATAAAATATTAATTTTTTGCCACATAGACTACCATATGTATTGCCACGTCAGCATAAACTTTAAAAAAATCTAGTGCTACATGTCCTTCATTTTTCTTTTTTTTCTTTTCATTTTCTTTTGCTTTGCTTTCTTGGGAAACAAACGGGATCATAAACCCATAATTGAAAAATTCAGCTTCATTTTCTTGCATTTTCCCAGAAATCAAACAAGGGAAAAGCAATATTAATGAAAAAGCAAAAATTGCAAAACTAACAACAAACCCTAAGATTATAAAACTAAAAAATTTAAAAAAAAAAATTGTATTCAAATATCATGTTTTGGATGAACCCTAAGATTAATATTGAAATATCATGTTTTTTTTTTTCATATGAGATATACACTTACACACATATACCTAGAACAAAACTTAAATACAATACTTAAATGTTGTTCCTTAGATTTTCCTTTTAAGATTCAATTATGAAAAAAAAGCTACGTGACTGAATTTTAAAAGGAAAACCTAAAGAACTGCACCTAAGTACTGTACCTAAATTTTGCCCATAAACTTAACTTAATTAAGTTAAGTATATGTGTGTAATTGTATATCTCATATGAAGAAAATCTAACAAATTAATATTACACAATTAAACTTAATTAAGCCCTTAAATTTAAACTTTTAAGTTATGTTATGTTCCAATATATTCTTTAAAGATTATAAATTTTAATTAGAGTGATGTTATTTGATAAAAGTTGTTGTAGGGTCAATTTTTGTAGCCCAAGCCCAAAAGGTATGGATTGTGAGCCCAATGAACCCAAGACAATGAATTTGTAGAGAGTGGGTGAAAGAGCTGGGCTAGTAGTGAATTAAACAGCGTTGGACTGTAATGTTAGTGAATAAATTAACATGCAATCATGTTCGGACAGATGCAAACATAAACGTCCGAAGAGGAGTTGTATTGAATGAACGTGGGTTACAATTCTTAGAGCTACAGTAATGAAGTTTTCTCCTTTCTATCTATCTTTTTCCGATCCCCTTTCATCAGTGGTCTCTCCCCCTTATATAGTACCCTCTCCCTTCATCTTCATCGTCCACTTGTTCACCATCTAGATGCCCACTTGAGTGCATGTCCCATCATGTATCCTCTTTAGCCTTATGTGAGTGGCGGTAGCTGAGAGTGCACTGTTCAGGGGTCTTCTCCACATTAATGCGGCTAGGAAAGTAGGTGCAGTGCATTTAATGTGGTGGTTGAAATTTATCTTCTAGATATTTCTCCGTTCCTGCTATCTTCATGCGTGCCTGAGGCTCATCTCTATCATTACACTTGTCAGGAGGATCATTTGAGCTTCCCAGACGCCTGTTGGACCAAGCTTCTTCGCGTCCGAGGATATTGGACTCCTTGGACAATTAAATGTCTCCTCGGACTATGACCCATGCTCCTCTCCAGACATGTTTCTTTTACATGGGTTTCTTCTCAAGTATTTTTATCTCTTCGGACAAACAGTAGTCTTCAAATAGGGCCTTTGGCCCAATATGCTAGGTTGGGCTTCACCCCCCACAGTTGTGATATCAAAATAAATCTAACAACTTTAAGAAACTATCCAAATAGTCAGGAAATTTTTCTATGAGTTTAAATTCAATAAGAATTGGGTGTAAAACTATATTTTTACACTCAATAATAATATATTGTCACTAGCGAAATTTTAAAGTTAAGCAATATATAAATTCATACCCAATCCTATTCTACAAATAAATAAAAACAGAAACAAAAAATGTACAGCTCTTTGCCTCTCTCTATCTCCTTCTAATCCGCCACCTTAACCGTTGGTGCCTCCACCACCGCCACCACCGTCTCTCCTAAAACACAATAAATTCTTTCATGGAGTCTCTCCCTCATTTCAATAAAAATCTTCATGTGCCAAACCTAATAACTCCCAAGAAGTACTTGGATAACCAATTGAGATTTTAAAGATATTCTTTACACCACAATCAACACCCTTTTATAAATTCTGACCAAAAATGAAAAACCAATGAGTCTTCTTGTCATCAACTTCAAAATATAAATTGCTATAACATATCTTTTGTCGACTCAAATGAATGGAGGAGAAGGTGAAGGGAGGGTTACGTTAGCGATGAGTGTGGTTTTAGTGGTGGCAGTGAAAGGGAAGTGGCATAGGCACTGGTGGTTAAGTTGGTGGAGAAAGTGATAGAGAAATGGAGGGCTGTACAGTTTTTTATTTTTATATTTATTTGTTTGTAGAACAAAATTAGGTCTGAACCTATCTACTGCTTAACCTTGAAATGTTTGATGTAACAAGATATTATAGGTGGGTTAAAATTTAAGTATGATATCTTAGATGTAGTTCATTAGGTTGTCTAATTAAATTTAAATATATATTTTTATTGAATTTAATTGTTCTTAAAAAAAAAAACGTTGTTGTTTGTATTTTATTTGTCAATACAACTATGTTTGAATTTAACTAAAGAATCTAATTATGTAATGTATCTAAGTTATTGTACATAAATGGGCTTCAGTTAGCTCAACTGGTAAAGTCTCTGATGGTTGAATAAAAAATCTGGAATTCAATCTTTGCCTACACCACAATTCGATTAATGTCTTGGTCTAATGATAAAGAGCTATCATCAAGAACGAACGTCTTAAGTTGAAACTCTAAAAAAAAAATGTATATTGTACATAAAATTTGTCTTAGTTTCTTACCCATCCTTATTAAAATTTATTTTATTATCATTTCTCTTTATCGTGTGTATAGAGAAAAAGTCCGTATATTTAGGGAAATTATTGAGTATCTTCGGAATAACATAAATGTCTACTTCTCTCTCTCACATAATTGCGAGTTTCACAAATTAAATTTATAGTGAGATTCATAATTTATATAAGAAGAAAAAATACATATTTATGGTAATTCAAGATTATTTAATAATTCTTCGTATATTTAAATAAAATATAATTCGCCTATATTGTCGTTAGCAGCGGCTGGATACATGGCGTGCGCGCATAATAAGTAGTTATAGAAGTCGAGTGTTGACTAGGTCTTTGGAAATCTTCAAAAGTCAGATCTCAAATGGGTAAAAGTCATTGTGCCTGACAGCCTGTCATGTTCAAATTTAATATTTGCATTAGGCCTTCGGATTGAGCTGCGGCATTATATGGTGGACCTACTAATTATGGTACAGCTAAATGCAAACCAGATGATAAGAAAATATTATTATTAAAACATAAATGGACTTATATTATATACTTCATCATTTAACACGTTAATATGTTTTCCTTTAATATAAGTTCCAAAAGTTTTACAACTCAATGTTATCGTGTATTAGGTTTTCATCAGCAGGGTTTTAAAAAAAAAAATTATAATAAATAATTGCAATATTTTGGTCATTAAGGGAGAGAATTTAGCCTAATTTTGATATTAAGAATCCAAAAAATGCAATACTAGAACTTGATTTACGTTAAAATTAAAAGGCTTGTTTTTAATTGCTTTTATTTTGTTTCATTGAAGTGCTCTATTCCTTGTATATATAAGCAGAGCTGCACTTTCCTTATTCATTCAATGAGAAATTTCTTTCTCTCATCTTCATCTTTGAATTTATCTTCTTATATGAGATAGCAAACAACATATATATGGGGTGTTGTGAGGGCTCTGGTCATAACATAGTTCCGAGATTTTTTTTTTTTGGGCTAATTGAACATTAACATTAAGTGTACGTTTGGTTTCAGCTAAAAGCGTCTGCGTCTGCGTTTTGCTCCCTTTTTTTTTTTTTTTTGCACGTGAAAATGAGATAAAACAGCTACTGTTCATGCACTGTGCATGAACAGTAGCCGAAAATTTTGACTTTTTTCACCTTTTCAGCTCAAATTTTACTTTTCAGCAACTTTTTCATTAAAAATTGGTCACACAGTACTATTCACACATTTAAAAATTATTTTGCTATAGTATTTTTCAGTTTTCAGTTTTAGTTTTCAATTTTCAGCTGTATCCAAACGGACCCTAAATATACCTATGCCTATAGAATTTTTTTTTCCCAAAATCCAGGGGGGGCTGGCCCCCCCGGTCAAAGAGTAGCTCCGTCCCTATTCAACAGAGACATTCAATCACCAACCAATCACCAATATATGTTACTTTTATAAGCTTCAAATATCATTGTGGGGCCAGAAAGAGTCGGGCAACCCCGGCCCACTTCGAACCAGGCCCAAAGGCCCACGCCGAGGAGGCGTCCAAGGTCCAAGGACGAAAGTGTAAAGCCCAGTTGCCCAGGAAACATTGCCGAGGATGATTACTTCCTCGGATGTCCGAGATCAGAAAGTGAGCAAGCAGCACACCATCAAGGTGAGCCTTCCCGAGCATCCAAAGGGCCAATAGCAAGTACCAAGCGCCGGACATGGAAGCATGGTGGAGGAGCAAGTCCCAGATGAACTGTCACCTCCACATTAAATGCCCTCAACTAACGCCCTGGCCGCATTAATGAGGATAGGACCCCTGAACAGTGCTGTCTTGGGCGCTGCAACCCACAGGAGGGATGGGAATGCGGCTGATGGGACAGGCTCTCAAGTGGTGGCCTGGCTGATCAACAAATGTAGGGCTAGGATCAACTGGGAGAGACGTATATAATGTAAGAAGTCCCTCTTGAAGGGGGACGGGAGGGAGAAACCAGAATTAGGAAGTACTGTAGCAACATGTATTCTCTCAAACCTTGTAACCATTCTTCAAAGAAATAATAAGAGCTACAAGCTCTGAAAGGCCAGTCTGAGGAGTATTATTGTGCACCCCAATTAACGTTTAAGTTATTAAGCACTCACGTACGACCATGCATGGCCGCTGCATTCCTCACTAGGGCCTAGTTCTTGAACCCATTCTCTATAAATTCATTGTAGGGTTAGCTGGGCTTGGGTCCACTCTCTCAACCCGTAGAAGTGCCCAGAACCGATCCCTACAATTGGCGCTGTCTGTGGGAAGCACTTGTGCGTTAGTAAGGACAACAGCCAAGCATGGCAGGATCAGGCCCTCACCAAGGAAATCCCCATCGACCTGAACCGGCTAAATCCCGACACTAGGGTAACTATGGCGACCCCGGGGGCAATCAGAACGAGAACGGACGATTTCAAGAAGGAAGCGTGCATACCTCAACAGCGAGCGGAAGCCAAACCCGCCGGGACGGGCACGTTCCCCAGAAGCGCGACAATGGCCACGCCACGCGATCGGAAGAGGCCCATAGCCACGCCTCCCAGAGAAAGGATGATAAGATGGCCATGCAGCGCGAGATAGATGATCTGAAGAGGAAGCTGCGCCGTGCGCAGCGAAGACGGTCCGAACCCAGCCCTGACCTGCCCTCTGACGACGAGAGTGATGACGAATATAGGCAAAGGTCAAGAACACCCCCCAGTGAGACTTTCTCTCACGAGGAGGAGCGCTACCAGAGGCGTAGGCGTGACAACCCAACCCCCTGGGGCTTAGGGGGTGACGCCATGAGCAAGGCGCTAGATCAACTCTCCAAGTCGCCCTTCACGCGTCGTATAGAGGAAGCAGTGCTCCCTCGACGGTTCCAGCAGCCAACCTTCACTGCTTACAACAGCAAAACGGATCCCGTGGAGCATGTGAGCCAGTTCAACCAGAGGATGGCTGTCCACTCTAAGAACGAGGCGCTGATGTGCAAAGTCTTCCCATCCAGCTTGGGACCTGTGGCAATGAGGTGGTTCAACGGTCTAAGGACGAATTCCATAGACTCGTACAGGCAGCTGACCCAGGCTTTTGGTTCCCGCTTTGTTACGAACAGCAGGCCTCCTCGGCCCATGAGCGCGTTACTGTCCCTATCCATGCGTGACGGGGAGACCCTCAAGGCTTACTCGGACAAGTACTGGGAGATTTACAACGAGCTGGACGGCAAGTACGACGCTGTTGCCATCAATACATTCCAGAATGGACTACCAATGGAGCACGGCCTAAGGAAGTCCTTAACCGGTAAGCCCGCCACCAGCGTGCGGCAATTGATGGATCGGATTGATAAGTACAAGCGGGTGGAGGAAGATATGCTACAGGGCAAGGGCAAGGAGAAGGTTATCCCTCAAGAGATGAAGGATTTCAGGTCGGACCGGTATAGCAACGCCCGCCCGAGGAGGGATTTCGGTGGGCAATCCGGGGCGACCAATGCCCAGACTATCGGCGCCGTATTCCAAGAACCCGTACATAGGGTGCTGGAAAAGATAAAGAACGAACCATACTTCAGGTGGCCGAATAAGATGTCTGGGGAACCTGATAAGCGCTATAGAGAGGGAAAATTCCGACCTATCACAAGCTGACACGTCACACTACCAAGTCCACAAAATACAGCCAATTACAAAGCGCCACATACTGCTGCTAGGTTTTACTATCACTATTCAGAAGCCAACAGAAATTTGCCAAGTGTCATGCAAGAACCAATCATGCATCGGCTTGTGTAAGCGATGACCCAAGCAACCTCGCATGTGTAAGCGATGACCCAAGCAACCTCGCATGTGTAAGCGATGACATAAGCGGACCAATCAGACTGTGACATGTGTCACCAATCAGACTCCGCCACGTGTCGCTCATCCACCCCAAAACTCCTATAAATAGAAGCCTTCCTGAGACATTTAGAAGGACATCAAGCCATCTGAAGCACAGGCAGTATCAGAGAAGATTCAGAAGCATCAGAAGTACAGAAGCTCTGCCGGAACCAAGCTCTAAAGCCTCCAAGAACTTCAAGAACTTCAACCTTCGAATAAGAAGAACGTTCGAGGAGAAATCATTAAAATCATCCGCCTAGATCCAAAAGTCTACGGGAATCAAGCCTAAAGTGTCCGAAAACATCAACAAACCACAAATCAGTGAAGCTCTATGGATTCAAGCCTCTAAAGCCCCGAAGAACTTCCACCACAAATCCAAGAACACGAAGAACACACGAAGAACACGAAGAACGGGAAGAATAAAGGATTTCTTACAAGCTCATAGCCAGAGATTCATTGTAATTCTGTTTTAGCAATCTTCGATCCATCCCTCAACCAAATTGAAGGATATTTTGTGTTCAAGTCACGATCACATTACCACAAATCCAAATCAATAAGTCTTGCAAGGAGATCGAATCAGAGGATCACTCTTTTGTAAACACAGAGAATTATACCACAATCATCAATACAAATTCGCATTTGTGCAACTATTTTACTTGTTTGATTTATTTCGAACCAAGAAATTTAGTCGTCTACATATTCTGGCACGCCCGGTGGGACTTCTCTGCCAATCATCTCTTTCTCCTTCAAAAGAAAAGAAATTCGACATCATCTTGCTACCAACTTCAATGGCCTCTAGCAAGAATGCCCGAAAATCAGTAGTTGATGCTTCCAGTGCTGAGGATTACGTTGGCCCAATCACTCGCAGTCGATCCAAAGCTTTTGATCAACTTCAACCCCAACCAACCAAAGAAAGCCAATCTCCTACTGTCATCTCTCTGGACTTTCTTGCAAATAGGAAAGCTACCACTAAGGATTCATATGTCTCGAAAGAGTTGGAGAGCAGTAATGAATCATCCCCAACAAAGACCTTTTCTATCAACTCTTCACCTGTGATGAGAAACTTAAGGAATAAAGTACCTTTGACTCATCCTATTTCATCATTTTCTCCATCATATCTAGAAGTCATGCCAGTAATGATGACTAACACCTCTACCATGGAAGAAAAGATGGCTGAAATGGAACAAAGGATCATCCTCCTCACAAAATCACTTGAAGAAAAGGACGTCAAAATTGCAACCCTAATGAACAAGCTGGAGGTAGAAGATTCGGGTGAATCAAGTCATGGCCCTGAGCGCCCACCTGGCTTTACCTTGAAAGGAGAAAATGCTAAGGGTGATAAGGGAAAAGGAGGTGAAAGCACTTCTCAACACGGACATTCCACCTCAATGGATTCAATATTTGTCCAACAATTGCAGGACATGATAACGAACACCATTCGAGCGCAATATGGAGGTTCTTCTACAAGTTCTCTCATATATTCGAAGCCCTATACAAAGCGCATCGATAATATGAGGATGCCAAATGGGTATCAACCCCCCAAGTTCTTGCAATTTGATGGCAAAGGAAACCCTAAGCAACACGTGGCTCACTTTGTAGAAACCTGTGAGAATGCAGGGACTCAAGGAGGCCTCTTTGTAAAGCAGTTTGTTCGTTCACTGAAAGGGAATGCCTTTGATTGGTATACAGACCTAGAACCCGAGTCAATTGATAGTTGGGAACAACTTGAAAGAGAGTTTCTCAACCGATTCTACAGCACAAGGTGCACGGTGAGCATGATGGAGCTTACTAATACCAAACAGTGGAAAGACGAGCTCGTCGTTGATTATATTAATCGA
Organism: Quercus aquifolioides; assembly: GCA_019022515.1. Classification (NCBI taxonomy): domain Eukaryota; kingdom Viridiplantae; phylum Streptophyta; class Magnoliopsida; order Fagales; family Fagaceae; genus Quercus; species Quercus aquifolioides. The sequence goes on along the minus strand of CM032334.1, from coordinate 34,015,089 downwards.
TGGCGTTCTTTGAGTCTAGATTGCAAGGATAGACTTTCTGAGATATCTGCTGTAGAAATGTGCATCCAAGGCATGCATTGGGGACTTCTTTACATCCTTCAAGGGATAAAGCCCCGAACATTTGAAGAATTGGCAACTCGTGCACATGATATGGAATTGAGTATCTCTAGCCATGGAAATACGAAACCTCCCGTACCTGAGGAAAGGAAAGAAAGACGGGAAGTAAGGAAAAATGACAAGAATCCAAAAAGTAATGTCAAAGACTCAATGAATGTCAACCCTGCCCCAATCAAAATTTCAACAAGAAATGTGAAGGCCAACGAAAAGAGACCCGAGGTAGGCCAACAGCGTGAGACGCGACGCTCATCACTTAAGGAATGGGAACAAAAGGTGTATCCTTTCCTAGATGCCGATATGCCAGAAATGCTAGAACAATTGCTCAAGTTGAAATTAATTGAATTGCCAGAATGCAAACGACCGGAAGAGATGGGAAAAGTTGATAACCCAAACTATTGTAAGTATCATCGCATCATAAGCCATCCAATCCAAAAATGTTTTGTTCTTAAAGAACTCATCATGAAGCTCGCCAAGGAAAGGAAAATCGACTTGGATTTTAATGACGTTGCTCAATCAAACCTTGCAACCTTTGCTTGTGGGTTACCTAGTTGCATGTCTCCAACTACTAAGCAGGGGGCAAATACCACTCTCGTTCAGTTTGGTTCTCTAGAACCTGTTCAAGTTCAGCTCTCACAAAAGGCATCTGATTATAATTCAAATGATGATAAAAGGTCAACGATGGAGGAGGAAGAAGGCTGGACGGTGGTTACTCGCAGGAGATGGAAGAAGAGACGTACATTCCCTCTTCATTTGGTCACCCAAGAGTCTAGAAAAGCACAAAACCAAATTCAGCCTTGGTCAAGAAGAAGGAGTGATAGAAGGCAAGAAAGACTGGGAACAAAAGCGTCTGACGATTCAGCACAAACCCAAAAACTTCGAAGTCTCATCACATTGGAAGAATTCTTCCCCAGAAAATTCTTTCAAAATGACTCAGCCGAGGCCGTTCACACAGTCTCTCATTGCGAAATTCAGGATGAAAAGGAGGATGTTGACCACGGTGGACCAAACGAGACTTTGTCACCTTTGGAGGAACTCCAATCTCGAGTTGATGAAGTTGAACCCTTGCAATCCTCCATCTCACCAAAAGAAGCACTCACTCAAGCTCTTAAAAAGCCAGAGATGTACACTCCTTCTACCAACACGCTTCAACAAACCCAGGAATGTTACGTGTGCTCTCCAGATTTAACTTTCACTGATGAGGATCTGTTGTTAGGCTCAAAGCCCCACAATCGTCCACTTTATGTCTCCGGTTATGCTCGTGAACAAAAGATCGACCGTATTCTCATTGACGGAGGTTCAGCTGTTAATATACTACCAAAAATGACAATGAGACGACTTGGTCTTACTATGGAGGAATTATCGCACAGTCGTTTGGTCATTCAAGGTTTTAACCAAGGAGGACAACGTGCAATCGGCATGATCCACCTGGAATTGATCATTGGAGAATTGACAAGCAACGTTTTGTTACATGTCATTGATGCCAAGACGACCTATAACATGCTGTTAGGACGCCCTTGGATCCATGAAACGGAATAGTGCCGTCAACTTTGCATCAATGTTTCAAGTTCCTTCAAAGTGGAATAAAAAAGGTCAATGCCGACTTGAAACCTTTCGCCGAGACTGAAGCTCACTTTGCCGACGCAAAGTTTTATGAGGAAGATGACATTCTTAATGAAGTTATCCTAGTTGAGATCCCGTCCATGGAAAGCAAGCAGGGTGAAAAGGGGCAGGTTAGATTTATCACTGGAAAGGATATTCCTTCCCCAAAGGAAGGTCCAGAATGTGGGAATGATCATTCTAGTGAATCTACCAGTAATTCAATGAGAGCGGAAATTTCAACATCTTCCAATAACCCTCCATTCCTCCGTTATGTACCATTATCACGCCGTAAGAATGGACAATCACCATTCGCGGAATGCCTTCAACCTACAAAAGACATGGGAAAGCTTCCTGCAAAGCTTACAATGGAGGATGTAGCCATATTGAAAGAAAATCATGTCATGCCTTTGACTTCGTCCACAAATCTTTTGCCCTCGAAGCCACTAAATGGATTCGTGAGGTCTTCACAAAGTCTGACAGAGCATGATATTCTACCAAGTGAGCAGACGAAAGAATGGTTCGACCCAAAGGCATATAGGCTGTTAGCCAAAGCAGGCTACGATTTCTCAAAACAAGGAGACTTAGGGAAACTAATTCCAGAAGCCACCGGAGAAAAGATGCATGGCCTTAGCAAAACACAAAGGAAAATGCAACTTGAAGGGCATAAGATTCCTATCCCAAAGACCGGATTAGGTTATACTCCAGAACAACCAGCTCAAATATGGATCAAGAGGAGAACCAATGCTTCAAGTTCCCAATGCATAACAGTGGAGGTCGGCAAAAGTTCGAATCAAATAAAAGATCACTCTTCATCGCGTGTCTCAGTGTTTGATCGCATCGAGGCCTCATCGTCACGAGTTACAGTGTTCGACAGGTTAAATACAACTTGCTTAACACAAAATCGTGACACTCTTGCTTGTAAATCAGTCTTTGATCGATTGGGGGCAACAAAGAGGCCTGTTGATAGTCATTCTCAAAATTCAATAAACTTTGAGGTTCAAAGGGAGAAGAAAGCTAATGATGAGATCCGCAGTAGCATTCCTTCACGCATGAAACGTAACTTTACCTTAGATATCAGCACTGAAGGACCGCTCAAAGTCAAAAGACGAACGATTGTACACACAAGTCAGTCACTCGCCCACAAAGAGCAAATTGAAGAGGTATCATCCTCGTTTCATATTACAATAGAAGAGGATACACTTTCAGATGCTGAAGCAGCCAATGAAGAGGCTGATGAAGCTCCTCCAGCCTTGGAAGATGGAGGACAGGCTACAGTTGATGAACTTAAAGAGGTCAATTTAGGAACTGCTGAAGAACCCCGGCCAACTTTCATCAGTGCTCTTCTCACCCCTGAAGAAGAAGAAGGGTACCTCAAGCTCCTAGTAGAATACAAAGATGTGTTTGCTTGGACTTACAAGGAAATGCCCGGGCTCAATCCATGTATTGCTCTACATCATTTGGCGGTAAAGAAAGGCGTGCGCCCAGTTAAACAAGCCCAAAGACGCTTTCGGCCGAGCTAATCCCTCAAATAGAAATCGAGGTCAATAATCTAATCGAGGCGGGTTTCATTCGTGAAGTACAATACCCGGAATGGATTGCTAACATTGTCCCTGTCAAAAAGAAGAATGGACAAATCCGGGTGTGCGTTGACTTCCGTGATTTGAACAATGCATGTCCCAAGGATGATTTTCCATTACCTATCACTGAGGTCATGGTTGACGCCACCACTGGTCATGAAGCTTTATCTTTCATGGATGGTTCTTCAGGCTACAACCAAATTCGAATGAATCCTAAGGATGAAGAGCTCACAGCTTTTCGTACCCCTAAGGGCATTTACTGTTACAAAGTGATGCCTTTTGGACTAAAGAACGCTGGTGCTACTTATCAACGGGCCATGCAAAAGATCTTTGATAATGTACTTCATAAATACGTGGAGTGTTATGTCGATGATCTGGTGGTTAAAACAAAAAGGAGGGAAGACCATCTGGTAGATCTGCGATCTGTGTTCAACCGCCTAAGAAAATATCAGCTTAAGATGAACCCCTGCAAATGTGCTTTTGGCGTAACATCTGGGAGATTTCTTGGTTTCATTGTGAGACACCGTGGTATTGAAATTGACCAGTCCAAAATTGAAGCTATCCAGAAAATGCCAGAGCCCAAGAATCTACGAGAACTTAGAGGCTTGCAAGGAAAACTAGCCTACATACGACGATTTATCTCGAATTTGGCTGGTCGATGTCAACCTTTCAATAGATTGATGAAGAAGGATGTGCACTTTGAATGGGATGAGGCTTGTAGCAATGCTTTTGCGCGCATCAAAAGATACTTGCTTAATCCTCCAGTTTTGGGTGCTCCTATTCCAGGAAAGTCTCTAGTGTTGTACATTGCAGCACAAGAAAAGTCTTTGGGTGCTCTTATGGCGCAAGAAAATGAAGAGGGGAAAGAAAGAGCCCTTTATTATCTAAGTCGAACTCTCAATGGGGCTGAATTAAATTATTCTCCTATTGAAAAGATGTGTCTCGCTCTTTTCTTTGCTATAGATAAACTGGAGCACTACATGCAAGCATACACAGTTCGTTTGATAGCAAAAGCGGACCCGATTAAGTATGTCCTCTCTAGGCCAGTGGTTTCGGGTCGTATAGCTCGATGGGCGGTCTTGCTACAACAATATGACCTTGCATATGTTCCACAAAAAGCTGTCAAGGGACAAGCATTGGCAGATTTCTTAGCTGATCACCCAGTTCCATCTGATTGGGAGTTCTCCGATGATTTCCCGGATGAAGACGTGTTTTACATTGAAGTAATGCCACCATGGATGATGTTTTTTGATGGGGCTGCACGTCGAGAAGGAGCGGGGGCAAGTGTAGTGTTTGTTTCTCCACAACGGCAAATACTTCTGTACTCGTTCTCATTAAGCGAACTTTGCTCTAACAACATAGCCGAATATCAAGCATTGATTATTGGTCTACAAATGGCCATTGAAATGAGCATATCGCAACTTGAGATCTTTGGGGACTCCAAATTAGTTATCAACCAAATCTTGGAGCAATATGACGTCAAGAAGGAAGACCTCATCCCCTATTGCAAATATGCGAAGAAATTGCTAACAAATTTTGAGGCCATCACATTGGAGCATATACCAAGGAAGGAGAATAGACAGGCTGATGCTTTAGCTAATTTGGCTACCGCCTTGGCATTATCCCAAGAAGAGACCACCAAAGTTGCTATTTCCCAAAGGTGGGTGGTACCTCACGTGGTTGAAGAAGAAGAAGAAGAGCAAGCCAATATCATTTCGGTATGCCTTGTTGAAAAAGAAGATTGGCGACAAGCGATCATTGAATACCTTCAACATGGAAGACTCCCGGATGATAAACGCCACAAGACCGAAGTTCGGCGGAGGGCTGCTCGATTCATTTACTATAAAGACACTCTCTTCCGCCGTTCATTTGATGGATTGTTTCTCCGTTGCTTAGGAGAGGAGGAGGCTAAACAAGCCTTAGAAGAGGCTCACTCTGGAATATGCGGCGCACATCAGTCAGGTCCTAAGTTACACTACAGGATCAAACGAATGGGTTACTATTGGCCTACAATGGTGCAAGATTCCATGGAGTGCGCTAAGAAATGCGAAGCTTGTCAATATCACGCAAACTTCATCCACCAGCCGCCAGAACCTCTACACCCAACTGTAGCTTCTTGGCCTTTTGATGCATGGGGGCTTGATGCGATAGGACCATTACCAAAGTCATCCGGTGGCCATTTATACATCTTGGCTGCAACTGATTACTTTTCAAAGTGGGCGGAAGCTGTGCCCCTTAGGGAAGTGAAAAAAGAGATGGTGGTTAATTTCATTCGAACTCATTTGATCTATCGGTATGGTGTCCCTCAGTATATCATAACTGATAATGGAAAGCCGTTCTACAATAGGTTGATGACGGAATTATGTGAGAAGTTTGAGTTTAAACAATACAACTCCTCCATGTACAATGCCCCGGCAAATGGACTAGCTGAAGCATTTAACAAAACGCTTGGCAGTTTGTTAAAGAATGTGGTATCCAAAACAAAACGAGACTGGCATGAAAGAATCAGAGAAGCATTATGGGCATATCGAACAACGTTGCGAACGCCTACTCAAGCGACACCATATTCTCTTGTCTATGGAGTGGAAGCCGTCCTTCCTTTGGAACGTCAAATCTCGTCATTACGAATTGCCATTCAAGAAGGATTGACTGGAGAAGAAAATGCCAAGCTCAGATTGCAAGAATTAGAGGCACTTGATGAGAAAAGGCTCGAGGCCCAACAATGCCTTGAGTGCTATCAAGCTCGTCTTTCAAGCGCCTTTAATAAAAGAGTTAAACCACGATCATTCCAGGTTGGTGACTTAGTCCTTGCCGTTCAAAGACGTATCATCACAACTCATCGTACAGGCAATAAGTTCACTTCAAAATGAGATGGACCTTATGTTGTGCAAGAAGTCTACACCAATGGAGCTTACAAGTTGATTGATAATGATGGTGTAAGGATCGGCCCCATCAATGGGAAGTTCCTCAAACGCTTCTATGCTTGAAAATCGAGGATTGCTCCTCGGCAAGAGCTTAAACTACCCACTGTAATGCTGCAAGGGTACATGATGTCTTCCCATTACCTTTGAAAGCATACCAATAAAGAGAAATTAATCCCACTCTATGTCACCAATTGCTAGTGTGGCGTAGTGGTTGGATGCCCAAGTCGCCCTTGAGAGGTCTCGGGTTCGATTAGTGGTGATACCCACTATTACACACTGAGCCCCCCTTTTTTGTGAAAAAAAAAAAAATAATGTTGAACTACGTGATGACTTGATCCCTCTCCGGAGTACGTAGGCAGCTTAGTACTTGTCACTAAGTTCAGTCACATGAAAAGAAGAAGGATTGTCAGTCTAGCTTGAAGAGTTTTGCAACGGTTGTCAATATGCTTTTAAGGTCCCTTTGGTTGGCAAGGCATTGCTTAAAGGTAGTCAACTGCTTAATAGGATGATTGAAGATCGTTGTAATCAAAGATGAAAACTGTAAAGAGTTGACGTTGCTTAGCTTTCCTTGAAATGATGATAAGCATAAGTTGATTCTTGGTTATGGAGCAAAATAAAATCTTCAACCTCTTTTGCAAGAAATAAAGTCTGCATGGCATTGCTCATTTTCTATGGACATTCTCCTACGTTTCTGAAGTATGCTTTACATCACTTATCTCCTGGGGGCATCTTCTTGTACCTTGCAAGTCTAAGTTACATCGTCTCTCTTCTAGGTTGTGCCACTTCATAGCACTGAAATTTGAACCACATCATCTCCCTTCTGAGTGGTGTCGTTTTACATCATGTCTCTGAAATTTAGATGACATCAACTTCCTCCAGAATGATGATAGATTATATATCCGAAGTCGGTGTTGCATCATCTCTCCTCTATGGGCATGTTCATGCAATGTCGAATTCTTGGTGGCATGTTCTGACATCTTCAAAGTACTGGCACCATTCTTTCCCTCATCTTCAAGGTTTTGTTGGCCTTTCCTTGCATCTTCAACGTCTTGTTGGCATCTTTGAAATCCTGATGTCTAGCTACAGTGTTATGCACCTCGATGTCTAAGCTATGTTGCCTCTGAAAATTGATGCTGTTGTAGCTTTATTATAAAGGCAAATATGGGTGCAACTTCAAAGACGAGTGCAAGTGTTAGTGTGGAGTGTTGTCATGGCTTCATGACAAAGATGAGCGTTGGCACGGTTTCGATACGAATAAAGTGTTGACGTGGCTTCATGACAAAGATGAGCGTTGGCACGGCTTTGGTGCGAATGAATTGTTGACATGGCTTCACGGCTGAGATGGGTGTTGACATGGCAAAGATGGATGTCGGCACGACTTCGATGCAACTGAAGTGTTGACGTGGCTGCATGGCAAAGATGAATGTTGACATGGCTTCAGTGCAAATGGTGGTGCGACTTCATGACATATGTAAGTGCAAATATTGCTTCATGGCAAAGATGGATGTTGGCACGACTTCAATGCAAATGAAGTGTTAGCGTGGCTTCATGGCGAAGAAAATTATGGATGCAGCTTCATTGTGAAGGCAAGTGTTAATATGGCTTCCGTACAATGACAAATGCTGGCACGGCTTCATGGTAAAGACTCTTGATGTGGCTACATTGCAAAGACTCTTGAGATGGTTGCGTTGGAAAAAACAAGTATTGGTGCAGCTTAATTGCCAAGACAAAAGCTAATACAACTTCAAAGTCAAGTACTAGTAATAGTATCATTGAATCATGAACACTTTTGGTAACATTGTTGCCTAGATGATTGTTGCTATGAAAATGTTAGTGTAAAGCTTGACGTTAAAGCCCAAAGAACAAGGAAAGCATGCTGCATAACAAAAACAAGCAACAACAAAGAACTTGTCAGAAGAAAATCTCATGGCACGTCTTAAAAAAAAAAAGAAAAAAGAAAGAAGGTTAGCACAAATCAAGCATGTGAAAAAAAAAAAAAAAAAAAAAAATTCTCTACGTATCATGCTACCCACTAGAGACTGCTTGTACAAATTAGTGCATGCCTTGGATGGCTTTATATAGAGAACTTCTTGGATAACAAACAAAAAGAAAAAGGAGAGCTGGCAAGCCATTAAATGCTGACACCAAACAGGTAATGTTTGAAGTCAGACTTTGCAACTCAAATGCACTCAAAGTCAAACAATATTGCACTAGACTTTAGAAAAAAATGCTTATAGGCCTGCAAAAGTACACATGTCATCTAAAAAACTACTGCACTAGATTTGGGATGAAGTTCTAGCTTGTGTATTGTTCAAAGCAATTTGTGCTGCCGACCTTGAAAGTAGAGACACTTGCTAATTTATCAATGTCAACACTGTTAGAGACCGACGCCATAGAAGTCTTCTACAACCTTCAATCTACAAAATCAAAAAATAAATAAAAATTTTCAAGTCCACATGCCAAGCCACGCGCCTCCACGCGCCACCACAGGCTTCAAAGATCTTGGCCTTCTCCTTCACATCTGTGCAAAGCAGATCACCAATTGATAAAAACTAAGCTTACCACTCAATCCAGCCGGCCTCGATGTGCAAAACCCAGAAAGATCATCGTCAACGGAGCTACCACGCGCCACCACAAGCTCACAATGGTCCGCGGCTTAGTCCTTCAACTCTGCGCAAATGTGCTCGGAATTTTAGAACACGGACAATACCAGGAGACTCTACGGCCCTCGAACTACAAAACCAAAAAAATTCGAGACCAAAAAAGCTTCCACGCGCCGCCACGCTCCTCCGTAAACTCCAGCGTTCTCAGCGTCATTTCCACGCGCCTGCAAGCGCCTCCCTAGCCGTTCACGCGCTCCCACGCGCTGGTACCTTTCTCACGCGCATTCACGCGCTGGCGCTGACACATGCGCCCAGAGGTATGACGTCATCCTCCACTACCCCAGACCGACCCGGAAATCTGACCCGGTCCGAACCGCCTGCAAAAAAAAAAAAAAAAAAAAAGAGAGAGAAAAAGGTTTGACCTTTGACTTTGACCAAAAAGTCAAAATTTTCAAAAAGGGCCTGTCCTACTCAGTTTTTCGAGTACATTCCGATTTTGGGATCCGTTTCTTCATTCGAAGCTCGGAAATTGTGCAAACGTCCAATTTCCAAAAAGTTGACTTTTGCGTAAATGTTGACCAAAAATCAAAATTTTTAAGATGGACCTATCTTGCTCAATTTTTCGTGTACATTCCAATTTGGAGTCTGTTCCATCATTTGAGACTCGGAAATTGCACAAATGACTCAATTCCAAATTAGTTGATTTTTGTGTTGAGGGCTACCCAAAGTCAAGATTTTCAAGCCAAACTTATCTTGCTCAGTTTTTCGCAACTTGAAAATCACCAATCTAATCCACATCTCTGAAGTACTGGCAATGTCCAAAACTAAAGCTCTCAATATCAAAATTTGAGATTCATCCATTTAGTTTGGATCCCCTCAGGGTTATTCTCCAGACTTCATCAAGGCTTCCCTTTCAAAAGTACAGATGAACTCTCACAAGTGTGTCTTGAACTTGAAATCACATCGGGTCACCCGTCCAACCCACCATTCCCCTTTCGGTGCCAAACATTCCAACCTACCATTCTTCATCTCTCTCACCTACCATTCTCGTTCTCTACCGGTCTCTCACCTACTATTCTCATCCACCGGTCTCACCAAAAATTCTCAACCGTCATTCTCAACTACCTATCTACCATTCTTCATCTCTCCACTATAAATAGAAGGGCCGGATTCATCAAGAACTCATCAAAAAAAAAAAAAAAAATACACTGAGTCATAAATGAAGATTTGCTTCTTTCAAATTTTCAAGTCCTCCTTCTTACAGTCATTTCTCACTATGGCCTCATCATTCTCAACACTTAGCAACCAATATTGCTTCATAATCCATCTGAAATCAACCCTCTCATGGTTCGGTAGAAACCCTCTTCACAACATCATTGTAGTTTTGAGATCCAAACAAATTTTGTTTCTCCACTTAACGACCACAGTTGTCCATAAAATTACTCATAACAAGGCCTGCATTGTGGTTCCATGCTTCTTCGGATTTGGTTGGCCAAGAAATCCAAGTCCAGCTGACACACCTGTTCTTAGGCTCAGGGCTCCCGTAGTCTCTCTCCAATTGCTTGGTCTTCCAGCAGAAGTAGTGGTTCGGAACAAACAGCAACTTGATTGGTTTCTAAGACCAGAATCACAAGTTAGCTCCATCTTTCATTTTTCTGTGCTTTTCCAACAAGAAGCAGTAAGTGAAGATGGTAAAAAGTGTTGAGGTATCCTACAAATTTTCTTTCACCCAACATTTGAGACAACCTTCAAGGCACCAGCTCATCAGAGTTCAGCCTTTGGGGCTGGTAAATGGTTACCAGAGCCTTATTCCATGTCCCCACCACTATGGGACTCAAAGGTCATCGTTGCTGGTACCTCAAAACACATTTTCTGAAATTACTCCAACTTAAATCTAGCTTGAAGTATTTTAGAAGGTACTCTTCTGAAATTACTTCAACTTAACGTCTGTCGGTTTGGTCCCATTACACACGCACATTCGATGACTTACCGTCAGACCTCATTCAGCATGCAGTTAGTCCCGGATCCAAAGTTGTACTTCCTAGAAACATCTACACCAGAGGATCCCCGACGTACAGGGCCAGCGCCATGGTGGTGTGTGTTTCACCCATTCACTTTGCTTCATCCCCGTCTTCTTCACCACCAACACCATCATCCCCAGAACCCATAAGCTTCTGAAACTACCTTAACTTAACCTGAGTGAAACAATGACACATGCGCACTCAACCACTTTCCCACATGGCCTAGCCTTAATCCTAAGTATACTCTTCCGATATAACTTCACCAGAAGTTCTCAAAAACACGAGGCTAGCCCCATGACTCTGCATGCTGTACCCAGCCACCATCCTCGCGTCTTCCCCATCTTCTACACCCTGTGATCGCCGCCAACGATCTGAAAACACTCTTCTGAAGTTACTTCAACTTAACCTCTGCTAAGAAGGCTTAGTCATGCAGGTACATTCAAATACAGGCAGACCTCTTTTCGGTCTCATCAAAGCCTTTCATATGGGTGGGTCTACTCCTCAGAAATTATTTCATCCTGCTGAAAGCTCCACCACCTTCAATTACTTCATTTGAAGAACCAAGTGTAAAAATCTGTTTTCGAAACTCATTCTCACACCACACTCTGAAACTGTGTGCGTGAACGAGTCTCGATGGGGCATTTGTAGAGAGGGAAAATTCCCGACCTATCACAAGCTGACACGTCACACTACCAAGTCCACAAAATACAGCCAATTACAAAGCGCCACATACTGCTGCTAGGTTTTACTATCACTATTCAGAAGCCAATAGAAATTTGCCAAGTGTCATGCAAGAACCAATCATGCATCGGCTTGTGTAAGCGATGACCCAAGCAACCTCGCATGTGTAAGCGATGACATAAGCGGACCAATCAGACTGTGACATGTGTCACCAATCAGACTCCGCCACGTGTCGCTCATCCACCCCAAAACTCCTATAAATAGAAGCCTTCCTAAGACATTTAGAAGGACATCAAGCCATCTGAAGCACAGGCAGCATCAGAGAAGATTCAGAAGCATCAGAAGTACAGAAGCTCTGCTGGAACCAAGCTCTAAAGCCTCCAAGAACTTCAAGAACTTCAACCTTCGAATAAGAAGAACGTTCGAGGAGAAATCATCAAAATCGTCCGCCTAGATCCAAAAGTCTACGGGAATCAAGCCTAAAGTGTCCGAAAACATCAACAAACCACAAATCAGTGAAGCTCTATGGATTCAAGCCTCTAAAGCCCCGAAGAACTTCCACCACAAATCCAAGAACACGAAGAACACACGAAGAACGGGAAGAACAAAGGATTTCTAACAAGCTCATAGCCAGAGATTCATTGTAATTCCGTTTTAGCAATCTTCGATCCATCTCTCAACCAAATTGAAGGATATTTTGTGTTCAAGTCACAATCACATTACCACAAATCCAAATCAATAAGTCTTGCAAGGAGATCGAATCAGAGGATCACTCTTTTGTAAACACAGAGAATTATACCACAATCATCAATACAAATTCGCATTTGTGCAACTATTTTACTTGTTTGATTTATTTCGAACCAAGAAATTTAGTCGTCTACAAGCGCAACCAGAACCGTTACTTCCAATACCACCAGGACCACGGACATGCCACGGAGGACTGCAGGAACCTCTGGAACCACCTGAATCGGCTAGTCCGGGAGGGAAAGCTGAAGCACCTTCTGCACCATTCCAGCGGCGAGCAAGGCCAGACCTACCAAGGGCCTCGGAGGGACGCCGCCATGGGGCAGCCCGCCGGGACGATCAATGTAATCTTGGCGGCACCAGGAAGAATAGGCACACGCCCTTCGCGAGTGTTGTCTGTGGCCCAACTGCCTGCCGAGGGCTCCCGGACAGGGCCGAAGAGGGCCAGGAGGAGTTTTCCCCCAGCCTTGAGTTTCTCGGAGGAGGACAAGATTGGGACAACCCAGCCCCACGATGACGCTCTAATCGTTACCCTCAGAATCGGGGGCTACGACGTGAAAAGAGTGATGGTGGATGGTGGCAGCGCAATCGAGGTCATGTATCCAGACCTCTACAAGGGGCTGGGGCTAAAATCGGAGGACTTGACACCTTATAGCTCCCCCTAATGAGCTTCGACGGAAAGCTCGTCATCCCAAAGGGCATGATCAGGCTGCCCATACAGACAGGCCCAGATGTGATGGAGGTGAACTTTGTAGTGGTGGACACATACTCCCCCTACACGGCCATCGTAGGAAGACCCTGGCTACACACCTTGGGAGGCGTTGCCTCCTCCTTGCACCAGAAGTTGAAATTCCCATCAATTGCCAGCCCACAGCGAGGTAGTGCACGGTGGCTGCCATATCCTATCGGCTTGATGCACAGCCCTTGGCCCCCGCCGAAGAAGGTTTATAGCAACCAAAGACCCTGGTGGCGCCTCCTAATACAGTTGCCGAGGATGCTAAATGTGAGGACCTGGAGAAGGTGGTAATTGACGATGACCCGGAGAAGTTCTTCCAAGTCGGGGCCCAGCTGCCTCCCCAGGAGAAGGAGGAGTTACTTGAGTTCCTCAAAAGGAACCTTGACGTGTTCGTATGGGACCCCTGCGACGCCCCTGGGATTGATCCATCCTTTATCTGTCACTACCTTAACGTCAACCCATCCGTGATCCCCAAGAAGCAGCCACCCCGGCGCCCGTCAAAGGAGAATGCTGATGCAATCAGGCGCCCGTCAAAGGAGCATGCTGATGCAATCAGGGAAGAGGTCAATAAGCTTAAGCGCGCGGGGGCTATCAAAGAAGTCTTTTACCCCGAATGGTTGGCCAACACCGTAGTGGTCAAAAAGAAAAGTGGGAAGTGGAGGGTTTGTGTAGACTTCACAGACCTGAACAAAGCATGCCCAAAGGACCCCTTCCCAATGCCACGAATAGATCAGCTAATAGATGCGACGGCGGGGCCATCCTCGGATGAGCTTCCTATATGACTTTCAGGGCTATCATCAGATCCCACTAGCTTGGGAGGACCAAGAGAAGACAGCATTTGTGACGCCCATTGGGAACTACCACTACAAGGTCATGCCATTTGGTCTGAAAAACGCCGGGTCCACCTACCAGAGGATGATGACGAGAATGTTTGAGCCGATGTTGGGCAAAAGCATCGAGGTCTATGTTGATGATATGGTGGTGAAGAGCAAACTGGTGTCCGAACACTTGGGGGACCTCGGCCGCACATTTGACGTCCTGAGAAAGCACAAGCTCCGCCTTAATGCCTCAAAATGCTCGTTTGGCGTAGGCTCTGGCAAGTTTTTGGGATACATGATCACCCACTGCGGGATCGAAGTCGACCCTGACCAAATCAAGGCTATTCATAATTTGAAGCCTTTGCAGAACCCCAAAGAGGTCCAAAAGCTTACTGGGATGATCACGGCGCTGAACCGATTCATTTCCAGGTCGGCTGACAGGTGCAGGCCCTTCTACCTCCTGATCAACAAGTGGAAAGAATTTGAGTGGTCCGAGGATTGTGTCGTAGCTTTCCAGCAACTCAAGGAGTATCTATCCTGGCCACCTATCATGTCCAATCCCGAGGCCGACGAGGTCCTATACGCATACCTTGCTGTGGCGCCCCACGCAGTGAGCCTAGTACTGGTACGGGAAGACAATGGCGTTCAAAAGCCAGTTTACTACGTCAGCAAGTCGCTGCACGAAGCGGAGGTCAAATACCTACCCTTAGAGAAAGCCATACTGGCTGTGGTCCACGCCACGAGAAAGCTCCCCCATTACTTCCAAGCTCACACGGTGGTTGTCCTAACCCAATTGCCCTTGAAATCTGTACTCTGGACCGCTAACTACACAGGAAGAATCGCGAAGTGGAACACAGTTCTGGGGGCTTTTGACGTCAAGTACATGCTTCGGATCTCCATAAAAGGCCAGGTTCTAGCAGATTTAACGGCCGAGTTCGCTGAGCCGGCCGTAGAAGTGACATCCGAGGAGAAGAGCTGTGACGAGAAATCAGTTGGGGTAATCTCCATCTCGGAGTCACCATGTTGGAAAGTATATGTTGATGGCGCGGCAAACCAAAGGGGGTCCGGAGTGGGGCTGGTCGTGGTATCCCCTGAAGATCATGTCATAGAGAAGTCCTTGAGGCTCGGATTCACGGCCACAAACAACGAGGCCGAATATGAGGCATTACTGCAAGGGATGGTCATGGTACAAAAGATGGGAGGAAAGTCGATAGAGATGTTCTCAGACTCGAGATTGGTGGTAGGACAGGTAAAGGGGGAGATGGAGGCCAGAGATTCAAGAATGCAAGAATACCTGAGCCAGGTCAAGCGCTTGCAGCTGGAGTTTGGCCTCTTCAGCTTGTCTCATATTCCTAGGAGTGGGAATAGCCATGCCGATTCATTAGCCACACTCGCAACCTCCTCGGCAGAGGCTCTACCTCGGATAATACTTGTGGAGCATCTGGAAAGGGCGAGTGAAGTGCCAAAGGGAGCGATCCCCGTCCATCAGGTTGAGATGGGTCCCAGCTGGATGGACCCTATAGTGAGGTTCCTCAAAGATGATGTCCTGCCTGAGGAGAGGTCAGAGGCAGAAAAGATACGAAGGAAAGCTCCTCGGTTCTGGTTGTCCGAGGATCACAAACTATACAGGCGCTCCTACTCTGGGCCATATCTGCTGTGCGTACACCCCGAAGCGGCAGAATTCTTGCTCGAGGAGCTGCACGAAGGAATCTGTGGGAGCCACACAGGGGGGAGATCCCTGGCTCACCGAGCCGTCTCACAAGGATACTGGTGGCCGGGGATGCAGCAAGAGGCCCAGGAGTATGTCAAGAAGTGTGACCAGTGCCAAAGGTTCGCCCCAAATATCCATCAGCCAGGAGGGGTCCTCAATCCTTTGTCCAGTCCGTGGCTGTTCGCCCAATGGGGCTTGGACATTGTGGGACTTTTCCCCAGAGCGCCAGGGAATAAGAAGTATCTGTTGGTGGCCACGGACTACTTCACCAGGTGGGTCGAGGCCGAGCCACTGGCCAACATCAGGGATGTAGACGTAAAGAAATTCCTTTGGCGGAACATTGTTACACGATTCGGGGTCCCTCATACCCTCATCTCGGATAATGGGCTCCAATTCGACAGCAAGGCCTTCAAGAGGTACTGTTGTGAACTTGGGATCACAAACAGATACTCAACGCCAACCTACCCTCAAGGAAACGGACAGGCCGAGGCCGTCAACAAGGTCATCGTCAACGGGCTTAAGAAGAGACTAGATGATGCCAAGGGGAGATGGGTAGAGGAGCTGCCCCACGTTCTCTGGACGTACCGGACTACGCCCCGGCGATCAACGGGGAAAACACCTTTTGCCATGACTTATGGTGCCGAGGCAGTGATCCCCTTGGAAACAAACTTCCCGACGCTAAGGACGAGCTCTTTCGCCCCAGACAGCAATGGTGAACTGCTGGGGTGGGACCTGGACCTGGTAGACGAACGAAGAGAGCGAGCAACGATCCAGCTGGCCTATTACCAGCAGAAGCTCAAACAAGGATATGACGCCAATGTAAAGCTCAGACCACTAGCACCGGGGGATCTGGTGCTGAGAAAAGTCGTAGGAGCTGCTAAGAACCCTTCTTGGGGAAAGCTGGGACCCAACTGGGAGGGGCCCTACCGAATTACCTCAGTAGCAGGGATAACAGCATACTATTTAGAAGATTTAGATGACAAACCTGTACCTCGTCCATGGAATGTAAATAACCTGAAAAGGTATTACTATTAATGAAGAAGTCTCTTTTGATTCAGATGTTCTGCCTATCATGATTATATGTCTCGTGTCCTAACGGCAACTATACCTGGGTACTAGACAGAACCAAGGTCTTGCATGGTCCTCGGACTCAAACCTATGGGGAAACTAGCTACTTACAGAAGAACAGAAGCGTTAGACAGAACCAAGGTCTTGCATGGTCCACGGACTCAAACCTATGGGGAAACTAACCACTCAACTATACCTGGGTACTAGACAGAACCAAGGTCTTGCATGGTCCTCGGACTCAAACCTATGGGGAAACTAGCTACTTACAGAAGAACAGAAGCGTTAGACAGAACCAAGGTCTTGCATGGTCCACGGACTCAAACCTTTGGGGAAACTAACCACTCAACTATACCTGGGTACTAGACAAAACCAAGGTCTTGCATGGTCCTCGGACTCAAACCTATGGGGAAACTAGCTACTTACAGAAGAACAGAAGCGTTAGACAGAACCAAGGTCTTGCATGGTCCTCAGACTCAAACCTATGGGGAAACTAACCACTCAAATATACCTGGGTACTAGACAGAACCAAGGCATTCCATGGTCCTCGGACTCAATCCTATGGGGAAACTAACTACTTCAGAAGACTAAGTGTTAGACAAAACCAAGACATTGCATGGTCCTCGGACTCAATCCTATGGGAAACTAACTATTTCAAGACTAAGTGTTAGACCGAACCAAGGCACTGCATGGTCCTCGGACTCAGGCCTATGGGGAAACTAACTATTTCGGAGGGATCCTAAGTGTCTACTCGAAGAAATTCTACCCGGTCCTTAGGACACGAAAGGTCCGCCCGAGCATACATGCCCTCTCGTTATAATAATTGATGCCGCGATTGGCCGAGATACGATTGAAGTTAAAATTATACAAGTATAAAAAAAAAAGTGGATAACGCGCAAATGAACAAACAGCCAGCATAGGTCAGAAAAGAAAGTAAGGCTCGCATTACATTAAGTCCAAAAAATTACACGATAGGAGTCACATTACCAAAAAAAAAAAAGGGAAGAAAAAAGATGCAAAAAATAAAGTAAAGCAGGCAGAGGCGCCAAGAAGCCTACTCCTTCTATTTAATTGCCCGCCCCAGTAGGTGGCTGGACCATGGCAGCCTTAGGATCTTCTGAACTCTGACTAAGTGGGATGGCTTGCAGAGGCACGGCAGGAATGGCAACTTCCTCGGAGGAAGAAACCAGGGCATCAGAGGAGGGCCTTGCAACCTCTTGGGGCGCTTCCTCATGGGGGCCCTCACCCAGAGTGGCACCATCTCCCTTAGCAGCCACCTCCGCCTCAGAGCTATCCGGAGCAGCCTCGCGGATGGCAGGGGGGTAGTACACATTCTCTGCCTTCCACAAGGCAGACGAGGCCTCCACCCCAGCTTGTTTGAGGGCTTCACCCCAAGTTTGGGAGCAGTAGCGCCTGCATACCTCAGGGACTTGGGATTTGTAGGTAGCTTCTGTCTCGGCTACCCCAGCAGCATAAGCTACCTCTTCAGCTTCCTCCTTAGAGGCCCAGGCCTCCTCCCTACGTTGGTCTGCCTCAAATTTGGCCCTCACAGCTTCCTCTTTGGCCCATTCAGCCACCTTCTTGGCCTCCTCAGCATCAGCCATCTTCTTCGTCAGGCCAGCTATCAGCTCTTCGGCGATCTTCAGCTGCTCCTCTACCTCACCCAGACGCTTCGTCTGAGCTTCGGCCTGCTTCTGGGCACCCTCAAGGCCTGACACTGCGCTGTCCCAAGCCCTGGTCATTGCCTTCAGCTCCTCCCTGGCCGCGGCAAGGTTGTCCTCGGAGGTCTTGAGGGTCCGAGTGGCCTCCAAGCGCTTCTCACGCTCTGCATCCATGGCCTTTCCATGGTCATGGGCCGCCACTTCCAGCCTATAGGTGGCCTAGACAGCCTGCCAAACAAAACGGATACATAATAAGCCGAGCTCAAAAAAGAAAGGAAGGCAGAAAAAACTGAAGCTAGAAAAATCACAAGTGATGAGGGTCTTACCATTCCCAAGTATCGCTTGAGGCTGAGGAAAACCTCCCTACTCCTCATGGTCCCCAGCTGCGCCATGTCCGCAGGAAGTAACAAGCATCTCTCCACCGCGTCGGCCACGTACGCACCCTCGCCCTCCTTCCTCCGGAGGTGCCACTCCCCTTCCTCACAATACCTCAAGCCCACGTTGGCAGGTATCTTATAGTCGGCGATGAATTTCTCCATCGCCTCCTCAGTATAGACATACTTCTTAAGTCTACCCATCCCAAGTGACGCCTAAGAGAACTAAAGGAAAGAGCAAATGAAAGACAAGGAGGAATAGAGAGGAAGAAAGCTCAGAGAGGGATAGAGTGACTTACAGAGATGAGGAAAGGCTCCTCGGACAGACTTTTTATGCTGGAGATGTAGGTGGAAGTTTGGCTGGACTCAGACTGTATGCGCAAGAGCTTTTAATTGCGAATGAAAGAAGGGAAAAGCAGTTCGAATGGGTATTTATACCCCAGATCGAAGAGCCACGCGGGTTTTCCCGCCCATAAATGCTAGGCGGATCCCCACCATTAGATTGTCATCCTCCCGTTGAACGTGGGGAGCACAAAGCTGCCTGAATTTAATGAAGGACACGTTACGCGTACGAAGCGTCAGTAACACACCTTGGGCAGATGAAAAGGCTCCAGCACTGACGAGGGACAAGACTCGATTGGACACGGAGTAGGTCCGAGGATGTCAAAATCCTCCTTTCCGCCCGAGGATGCGGACAGCAAGATTTTGAGGGGCTATTGTGGGGCCAGAAAGAGTCGGGCAACCCCGGCCCACTTCGAACCAGGCCCAAAGGCCCACGCCGAGGAGGCGTCGAAGGTCCGAGGACGAAAGTGTAAAGCCCAGTTGCCCAGGAAATATTGCCGAGGATGATTACTTCCTCGGACGTCCGAGATCAGAAAGTGAGCAAGTAGCACACCATCAAGGTGAGCCTCCCCGTTCATCCAAAGGGCCAATAGCAAGTACCAAGCGCCGGACATGGAAGCATGGTGGAGGAGCAAGTCCCAGATGAACTGTCACCTCCACATTAAATGCCCTCAACTAACGCCCTGGCCGCATTAATGAGGATAGGACCCCTTAACAGTGCTGTCTTGGGTGCTGCAACCCACAGGAGGGATGGGAATGCGGCTGATGGGACAGGCTCTCAAGTGGTGGCCTGACTGATCAACAAATGTAGGGCTAAGATTAACTGGGAAAGATGTATATAATGTAAGAAGTCCCTCTTGAAGGGGGACGGGAGGGAGAAACCAGAATTAGGAAGTACTGTAGCAACCTGTATTCTCTCAAACCTTGTAACCATTTTTCAAAGAAATAATAAGAGCTCCAAGCTCTGAAAGGCCAGTCCGAGGAGCATTATTGTGCACCCCAATTAACGTTTAAGTTATTAAGCACTCACGTACGACCCTGCATGACCGCTGCATTCCTCACTAGGGCCTAGTTCTTGAACCCATTCTCTATAAATTCATTGCAGGGTTAGCTGGGTTTAGGTCAACTCTCTCAACCCGTAGAAGTGCCCAGAACCGGTCCCTACAATCATGGTATCAGAAATTCGAGTGATAGTCCAATGATAATAATATTATTGACAGCATTTTGTGTTTGTGATTCGAATCTCCCCTCCTTCTTCTCCACTATCCACTTATCTCAAAGAGAAAAAAAGAAACCAATACATTATTTTCCTTTTTGATACTTTCTTGAACAACTTCCTCGTCTCTTCAAATAGTACCAATAAATACATATATAATACTTCGAATCATATAACTATTAGTTTAGAAGCAGTGAATTTATCAAATATTTGTCTTCTCTTTATGATAAGCAGTTACACTATCATTGCACCAATTCGTTACTCTTTGCTAAATTACTCTTTGTTAAAGGCTTAAGTAAATTACATAATTTTTCAATAGTTTAGGGGGATTTCAAATAAATCTATTTAAAATTTAAAAGAAGTTTTATTATTTATTTTACATTTATTTAATAATCTATCATATTTTTTGTTAATTTTAATGGAAAAAGTAAGGTCTTATCATTGTAGGTCATATGATATGGTTTTACTATTTTATGCACTACAAGCACATAGACATTAGTAATCTGGTTTTTAAGAAATTTAAAGTCTTATTATGATTAAAACTCTGTTAGAAAAAACTTTTTTTTTTTTTAAAGTAGTGTAATTATTTATTTTAATTTAATATAATAATTTTTTATAATTTTATAATTTATATTTAAGAATACAAATTTTAATTGTTTAAACTTTTCATACAATTTATTTTAATAACTAAATAATTAATAACTTTTAGTTTAAATGACAAAAACACCCTTAAACATTACTGTGGGGATAAAGGCTCACATTCGTATATTGGGCCTTGGGCCCTATTTAAAGACTTAGGTACGTCTGAAGAGGAGTAAATGATTGGGAAAAGCCCCAGAGTGAAGAATCAAGTAAGTAAAGGATCAAGGGATATAGTCCGAGGAGTGTATCCTCCTCGGATTTGAAGAATATCGGTCAAACAAATACCTTGACAGTTTGGGTGAACTTCCAGGAAGTTCCACCGATAAGGATGAACTTCATGCTCGTATAAAGTTGATAAGAATAGAGAAATATCTAAAGAAAAAGTTGCTACCACCGCATTTAATGCATTGCAGCAACTTTTCTGGCTGCATTTATGTGGAGAAGACCCCTGAACAGTGCAATTTCAGCTGCCACCACTCATGGACAACCAAAGAAGATACCTGATGGGACATGTACTCAAGTGAATGCTTAGATGAAGAACAAGTGTACGGTGAAGATGGTTTGAAAGAAAATTATATAAATGTAAGAGACCTCTCATGAAAGGGGGATCGAAAAAGGGAGAGAAAAAGAAGAAGAAGAAAATTTTACTGTAACTCTAAGAACTGTACTAGCCTTTCAAACAACAATTTATCTCCTCAGACATCAGTTTATTCAAGTTTCACGTGTGTTTTTGTACTGGTTCATCTTTTAAAATCTTGATTAACTGTTGTTTAGTTCACAAACAGTCCAACTCTTTCACCCACTCTCTACAAATTCATTGTATTGGGCTTATTGGGCTCACATCCCATATCTTTTGGGCTTGGGTTACAAATCTTGACCCTACAATTACTAAACATCTTATATGGATTAAAAAAATGTTTTAAAATGATTTCTGTATAGTTAGATTTAAGAAATAAAAAGTGAAAAGTAAATACAAGATTTACGGAAATTGATATTTCCAATCCGAAAGGTAGGAGTTAAATTTATGGGAATTGAAATGTTACAATTATCATGAATTTTGTCAAATAAACTACAAAATTTCACGAATATTCAAGAATTAACAATTCCTATCCCTAACGATTAGGAATCGACTAAAAATCTCATAGGTAACCGTTATGAATATTGAATTTGTTAAGAGAGTACTTCTTGTCCCCAAAAAAAAAAAAAAAAAAACTTCTTGTCTCAAAAAAAATAAAAAATAAAAAATAAAAAGGAAAGAGGCTACTTCTAGTTCTAGGATATACCTTCTTGTAAGCATATACTCCTTGCAAGAAGTTATTTCATGGCAAACATCTTCAGATGGTCAAGATATAGACTTTGACTTCAAATATTATTAGGAATAAAGTAAATGGTACTCTTTCTATAAACAAATCACTAATTATAAGGGGGAAGAACACACAGAATTTTTTTTCCTTCTCAATTCTACTATTAATACTTTTTTTTTTTTTAATAACTTGATAGTTGGGAAAAGAAGAATTTGAAGTATGAATATTTCTATTAGAACCATCAGGGGGTATTAGTTGAGTTATAGAAGACTCTTGGCTATTAACACAAATTTTATTAATCATTTATTAAGATGGGAAAATGTGAATGACAGACTATTACTTTCACTTGAACTCATAACTAACACCACTGTTATTCTCCACATCACAATTTGCCATACCATCCAATTATGACTAGACTTGTTCCTCTCTCTTTTTCCACCTCAAAGTCAATTAAACTATATATTTGGTGGAAAGCTAGTCATTCACTTCACAAATATCTAATCTTTACTTAATTGAACCCGCAACATCTCTCTTAAGAATACCATTAAAAATATATGCTTAAGTGAGACTAGGCAAGCATGGTATTAGACTGAGTACTTTTCCCACACAAGTAGTAAACCTCAATTAATATGTTGAGTATCAATAGTTGATCTAAAAATTTTGTGATTAAGACTTTTTGTTTTTGCTATCAAAAGAACTCTAATATGACCGCGAAAACAACAACTACGATGACTATGATTTAATTATAATATATATAAGCATTGTAGCATCAACATTCATATTTATGATCAATTTCATGGTAGGTAAATTTTTGGATCGGTAGGAGGAATCAAGAATCATCAATAGAGAACTTGGGAAAGTTGAGATTTTCATTTAACTTGCCTCAAAATTTTCAGTTTTGTGTTTTTTCTTTCTTTAGTTGCCAAGAAATTAGAAGGAAAACTTATTTTAAAAAAAGAGTAAGAAGGAGGATTTCGACTCTTCGACACTTTTTGATTAAGAAAATGGAAACAAGACTTTGACTTACTGTAATAATAAATAACAGAACATAAGAATCCCTATCTTTTCTTAATTTTTATTAAATGTAATAATAACTCAAAGATATAAGTATATATCTACTGCTAGTCTGCTACCTGCTATGAAAACCCTACTTAATTAGTTTATTGCCAGCATTCCAAGTTTTCACAATTAATCTAAATAAATAATCTCTAATCACCTGGATCTGGATCAATAGTCTTTTTATGTTCCAGCGCACGAAAACTCCACCACTTTCAAACGTTATGCCTGATAAAAGATTCCTCAACCCACAAAAACAAGTAGACTTTTCTTGACATAATAGTGAGTTGTTGACTCATTGTTGGAATAAACAAATCCAACTTTTCCTTTGTTATAAAAAAAAAAAAAAAAAAAAAAAAAATACCTCACAATTTTTTGGGAGGGGAGAAGACGATAAAAAATAATAAATTTAGGGACATTTTTAATTTAACACCCAATTTTATTACATGTTGAAATGATGGACTATGAATAGTTGACATTCTTTTACACCATTGTTTACATGGATACACCTTTTTCTTTTTTTACTGGTCACAATTAACTATTTCAACAAGAAATGAAATTGGGTGTGATAAAATTGGATGTTTTCATATGATTGTTGGGTACAAAATATTTTTTTTATAAAATTTTTAAAAGAAATTAATAAATTAATTTTCCAATTTTTTTTTTTATCCGCCACTTAGCGTTGTGTCCTTATATCCTTAAATTATTTGAAAAGTTGTAGTAGCTAGCTAGTAAACTACAAGTACATTTACCTGTAATTTCATGAACAAGTTAATTTTCAGTAAAATTTCCTAAAAACTTCACAAGTAACTAGTAAGAGCAACCGCATCGATCCATACAAAATTCTTGTCTATTTTGCAAGAAAAAACATACTTTTTCTATTTTACACACCCACTTTTACAAAACATCCACATCAGTTTATCTATTCTATTATCTATTTTATTTAAATAATAATATTTCTTTAATTTTTTATTATATCAAACAAACCACTACCCACATGGCCCCACCCAACTTTTTCTTTCTTTGTTGTGAGAATAAGACAGATGAGAGAGCAACCAGAAGAGGAGAGAGAAAAAAAGAATAAAAAATCATTTGCACATGAACAGTAACCGTGCATATATGCACGGTTACTGTTCATTTGCAAAATAATTTTGTATATTTGCACATTTTTACAAGTACTGATATGGGTGTTTTTTTGGTTAAAATGTGCAAAATTGAGCACTTTTTGTATTTTGCAAATTTTTGCAACCACTGATGTGGTTGCTCAATACAAATTACGAAAATAAATAAAGGTATCATTGTTTGAAAATTTGTGGGGGACTTGTCAACACCTAAAACAGGGTATCAAAAATGAGAATAGATTATATATATATATATATATATATATAGTGAAGGGGGCAATTATGAGAGAGAGAGAGAGAGAGAATATTTTTTAATTGGATTCGAATTTTGACAAATTCATCATTAGTTACATTATTTTCGTATATTCTCCATACTTGCAAAATTTTAAGATGATAAAAATTAATAGCCATGTCATTAACCAATTGTTTTAGTTGAAGTTTTTGCAATTTAAAATAATACATAAAAATGAATTTATGGATCAAATGATAAATAACATCTGATTGACATGAAAATTGACATGTATATATATATATATATATATATATATATATAGAGAGAGAGAGAGAGAGAGAGAGAGAGAGAGAGGTTAGGTTCAAGTTTGACCTAATATAACTCTAAATAATGTTACATCATCTAATATTTTTTAATTAGATATGAATTTCGATAAATTCACTGCTGAATTACATTATCTTCGTATATTTTTCATACTTACAAAATTTAAAGTTGATCAAAAATCAATAGTCATGTCATTAATCAATTATTTAAATTCAAGTTTTTAACTTTTTGTAATTTAAAATAATGTACAAAAGATAATGTGGGGGGGAGAAAAAGCCCAACCCAACGTATTGGGCCCAAGGCCCTATATGAGGAACACTGTTCGTCCGAGGAGATGAAGACACTCAGTCAGAGGCCCATGTAAAGGGAGAATGTCTGTGGTCGAACATGTATACTATCCGAGGAGATGTTCATATGTCTGAGGAGTCCGATGTCCTCGGATTCGACGAAGTTTTGCCCGACACGTGTATGGGAGGTTCAAGTGATCTTTTTGACAAGTGTTAAGAGGGAAAGGAGCCTCGGACACGCATGAAGATAACATGAACAGAGAAATATCAAGGAGACAGACTTCAACCACCGCATTTAATGCACTGCACCTACCTTCCTGGCCGCATTTATGTGGAGAAGACCCCTGAACAGTGCATTCTCAGCTACCGCCACTCACACAGGGCTAAAGGGGGAGTATGATGGGACATGCACTCAAGTGGGCGTCTAGATGATGAACAAGTGGACGGTGAAGATGTGGGAAGACAGTACTATATAAGAGAAGGGTGTCTCTGATAGAGGGGATCGAAAAATCAGAAAGAGAAAAGAGTGTATTACATTACTGTAGCTCCAAGAATTGTAACCCAAGTTCATCAATGAAAAACACCTCTTCGGACGTGGCACTTACATCCGTCCGAGCACATATTAATACAAATTCTCCCACTAGCATTGCTGTTTAATACTGTTATTTCATTATTAGCCTAGCTCTTTCACCCACTCTCTACAAATTTATTGTTTTGGGTTCAGTGGGCTCAAAATCCATACCTTCTTAGGCTTGGGCTGCAAAAATAGATCCCACAGATAAATTTATAAATTGAATGATAAATTATATTTGATTGACATGAAAATTGATATGTATGTTAAAAACATATAGAACATAAAGTTAAAAACATATATAAATTAACTATTAAAATTTTAAAATATGAAATCAATGAAAATTTATTGGATGGTATAGTATGAACACGAATAGATAATAAAGACTTTCACCCAAAAAAAAAAAAAACTAATAATATATGATGAAGAGACAATAAACATGCACGTTAAAATACACGTGGACCTTATGGCTTGAAAAAAAAAAGAAAAAAGAGAAAGTACAGACAGGTGGACCACTCAGTATACCGCCGGTATTCTTTATTATATCCACCACTACAGTTGGGCACTCCCATTCGTCTTCTCCAAAAAGGAAAGTGTCACTCTAAAAGTTTTTTTTTTTGAATTAATAAATTTTTTGAAGTAAGAAGTTTGGTCATCATTACAGATGTTTATGGGTTGAGTCACGACTTGGTGTCAATCCGTCACTCAACTTATTTCCTTATTTTCTTCGAAAAAATAAGTATTTCACTCTATTTAATCCGTTGATTCGTACAATTTCTCTCATAGTTCATGTTCGATTATGGCAGAGTCAGACTTTCAAATAAGAATAGCAAGAATAAAAAATAAGAATGAACATAAAATTCATCTAAAAAATATTAATTGATATTAATAACAAAATAAATAAACAATTAATTACTAATGTAATTGATTAAATTTTAATTTAATCAATAGCGCTTTACTGGCTTTTATGGAAACTGGATACTTCACGAAGGTTTGAAGCTTGGAATAGTCTTCGTTTGTTAAATCATCATCCTAAAATTCAATGGTTATGTGTAGGAGATTTTAATGAACTTACTAAACAAGATGAAAAGCTAGGGGGGGCAATTTGAAATTTTGGAGCCATGGTCAAATGCAGTTGTTTAGGGATGTGCTAGATGAGTGTGGCTTTATGGATCTTGGTTTTATTGGTCCCCACTTCACTTGGAGAGTTGGAGTAAACACTTTTCGGATTGTGACTCTATTTGGGAAGGAAAATGCTATGTCTACAACATTTTCACAACAAATCCTATGTGGCAAGTTGTTACAGATTGTTAATGGTGGGGTAGAAAAGTAATTTCAATGATAAGTTCAAATTTGAACCAATAATAACTAACCACCTTTGATTTGTTGTGAAAATGTTGTGGACGTAGCACCTCTCATTTGGAAAAGGCTTGATTGAGGAGTGGCAAACAACAGTTGGTTCCTTAAATACCTGGTTCAAGAGTCCATCATCTTCATTTTAGCTCCTCCGATCACTCTCCTCTTTTGATTAATTTTTTCGGCCTTGATCCTCCTCCTCAAGAGAAAATCTTTAGATTTGAAGAAATGTGGTTGTTAGATGAACGTTGTGCTGAGATAGTGGAAGCATCATGGTCTTCCTTTGAACACAATACTAGTGACATTGAGATTCTGAATGGAATTGATAGGTGCGGTAAAGATCTATCTTGGTGGAACCGGAACATATTTTTGAATGTGAGAAGAGAGTTGGTAAAAAAGAAGGATTGCTAGCCCAAGTCGAGACTGCAGCCATGATAAGTCGTCAGAATCATAGGGTTCAGGAGTTGAAGGATGAGATAATTGTTCTTTTGGATGGGAAGCTCGCCTTTGAAGACAAAGATCTCATATATTGTGGCTAAAAAATAGGGATAGTAATACTAAAAAATATCCATAGCTGTGCAACTCAAAGGCATCATAAAAATCAGATTCGGGGTATTATGGATGACTCAAATATTTGGCAGGATCAACAGGATAATGTTGCGGCTGTTCTTATCAATTACTATACGGATTTGTTCTCCTCATCATATAAGGAACCATACTCGGCCTCCCTAGACCATATTCCCTATGTCATTATTGATGAGATGAATCTTGCTCTCACGGGGACTTTTTCAAAAGCGGAGGTGTCTCTAG
Source organism: Quercus aquifolioides (assembly GCA_019022515.1). Taxonomy (NCBI): domain Eukaryota; kingdom Viridiplantae; phylum Streptophyta; class Magnoliopsida; order Fagales; family Fagaceae; genus Quercus; species Quercus aquifolioides. Next base: position 33,987,197 of record CM032334.1, on the reverse strand, counting down.
CTTTAAAGCAAATGGCTTCTTTGAAGGCCCTCGGTCCTGATGGTATGCCACCGTTGTTCTATCAAAACTTTTGGGGAGTGGTTGACCATGATGTTACGAGTTCAGTGTTATCTTGGCTCAATTTCGGTACTCTCCCTTACCCCATCAATCACACTTTTATTACTCTCATTCCCAAAGCCAAAAATGTTGAGCATGTTCAAAAATACTGTCCTATTAGTTTATGCAATGTCCTTTATAAGATTTTTTCCAAAGTTTTGGCCAATAGATTGAAAAAAATTCTGCATACAATCATTACTAAACACCAATCCGCTTTTGTTAAAGATAGACTTATTACTGATAATATTCTTGTTGCTTTTGAGTCTTTACATTGCATGAGGAAGTATAATTCAAGGGATTTAGGTTTCATGGCTATCAAATTAGACATGAGCAAAGCTTATGACCTAGTAGAGTGGCTGTATTTGGAAAATCTTATAAGAAGAATGGGTTTCAATGAGAAGTGGATTGGGCTTGTTATGGTTTGTGTGAAGACTGTCACTTATTCAATCTTAGTTAATGGAGAACCCCAACGTTTGCTACAACCTACCAGAGGTATCAGACAAAGAGACCCCTTGTCTCCTTTTTTGTTTTTACTTTGCACTAAAGACTAGCATGGTCTCATCCAACAGGTGGCAAGGGTAGGGGATATTAAGGTTTTTCCCTTTGTAGGAGAGGCCCTGAACTAACCCATTTATTGTTTACCGATGATAGTCTCTTATTTTGCAGGGCTACTCCTTCAGAGTGTGCAAGGGTTCTTGGTATATTGAATTATTATGAGAAGGATTTGGGTCAAATGGTGAATAAAAATAAAACAACCATCTTCTTTAATTTGTCCACCCCCGACAATATTCGACAGGAGATCAAAGAGGCCTTGGGTTTATAGGAAATTACGAAGTATGAGAAATACCTTAGTTTGCCGTCCCTGGTGGGTCGAAGGAAAAAAGAAAGTTTCTACCATATCAAAGAGAAGGTTTGGAAGAAATTGCAAGGTTGGGAAGGCAAACTCTTGTCGCAAGCTGGGAGGGAGGTATTAATCAAGGCAGTTATTCAAGCCATCCCAGCTTATACTATGGGCTGCTTCAAACTTCCTTTGGGCTTATGTAATGATATTGAAGCCTTCATTAAAAGATTTTGGTGGGGTAAAAAAGGTGACAGAAGGAGAATCCATTGGCTTAAGTAGGCCGAGTTAACGAAATCAAAAATGGTGGGTGGCATGGGTTTCGGGATTTGGCTTTGTTTAATGACTCTTTACTAGCTAAACAAGCTTGGCGTCTATTACAAAATAAACACTCCCTTTTTTATAAGGTCTTCAAGGCAAGGTTCTTTCCTAATACTGTCATGGAAGCTAGAACTTCTAGATCAGCGTCGTATGCATGGACGAGTATCTTACATGGGCGGGATGTTCTCTTAAAGGGCTGTTGATGGCGTATTGGAGATGGTAAGTCCGTTAGTATTTGGCCAGATTTTTGGTTACCAAGGAAAGACAATCCTCAGGTCCTTTCTCCCATGATCAAGTCCTTGGCTAATGCTAAAGTAGATGTTCTAATTGATGCTTCGACTAGACAGTGGAACCACTATTTAGTTGATGGTATTTTTGTTCTTGAGGAGGCAGAGCTCATTAAAAATATCCCTTTGTCAAGGACAGAGGGTGCTGATGGTATCTTTTGGCCATTCACGCAAAAGGGAGAATATTAATGTAAATCGGGGTTTCGCTTCTTGAAGGATGAGAGTGATGTTGAGGTTACAGGAAGTCAAGCAGATGGTGATAGAGAATTATGGAAAGGAATTTGGTCGCTACATGTCCCAAACAAAGTTAAGAATCTCATGTGGAGAGCTTGCCAAGAATCATTGCCTTCAAAAGTAAATTTAGTGCGCTGAACTATTATTGATTGTGTGGTTTGTGATCGGTGTAAACAAGAACCAGAGACTGCGTTGCATGCCTTGTGGTCTTGTCCTGAGTTGGATGTCATGTTAGGACATATGTGAAACTTGTTAGAACATATGTTATTGTAAATTGGCTAATCCTTTGACAAAATGCACTTTACATGTAATTGGGTAGATCTATGATGGGTTTAGTACTTCAAGGAACAAAGTTCAAGTCTAGTATTGAAGCTATGTAAGTCTGTCCAAGAAACAAGTGAAGAAGTGTTGTTCATTAAAACTCGACAGATAATATCTATCGAGGTTTAATGCTGATGCTCGACAGCTGCTTGACAGAAACAGTATCTATCGAGAATTACGAAATTCAAATTTTCAAATCTGTTTTCATGCATATCCATGTATATTTGTGTAGGGTTTCTTTTCTCACAACCTTAGACATATATAAGGATTATTTTGAGGGCTGTCACAGATGATGCAACTTGATGCAAAGGTTGTTGCAATTGTTGTTGCATGCAAATTGTGTTCGGAGACAGAATTTGCCCTAGTTCATCATATTCTTTGTAGAAGCTGCTTCTTTGCGCCAAAGGTTTTATAACCAAAGAGCTTCTTGATCTGCATTGTTTGGATGAACTGAAAAACTTTGCAGCCAACATCTTCCTCAAGTTGGTGTGTTTCATCATATTCTTTGTAGAAGCTGCTTCTTTGCGCCAAAGGTTTTATAACCAAAGAGCTTCTTGATCTGCATTGTTTGGATGAACTGAAAAACTTTGCAGCCAACATCTTCCTCAAGTTGGTGTGTTAGTCACGTACTTGAATCCATGCATCAATTGGTTAGTCACGTACTAGGAGCCGTGCATTGAAAGGAGAGATTGTCACTACATTACAAGTCCAATTGGGTATTGGGGTAAGGGTTCAACTGTAGGTTGGTATTAGGTACTGGAATTTCTTTTACTTGTAACTAATTGTTTTGATAATAGTGGAATCTCGGGAGTGGTAACTTTAAATTCACCCGGTGGGGTTTTACTTCGGTTGTTTTCCCCATTTGTAAACAAATCACCTATGTCAAATTTATTTTCCGTTGCATTTAATTTAGTTGGTGATTTGTTTGTGCTACCATGCTTATTGCATGTAATTGAATCTAATTAATTCACTTAGCTAATTAATTGATTAATTTACCAAATGGGTCAATATATTCTTGGTCTATCATGTTGTTTGGGAAAATGATGAGTACTAGGCTTGTCGGAGATTAGTTACTTTTCTGAATTTTAAAGAGTTGTTGTCATGGTTGATCAGACACCATAGCCACCTGGAGCTTTTCTCTATCACTACGTGGTCCATTTGGCATCAGAGGAATCAAGTTTGCTTGCACCAGCTGAGTTGCAGTCCTCACCTTATTACAACAGCGGCAAAGGAACGACTGGAAGAGTTTGTCTCGGTCCAGCCAACACCACAGACTCATCCTCCTCGGACTTGAGATCGTTGGCGACCTCCACCTTCAGACTTGGTTAAAATCAACTTCAATGGTGCTATTTTCGCCAAGAAGCATAAATCTGGTATTGGCGTGGTGGTGCGTGAAGATCAGGGCTCGGTGTAAGCTTTTATGTTTTGGTAATTGTCCCAAGTCTACAGACCTTTGGAGATCGAGGCGAAGGCAGTAGTAGTAGCTGTTCAATTTGCTGCAGATTTGAGGTTTGCTCATGTGATCCTAGAGGGTGATTCACAGGTTTTAATGTCAGCCTTGATAAATGACAGTATGTTTTTGTCGATTGATGGCTTACTTATGATGTTCATTTTTGTGCTAGATTTTTTAATAAATTACGTTACTCTTATGCAAGGAGAGAATGTAACAAGGTTGCTCATTGTTTGGCTAGACATGCCTTGAGTATTTCAGATTTTGTTATGTGGATGGAGGATGTTCCACCTCCTTTCTTTTTTGTTGTCCTGGCTGACATTTGTCGATTTTCCTTAATTATTTAATCTATAGTTTCTTCCTTAAAAAAATTGTGCTTTAGACACTAATAATCAATTCATAAAGTTAATAACAATCAAATAAAGAGATTAATCTAAATACATAAAATTTAAACATATAATTTGATTCTTAAATTGAGAAATTAAATCAATGTAAAAAGTGTAAAAACAATATAGTAATATACCTACATAGTTGTATGGGTCAGGTTATATAGGAGTATGATCAACCCTAGTCATCACCAATGATTCAAGCACGTGGATGGTAATCATGTTAAGGCACCCACTCCTTCCTTCATTGTTTGGCTAGACATGCCTTGAGTATTTCAGATTTTGTTATGTGGATGGAGGATGTTCCACCTCCTTTCTTTTTTGTTGTCCTGGCTGACATTGTCGATTTTCCTTAATTATTTAATCTATAGTTTCTTCCTTAAAAAAATTGTGCTTTAGACGCTAATAATCAATTCATAAAGTTAATAACAATCAAATAAAGAGATTAATCTAAATACATAAAATTTAAACATATAATTTGATTCTTAAATTGAGAAATTAAATCAATGTAAAAAGTGTAAAAACAATATAGTAATATACCTACATAGTTGTATGGGTCAGGTTATATAGGAGTATGATCAACCCTAGTCATCACCAATGATTCAAGCACGTGGATGGTAATCATGTTAAGGCACCCACTCCTTCCTAAAAGATCAAAATTTTGAGAAAAGTTGTGTAACAATATGCAACCCATGCTAAAGTTTGTAACCCTTCACTAAGAATCATACCCATTCACCATACAACACTCCTACGCGTAAAGCTATCAATATCCTAAGTAATATATATAGTGTATGTGAGGGTGCATCATTGTTATGGTGTGAACACAAATTATATACCTACATCTTCCGTTTTATCACACCATAACAATAAGTGATAAATTGTAGCCATCATGAAATATTGGTACCAATGGGATACATGCTAACTCTCATGTGATCACACAGACCATGCAACATCGGATAGTGAGATATATGTATGCTTAGATTATCAAATAATACACATGCCATTGAATTTTTTTTTTTTTTTTTTTTTTAAGGAAAAAAAAAATCTTTCATGACCATCGTGACAAAATCTAACTTAAACCTCACATCATTATATGTTGATTTAAAAAATGAAATAGTGATAAGTACGCATGAATTTTCAAAGAAGATATTAGAATTATATTTGGTATAAAGTGATGTTTACCTCTGTTCATAAAATTTTATTGAATTGATATTTGAAAATCCAATATATAGTTGGATTTCATATTTGAAATTTCCGTTGTTTTAATACCTATAGACAATTTCATATTAATCAGATTTTATTTACTATTTAATCTTTAATCCCATATTTTGTGTATAATTTCAAAATAAAAATAAAAAACTAGAAATTTAAGCTTTTTATAATGAATAGAAATATCATTGATTAACATGATATTTCGTAAGGATAGAGATTATAATGAGATAATGTAATCCAACGGTTGGATTACCCTTTCAAGTGAAAAGTTATGGAATTGTATAAGATCACATAAAGACAAAGTTTTATATATACTCACACCAAACATAACCAATCTTTTTATTTTTATTTTTAGCCTTTGTTTTTAGGAAACAAACCTATACAGTTAATCTAACAGTTAGGGTATAATATTTTCCATGTCACTTTTATTTATGAACCCTCTCTCTCTCTCCAAAATCCAAACATATAGAGCGGAAGGTATATTATTTCCTTCATCTCCCTTCCTTTGTTCATTTCTTTTCTCTTCCATTTTCGGTAGTGCAGCTTAGTTTTGCTTTTGCGCCAAAAACATCACATTTAAAACATTTGTTCTTTTTTCTTCTTTTCACATTTCTTATCTTTTCCCTTTTTTAATAGTGCAGCTTAGTTTTTTCACATTAGATAAGGCTGAAATGAATGATTCACATATTCACGATAAGCATCACATTTTAAACGTGTGAGATTATTATTTTTTGTTTCGAGTATGGTGATCATGTATAGGTACGAATCGTGATTATTGCTTCTATACTAAATTTCATTTTCAAGATTGATAATCCATCACCTCATATATAATAATTAAATTTTCTGACAATTGAGACTATCCAATAGATTCAACCTATATTAAAGATAAGAATACCAGAAAAAAAAAAAAAAAAAAAAAAAGAGACTCGGTGCTTATTTTATACAAAATAAAAAGTGTACCTTAATTTTGACCTATAATCGTCATGTTATTTTCCTTTAGAATATAACCAAAGATATTTGTAATCATTTGGCGCTACTAATTAATAATTTAATAATATTAACTATAAAATATTCTCACCTTGGTCCTTTATAGTTTTTAGATATATTTGAAATTGGATTAATATATATCGGAATATGTAAAAACGGGTGATATTATATAATTTTGGTGGGTTGAGACGTTCTATCATAGTTTATGCTTTATGATATAATTATTAATTATCACTTAGGAGCATACAAATCGAATGTTAATCCTTCTCAAAAAAAAAAAAATCGAATGTTTATAGAGTGGTACAAGTAGCTAGGCTTGTTTCCAAATTATTTTATCATTTAAAACATCACCATTGTTGCTTGACGAGTGACGACTATTAATTTAACCAACATATATGTGAGCCTAGCAACCTTACTGGGAATTGCATTTTGGCCTACCAACTAAGAGCATCTCCAAGATCATCGGTATCTGGCTTTTATTAGCTAAAATTTGGAGATTTTGAGTATTGTATATGCTCCAGCAGCTTCGGTATAGGTGGATTTTTTTTTTTTTTTTTGGCTAATGAACAGTAGCCCATCAAGTCTGATGGATTGTTCATTCTTCAAATACATTTTTTCTATTATAATAATTATGTGTTGAATAAAAAAATGTTGGAAGATGTGTAGTTGTTAAAAAAAGAATAAATAATGAATGAAAAAATAATATTTAAATGAGATAGAGAATCTGTTGGAAGGTGTATTTGAAAAAGTGGGTAGATAAAAGTAAAAGTCACTGTTCATTCTCCAAACAGTATAAAAATTTGATGAATCTGCTGAAAATGCTCTAAGGTCCTAAATGACACAAATCAAGTTTTTTTTTTTTGAAAAGAGATCACAATCAGACAAGTCAAGTTAAATATTAAAAGTTTATGATTATTACATTTTATTTAATTATATACACAAGCTAACTTCAGTTCATCTCTAAATGAGATCATGGGTTCAACTTTGATTTATTTTCTTATTGAAGAAGCAAATAAATTAATAAAAAAATTAATATTTTCTCATATTAATAAATAGAGCTACTGAATTTTTTTTTTACCCTTTAACAAATTCATATTAATAATAAAAATTAAATTAAATTATTTGAGTTAATTAGATAGAATAATTTTTATTTAAAAAATTGAAAAAAAATAGATAGAATGGTTTTATTTAAAGAATTAAAAAAAAATTAGATTCACTAACCTTGAGTTGTAAAAATTAGATATACTTTTTACTAGAAAATTGACTATTTTTATATAATCAATAAATTACAAATAATAATTTGACATATTATGAACTTATTTATACACTTACAAAATTCAATATTAATATAAGTATATTTTAACATATATATATATAGAAACATATAGTATTCAAATACATGGTATGGTATGGTATATATGAACTTCACTTGTTTATTAGTCGAATCTAAATTCAAATTTGTTCTCGATTCATTTTTTAAATAAACAACACAATAAACAATTCAATTTTTCGAGTTGAGCCCGAATTTTAAAAGAAAACTCAAATTCATTTTGTAGTCCTACTAGGATGATACTGTGAACAGACTGGTTTCAACAAACGGAAAGGAGAACTGTTGAAGTTTGACAAGGTCCAAGGACCTGTAGGAGAGCCTAAAGAGATAATAACTTTTCATGAATTTAGCATGTGGGTCTATTGAAACAATAATTGCTGCTCTAGGGACCCAAGATTGAGAAAGTTCACCCTCGTGACTTTTAGAAGACCTGGTCTGATCTGATCACAAGTGGTGTAAGTGTTACCATATTTTCCCACCATTTCGCCCACTTTATTTAGCCGAGTTGATTAGAGACACATAAAGTGACAGCTTCTCTCTTCTTGTTCTTACCATTCTTGGTTTTTAGTCGGTCGTAGTTTACGTGTTTTAAAAATCAAAACTAGTTGGAAAAGTTGGCTGCTGAGGAAGGTCTTTCGGTTTGATTATCCCTCACACTTAATATAGGTCAGTGCACAATAATTATGTTATCTTCTTTTTCTATCCCTTTCATAATAATTTGTGAGAATAGTCGTCTGGGGAATCTGGTCTAGGTCAAAAATCAAATTCACGTTTTTTACTCCCCAATGCGTCATTGAAAATTTCACGCAATCAATCCTTTTTTTATAATGAAAAAAAAAAAAAAAAAAAGGGTAAAGAGCGACTTAAGTTAGCATTTTTCATTAAGTGTGTGGGTCTATTTCTTGTTACCAATTTACAGAGTAGATGCTAGCATTTTGCTTCTAATTAACAAACAATTTTAAAGATACAAATTTTTTTTCTTCAATATTTTTTTTACAAATTATTAAGATAATAAATTGTAATTAACATAAATATAAGGATAATATTTGTTACACACTATTACATATTTATTTTTTGAACTGAAATTATAAATTAAAATCGCAATTTCAGTTTAATAATTTATGAAAAATGCATGTGAAAAAAGAAAAAGAGAAAAAAGTTGTGTCTATACTTGTGAAGTAGCAAAGCAGTGCATCAGTGCTGACTGTGCATGATATGTGATAGACTGATAGTTTCCAAGAGTCAAAAGCAATGATCTGAAAAGACTGAAGAAGCAACAAAACAAACTTGACGAATGACGATGCGGTGGATGAGACATATCACATATTCACACATAAGAGAAGTACTGGCGCTGTGGACAACCTTTTCACACCACTGCTCCATTTAAAGATGATTACGACTCAAGCATTCACACTGATAATTTTGAGTTTGTTTGGATTTTGAAACAGGAAACAAGACAAGTTTTGGTTTCAACTTTCAAGTTTTAAGGGAACACATACGGGCCCCAGTGAACTAAAACCATTGAATACTAGTACAAGCTGTTTCTTTGGGAAGATTGATTTTCTTAACGTATTTAATGGGTAATAGCAGAAACACCCATTTCTTAACTTAGATAATGTATATAGGAGTATAGGACACTTATGCTTTGTTTGGTTGCAAACAAGAGGGAAGAGAAGAGAAAAGAAGTGAATAACAAAAAGGAAATAAGAAAGAAAAGAAAACAAATTAGATCTCTTGTCTATGTTTGGAAATAAGGAGAGAAGGGGGAAAGAAAAGAGAAGAATTCCTTTGTTTTGTTTGCAATAAGAAAGGAAATGAAAAAAAATATATGTTTTTATTTTTACTTTTATGCCCATATAAATGTGAAAGATGCATAAAAATTATGATTAAATATGTAATTTCATATCATATTATATTATTTATGTGGGTTCTAGTTTTTTAAAAGCCATTATCTCCTTTCAAATCCACCCAAATTGTAAGATAAAAAAAAATCCACCCAAATTGGGCGGATTGCAAATATGTGGGTCCAGGGAATGGGTTTCTGACCTATTGTTATCTGCCATGCTAATCAAACGGAGGAAATGACAACATTCCTTATCATTTCTCTTCTCTTCCTCTCTCTTCCAAGTTTCCAAACTCATTGTTAAAATAATATCAAATTTTTTATTATTCACAAAATGAGAAAATGGAAGAGATATGAAGTTGATATTGTTTGAATAGTCGTGATATTTTTTCCACAATTACTTGTCTAAGTGTGTGGTAATTTGTCGAGATTTCAACTCAAGTACACTTATTACTGCTCTCTTGTCACTATCTCCATCCACAACTCCATTCTTCTAAAATATATTTGAATATTTCAATTACACCTTTGATCATATCAAAACCCACACAACCAATTATGGTCAAATATACAATTAATCCCTATTGATCCTAAATGTTTTGATAATTTTATTAATAATTGAGTAAATAATATACAACATTATACAAGGTTTTAAATAAAATAATTTTCTTTCATTGATACACAATGAGGCTTTGTTTGGTATGAAGGAAAAATGAAATAATAGAAAAGAATAGGAGAATAGAAGAGTTTTTGCATGTAGCTAGCAAATAGGATGACAACACTAATAGAGGAAGAATTAAGTTATGAATCGGCCATGACATGGATGGGCACAAAGGGGTAAATATAAATTTTGCTTGTTCTCCAACTTTTCCCTTATGTTTTCCCTCTTGATTTGGGAGGATTAAAATTTGTGGTCCAAGTTTTCCACCTAAGTCATTTTTCTTTTCATCCATTTTTCCTCCTCAACTAACCAAATAGTAAAGCATACCCATATATCCCCCTCCCCAATTTTCCTTCTTTCTTTTCACCCCAATCAAACATGGTTGAGAGCTATTAGGCTGCTCAATTCCACATAGTTGAGCCTGCAAAAATGAGTTATTATTAAAGAGTTGTTATAGCTGTGTTTGGCAACAATTGTGCTATTAGAGTTTGCTTTTATTAGGGTTATTGTGTTCGCTTTTCATTCTTGCATCCAAAATTTCCACTAATAGACACCATGATCATTAGGTTTTGCTTTTCATTCTTGTAACCAAAACTTCCTCTAAAAGACACCATGATCATTTTTTCTTTTACTAATAAATTAGGAGAGGACTGTGCCATTGCTAACTAGTATATATTATATAATAACAACATGATGAGATATTAATTTTCATATTTTTTTGAATTTCTTTGTTCCAACTGGCCTTTGCCTAAGTCTTTTTATTATATATTGTGTGCTACTTTAAAAATAAAAGGATTTCACACATAAAGTGACTTTCAAATATTGTTCATAGATAATAAAATACGTGGAACACTGTTCATATACAGATAATAATAAATATATATAGACATGGAGGAGCATAAGAAAAATAGCAAAACCAATATTCCAACCAACTTCACAATTATAAGAACTTTTAGGGATTCTAATTGGGTCTTAATTCATGCTTACATGACCATCTTATCCCTACATTTTTCAAATACCAGTGCACTCAAGTTAATTCATGCTCTCCCATCAAAAAAAGAAAAAGAAAAAGATTTTAATTCATGTTCTAAATACCACATTATACTCGAATATCAAATAAATGTTAAAATTTTTCACTAGTATTGACTTCACTACATCTAGGTTTGCATTCCCGTGGACAGAATTAGTTTGCCTTCACTATTTGAACATAGTTTTTGAGGACAAGTTTTCTTTGCTCTAGGTTTGCATTCCTGTGTCAATTCTCCATTGCTCTATCAAGTGTCAAGTGTCAACCAACTTGCGTATCTCCTCAACCAAAAATTTCAATTCTATGATTCCCCAAAGTCCAGGCTATATGGTATCTTCAACGTGATAACAACGTGAATAGAGAATTAAAGATGGCTCCTGGAATTAGTCAAACTTGCACAAATTGCCTCGTTATTAGCATTAAGTCCTTCTAATTAGTGTGATACTTGCACAACTATATATATAATAATAGGTAAAGTTAAGAGAAAATCCAATTAGATTTCAAATGAAATTCAATTAAAGTCTAATTTTGCATCATGTATCCCATTTAATATAAGTTTTTAAATTTTTGTGTCAAGTGAGTTAATTCAATGTAAATAGAGAATTAAAGATGGCTCCTGGAATTAGTCAAACTTGCACAAATTGCCTCGTTATCAGCATTAAGTCCTTCTAATTAGTGTGATAATTGCACAACTATATATATATATATATATATATATATTTTTTTTTTTTTTTGAGAATCACAACTATATATATAATAATAGATAAAACTGAGAGAAAATCCAATTAGATTATAAATGGAATTCAATTAAAGTCTAATTTTGCGGCATGTGTCCCATCTAATATAAGTTTTTAAATTTTTGTGTAAGTGAGTTAATTCAGTGTAAAAATTGCATTTTTATTAGAGTTTAATTTTGTGACATGTATCCCATCTAATCTAAGTTTTTTAATTTTTGTACCAAATGAGTTAATTTAGTGTATTAAACAAGGAGTCCAATATAAATAAACCATAAAAAACATAATTTTTGAATGATTTTATATTTATGAGCCTTTTTTTTTGTAGAACTAAAAACCGAGTTTATAAGTCATCTATATATATATATATATAAGTAAAGTTAAGAGAAAATCCAATTAGAGTCTAATTTTGCGCCACGTGTTCCATCTAATCAAAAATTTTAAAATTTTGAATCAAGTTAGTTAGTTCAGTGTAAAAATTAGATTTCAATTAGAGTTTAATTTTACGGCACATGTTCTGATAGGTCCAAGAAATACGCCCGTCCATACCTTGTATGTGGACGATTAACAGGGACGAGATTGATTGCCCGAATCTACAAGTAAGTCGTCCATACACCTGTCACGACCATCCGTTACAAAATGAACAATAAATACTGGTACCGTTGAAGTATCTGTCAAACTTACTACCTTGCACGGACGTTACAAAGTTGAGGAATTACACCCTCATTATGGCAGAGCCAACGGCTAGAAGGGCACTGAAAACAACCTATATATATCCCCAAACGGGATCCGAAAAAGGTATGAGAAGATTGACTAGAGATTTCACTATCAAAGAAGTATTTGATTCTTTCTAAAAAGAGTTTCCTTTCCTAACTTTGGCATCGGAGGTTTTGTGGCTGGCGCCACACCGGTGACCACATACATTTGTGTTTAGATATACTCTTTGCAGGATCAGGAGCGCGGACTGACGATATCGCTCTGGACGAACATCTCCACTGACGATCTTAGCATCATCAGTTTGGCGCCGTCTGTGGGAATTCGTATCATTCTTGAGCCTTCGGTTCAAGGGTACTGTTCTATTTTAAAGAGATGGAGTCCAGCTGTATCCCAGATCCCGCTGCGCTGTCCCTACAAATCCAAGCACTTGCAGCCACAGTGGAAGAGCTCACCAAGCAAAATCAAGAAATGAAACAACGACTGCAACAAGGGGACAACCACACGGAAGTCAATGGGAATGAGGACGGGGACAGTCATGGGAGACGACCCGGCACTCCAGAAGAACCAAACTCGAGTTTCCTCAGGGAGATGAGGAAAGAAATGGACGAGTTGAGAAGCGCAATTAGAGGAAAGACGGAACAAGGGCTGGACCGAATCGTCAGGAAAACTGATTCCCCTTTTTCCGCAGCCGTCCAGGAGTGCCCGGTACCCTCCAAGTTCCGTTTACCCCAGCTCGAGCCCTTCGACGGATTGAAAGATCCGTTGGATCACCTGAATACTTTCAGGACGACTTTGGGTCTTCAACAGCCTCCTGACGAGATTCTATGTCGATCCTTTCCCACAACCTTGAAAGGAGCCGCCCGAGAATGGTTCACTAAATTACCCACCTCTTCCATAGATAATTTCGAACAGCTAAGCAGTTCGTTTGTGCGTCACTTTGTTGGTGGACAACGTCCAAAAAGAACTGCCGATCACTTGCTCACAATCAAACAAGGAGAGAAAGAGACCTTGAGGTCCTATGTGACACGTTTCACGCGAGGAATGCTGGAAGTAGACGAGTCTGACGATAAGGTGCAACTTACGACCTTTAAAGCAGGACTGAAGTCCAGGGATTTTGTGGCTTCTGTCGCAAAAAATCCTCCCCAGACGATGGCAGAAGCATTGTTGAAAGCGCAGAAGTATATGAACGCTGAAGATGCCCTCGCAGCTATAGACGGGGCAGAAAAGACAAAAGAAAAGAGGAATGAGAATGACGATCGAAGGGGGCAGAAGAGAGACCGGGTTGACAGACGTAATGAAGAAGGGAATAGACGAAGGGACGATAAGAATTCTCGGCAAACGAAATTCACGCCATTAGTGATGCCCGTCGATCAAATTTTGGCGGAGATCAAGGACGAACAACACCTTAAGTGGCCCAGGCCTCTCCAATCACCACCCGGTGTACGTGACAAAAAGAAGTATTGCCGTTTTCACAAGGACCACGGACACTACACAGAGGATTGCAGAGACCTGAAGGAGCAGGTAGAAGAACTTATTCAAAAAGGGAAGCTTCAAAGGTACGTGAAAAGAGGGGAAGCAGGCAGATACGGTAGGAGGGATCAGCCAGGAGGTTTCCAAAGAACTGAAGATCAGCCACCTCGTCCGCAGAACGCAAAAGGAGAAATAAAAACCATCACGGGAGGACCGTCCACAGGAGGCTCGTTCAGATCCCTCAAAAAGTCATACCAAAGGCAAATAAACAGTGTTCATAGCTTACCTCCAGCAAAGCAGCGACGAACGAACCAGGACATGTATTTTTCAGAGGAAGATGCCAGGGGGATAAGGCAACCTCATGACGACCCGCTCGTCATCATGATCATGATTGAGGGGTTCAACACGAGGAGAGTTCTGGTAGATAACGGGAGTTCAGCGGATATTATCTATCTGTCCGCCTTCCAGCAACTGAAGGTAGACCCGAAGAGGCTTCGTCCCTTTGAGTCACCCCTCGTCAGCTTCAGCGGAGACAAGGTGTACCCCCGCGGGATAGTGACGTTGACGGTCACGGCTGGTTCATACCCCCTCCAGGTAACCAACAAACACAATTTTCTGGTTGTAGACTCACCATCGTCTTACAATGTTATCATAGGACGACCAACCCTTAACCGTTGGAAAGCTGCCACATCCACGTACTGCCTGAAGGTAAAGTTTCCTACAGAACAGGGAGTCGGAGAAATAAGGGGAGATCAGGTGTTGGCAAGAGAGTGCTACCAGGCCGTCCTAGCCTCGAAAGAAAACCATACGTGGGTGATCGAGGATAAAACACCTGAGATCGTGGAGAAGCTAGAAACGATAGAACTGGTTGAAGGGGATCCGATAAAGACGACTCAGATAGGGACGGACCTAAACCCGAGGACGAGGGCAGAAATCATTACTTTCCTGAAAAACAGTCTCGATGTATTTGCCTGGAGCCACGAAGATATGCCGGGAATCCCAGCAAGCATCATCCAACACCACCTAAACGTAGATCCGGAAAGGAAGCCCGTCCAGCAAAAAAGAAGAGTTTTCGCCCCTGAACGAAACAAAGCGGTCATGGACGAAGTGAGAAAACTACTTGATGCAAGCTTTATTCGAGAAGTTTATTACCCAGAGTGGTTGGCCAATGTCGTCATGGTCAAGAAGACAAATGGGAAATGGAGGATGTGCGTTGACTTCACAGATCTAAACCAAGCCTGCCCGAAAGATAGCTTCCCCTTACCCAGAATCGACCAACTAGTAGATTCTACGGCCGGGCACAAACTTCTCACTTTCATGGACGCATTCTCGGGGTATAACCAGATACAAATGGCAGAAGAAGATCAAGAAAAAACTGCATTCATCACTAGCCAAGGGCTCTATTGCTATAGGGTCATGCCCTTCGGACTAAAGAACGCAGGAGCCACATACCAGAGATTGGTAAATCAAATGTTCAACAAACAGATTGGGAGAAATGTGGAAGTATACGTCGACGATATGCTCGTAAAAAGCAAAGAAGAAGAGGACCATATGAACGATCTTAAGGAGACATTCAATACGCTCAGGCAGCACAGCATGAAGCTAAACCCCTCCAAGTGTGCTTTCGGGGTCTCCTCAGGGAAGTTCCTCGGGTTTGTGGTTTCGCGAAGGGGAATTGAAGCAAATCCAGAAAAAGTAAAAGCCATCCTGGAAATGTCCTCACCAAGGACGACCAAAGAAGTACAATCGCTCACAGGAAGAGTAGCGGCACTCAACAGGTTCGTCTCGAGAGCAACGGACAAGTGTCTCCCATTCTTTAAAACCCTGAAGAAGGTTTTTGCATGGACTGAGGAGTGCGAGACGGCATTCCAAGATTTGAAACGGTACTTGAGCAACCCCCCGCTCCTAAGTCCGTCCAAGGAAGGAGAAGATCTCTTCTTATACCTGGCAGTATCAGTCACGGCAGTAAGTGCAGCCCTAATCAGGGAGGAGAACAAGGTACAACTCCCCGTGTATTATGTCAGCCAAGCCTTTCAGGGGGCAGAGGCTCGGTATCCCCGGATCGAAAAGATTACTTTCGCCTTAATAATGGCCTCCAGGAAGCTACGCCCATACTTCCAGGCTAACCCGATAAAGGTAATGACGGATCAGCCAATCAAGAAGGCGATGAGCAAACCCGAGGCAGCTGGACGAATGATACAGTGGGCGATCGAACTTAGCCAGTTCGATATTGAATACCGTTCGAGAACAGCCATAAAAGCTCAGGCCTTGGCAGATTTTATAGCGGAATTCACTACCAACGGGCATGAAGAAACACGGGAAGATATCTGGACGATCAACACAGATGGATCGTCTACACAGAAAGGAGGAGGAGCAGGCGTTGTTATTGTCTCTCCCCAGGACGATGTCCTCAAATATGGGGTCCAGCTGAAGTTCCCCATAACTAATAACGAGGCAGAATATGAAGCTCTGCTAACAGGTCTCCGACTAGCTCAGGCATTGGGGGCTGAAAGAATTGTGGTTAAAAGTGATTCCCAGCTCGTCATAGGGCAGGTCAGAGGGGATTTCGAAGCAAAAGAGACGAGGATGCAAAAATATCTAAAGTTAACAAACCAGCTGGTAAGCAATTTCAATCAGGTGGAGTTCTTACAGGTCCCACGGGAACAAAATACAGAAGCTGACGAGGTAGCCCGCAGCGCATCAGCAGATCTTCAGGACAAAAATTATGACTGGAAACTAGAAGAACAAAGTCTCCCAAGCATTAAGGAGTTGCAAGCCTTCTCTGTGCATACACACCAGGGGTGGACGAGTCCGATCCTTGCTTTTCTTAAAGACGGTCAATTGCCTTCAGACACTGAAGAGGCCAGGAAGGTCCGAAGAAGAGCTGCCCGGTTCACTATCTTGAACGATCAACTATTTAGAAGAGGTTTCTCTCAGCCGTATTTAAGATGTGTAGTAGACGAAGAGGCCAAGTATATCCTCGAGGAGGTTCACGGAGGAATCTGTGGAGACCATATGGGGGCAAAGTCACTCGTCAGAAAGATCATGAAGGCAGGCTATTTCTGGCCCACAATGCAGCAAGACGCGGCCGACTTTGTAAAAAAGTGCGACAGCTGCCAAAGATATGGGAACGTTCAACGAGTCCCAGGTGAGACAATGACGAGCATTTCCTCTCCCTGGCCATTCGCACAATGGGGAATCGATATCGTCGGTCCCCTGCCTCAGGGGAAAAGACAAATGAAGTTCCTGATCGTCGCAATCGATTATTTCACGAAGTGGGTCGAAGCAGAGGCACTTGCGACAATCACAGAAGCTAAGGTACAAAATTTTGTGTGGAAAAATATTGTTTGCAGGTTCGGGATTCCTCGGACGATCATATCCGACAACGGTCGTCAGTTCGACTGCCAAGGGTTCAGATCATTCTGCTCAGGCTTAGGCATCAGAAACAAGTATTCTTCACCGGGACACCCTCAGGCCAACGGACAAACAGAAGTAACGAACCGAACCTTGCTCAAGATAATCAAGTCCCGGTTAGTAGGGGCAAAGGGAGCGTGGCCCGAGGAACTGCCGGGCGTTCTATGGGCCTACAGGACGACGGCAAGAACACCAACAGGAGAAACCCCCTTCAACCTAACATATGGTACGGAAGCAGTTATTCCCGTCGAAGTGGGGCTCACTAGCATCAGGAGAAATTTTTTTGACGAAGAAGAAAACAACGACCAGCTAAGATTGAACCTGGACTGCGTGGACGAAGTCAGAGATCAAGCCTCGCAGAGAATGGCCAAATACCAGCAGAAGATGGCGGGATACTACAATCAAAGAGTGAAGCTAAAAAGATTCAACATCGGGGACCTCGTCCTCAGGAAAGTAACTCCTGCGACAAAAGACCCGGCACAAGGCAAACTAGGCCCAACCTGGGAAGGACCTTACAAAGTCGTCCACTACTCACGACAAGGAAGCTACCACTTAGAAGACCAAGAAGGAAACAAGTTACCTCGTCCATGGAATGTCGAGCACCTAAAAAGGTATTACAAGAAAGAACCCATGGCCTAATTGTAAGCAGTTAACAAAATTTAAATCCCATGCTTTCTTTTTGTTCAAACTAATTTTATGCTGTCCACCACAAGTTATGTATTTATGCAAGATTGTATAAGTAATCATTCAGGGCTCTATAAGTGGTTATTCAGCACTCCCCGTGTTATAAATGGCCCTCTCAAAGTTTAAAACGGCTGATAGCCCAGGTCGAAAAGACGATTAAATCCTACGAAAGTATATACATCGTCCAGACCAAAAAGGCCATAAAACTCACTACAAAAGTTTACGTCGTTCCTGATCTAAAGAGACAATAAAAACTTGCGAAAGGATCAGCATCGTCCAGAGCTTTGAAGGAGCTACCACCGTCTAGATCGAAAAGATGATGAGATTCCTGCAAGGAATGCTCATTATCCAGATCAAAATGACGAGGAAATCCTCAAAGCCTGGAAGGAGCTGCCATCGTCTAGATCGAAAAGATGATGAGATTCCCACAAGGAATACTCATTATCCAGATCAAAATGACGAGGAAATCCTTTAACCAACCGAGAACACTCCAACGAAAATCGTCTAAATCTACAGACAGACGAAGGGAATTAATACTTCGAGAAACGAAGAAGTAATTTCAAACTCCTTTAAGGCTGAAGGGGAGAAACGATTGAAATGAGAATGATAAACAACAACGAACAGAACTCATATAAATATGCACAAAAAATGCAAGTTGTTCAAACAAATACCCCAAAACATACGGGGACCTGAAATAGTACTTGTTCAAAAAAGAAAGGAAATGACACTAAGTGTTTATGCTGGAGGAGCCTGGCCGTCACCCTCGTCAGTTGCTGGAGGGTCCTCACCCGAAGCTAGAGGAGCTTGATCCGCCAGAGCAGCCTCGTCCGCCTCTATCTCTTTATCCACTGCTTCAAAGTCCAGGTCGTCCAGGTTGACTCCTTGCCCATGTTTGATCATGTATCTTCTTAGCAGCTCAAACCCCTTGAAGTACCACTGGAACAGCACAGTGTTGTACTCATCCGTCGCCTGGAAAGCAAGGACGGCCTTGGCTACAGCAGCCTTCATCCTTTGGCCCGCGGATGCAAGCAGATCGTCCTTCTGCTTCACCTTCGCCTTTTCAGCCTCAAGCTGCTCGGTCAGGACTTTAATTTGCTCCTTGGAGGTATTATTGGCGTCCATCGCTGCAATCAGATCCTTCCTTAAACCCGAAGCTTCAGCCTCTAAGGCTTCCACCTTCGAAGTGGCCATAACAGCCTTCTCCTCACTCGCCAAGAATTGGGAAGTAAGATGCATCGTTTCCCCCAACACCTAAAGAATTTTAGCTTATGAGTTTTTTTTTTGAGAAAACTATAGAATGACGATAATATGATGCTAAAAGTAAAAAGAACATACCTGCACGAGTTTATGAACGTGCTGGTTCACCAGTTCATGAGAAGGGACGAGAGAAACCTCCTTCCTCTCGTCAGGAGTTAAAAAGTCGTTGGCCCGGGCTACGGCAGCTTCCGCATCGTCCCAAATACTGGAACCCATCTTCTCTTTACCTTTGTGCGATGTCTTTCGCCTTTTTGGTCCAGGGACCTCTTCGATTGAAGCTGCAGGAGAAGCTGTCCTTGCCTCGTCCTGAGCAGGGGTAGACGACCCTCTCTCCACCGCCTCCTTCTCTTTCTCCTTTTCTTTCCCTCTGTCAGTAAACTTCAAAGTTCTCTGACCAATGCTGGAAAGGGGTTCGTTCTTTTTCCCCTTGACTTTCGCGTACAGATCTTTGTTGAATTTGCTCGTCATTTCTGAGAAGAAAGTTAAAGAAAGTTAAAAACGTATATACATATACACACACGTACCATACAAAGTCTACTCACGTTTTTTCTGCTCCCGATCAAGAGCTTGAAGGACGTAGAGTGAAGGTTCAGGTCCCAAACAGTGACGAGCCAAAGTACGCGGATCGATAAGCTCGTTGAAATCTTCGATCGTCCTTGAATATCTAATCGCCTCCTGAACTCTCGCTTCGAATCGGCTGTCAAGACCAGGACGCTCCTTCACTGCAAAAAAAAAAAAAAAAAAGAAAAAAAAGAAAAGGGTCATTCAAGATTATATTAACGATCAAAAAGGAAGCAACGAGGATAAGAAAGGGAGCATAAAAAGACAAACGCACCAAGGCCAGGGATCTCCCACCGACGCAGCAGCCTGGGGACATTTCCCCAAACGTCATCTGACAAGGTCTCCCAACCATCTCCGGACACAAAAAAATACCTTGACTTCCAGTAACGGAAGGACGAAGGGAGATCGCCTACCAAACGTGACCTCCTCTCCCAAGGGACGAGCTCATAGTATCCGAATTCCCTAGACTCTTTTAGACGATAGAGACTAGTAAGCTCGTTCACCGTGATCATCTCTCCATCTGCTATGATCGTCCAGATGACCATACAGCTTATAACAATTCTCCAAGAATTGGGCATAAGTTGCCCAGGAGCAATGTGCAGATGATCTAGAAGCTCCATGATAAATGGATGAACGGGGAACCTTAGACCACCCAGGAAGGCTGCCTCATAAAAGCAAACTTCTCCATGGGCAAAAGCACAAGCTTTTTCACCTTTTCTGGGGAGACGAACCCTAGTTTCCGCCGGAAATTGAAACCTATCCCTAAACCTACTGAAAACATCGACCTTCAAATTACACTTTTCCCTAAGAGCATGGAAGGGACGAGGGACGACAGTAGAAGACGAAGGAAGATTGGACGAAGGAAGCACAGAGGTAGCCGTGTCCAATACAGCCCCGTCCACGGCCGCGCCAGAAGAAGAACCTCCTTCAGGATCACTCGACCTCACCACGGAACCCATTTTTTCCCTCTCAAGGACCCCGCGAACAGATTTGAACCAAGAAAAGGACTGCTGCAACAATGGGTGCAGTTCACTCAGCGCTAAGCCTAAACCACTCCCCTCAACCACAAAATCGCCAAGGTATGGACACCGTTCGTCGGAAAACTCTAGAGAACCTCCCAGACGCGCAAAAAGAAAAGCAACAGAAGGACAGATTTGCTGAAATGATGTATAGTCCACCATTAAAGAAGGGACACACACACAACGGAAAAGGAAACTAAGCAAAAACAAAGCAAGAAAAAAAGGAAAAAGAGCAGAAAAGAAGGGATACGCACCTGAAGAGAAGGAAACAGAATCGGAGGTCGAAAAAGTAAAGCAGCCACGGCAGCAAGGTCCAGAATCAAACACAAAGAAGACGAAAAGAGGAAAAACCCAGAAAAACCAAAGAAATACGAAACGCAGGAAATAAAAGGAAAGAGAAAGGTCAAAGCTAAAAGGCATGCTTTGGAAAACCGCGGGAAACCGAAAAGACATTCACCGGAAACGATGCCTACCCACCAGTCAGAACTAGACACGTGGCCACGACGCACGCCACGCCGCCAGAAGGCAATCAATGCGGAGGGCACTTCCCAAAACATAAAAAATATATATATATATATATATAAAACCCTTTCGTATTCCTAAGATCGTCCAACCTTTGGACGATCCTGGAATAAGGGGGCAGCTGATAGGTCCAAGAAATACGCCCGTCCATACCTTGTATGTGGACGATTAACAGGGACGAGATTGATTGCCCGAATCTACAAGTAAGTCGTCCATACACCTGTCACGACCATCCGTTACAAAATGAACAATAAATACTGGTACCGTTGAAGTATCTGTCAAACTTACTACCTTGCACGGACGTTACAAAGTTGAGGAATTACACCCTCATTATGGCAGAGCCAACGGCTAGAAGGGCACTGAAAACAACCTATATATATCCCCAAACGGGATCCGAAAAAGGTACGAGAATATTGACTAGAAATTTCACTATCAAAGAAGTATTTGATTCTTTCTAAAAAGAGTTTCCTTTCCTAACTTTGGCATCGGAGGTTTTGTGGCTGGCGCCACACCGGTGACCACATACATTTGTGTTTAGATATACTCTTTGCAGGATCAGGAGCGCGGACTGACGATATCGCTCTGGACGAACATCTCCACTGACGATCTTAGCATCATCATGTTCCATCTAATTGAAGTTTTTTAATTTTTGTACCAAATGAGTTAATTTAAAGTAGAAAACGAGGAGTCCAATATAAATAAATCATAAAAAACATAATCATATATTTAACACTACATATAAAATTAGAGGAAGAGAGAGTTTGAATGATTTTTTATTTATGAGCCTTTTTTTATAACTAAAAAAGTTTCATTTGGCACAAAAATTATATATATATATATATATATATATATATATTAATAGGTAAAATTTAGAAAAAATCAAATTATATTCTACAATTGAAGTCCAATTTTGCGCCATGTGTCCTAAATTATTTATTTTTAAAAAGAGTTTTATTTCTTAATTTTGAAATCAAATGTGGGATTATATCATAAATATCCATTCAAGTGAGTTATTGTGTACAAAAACCAAAGAGTCTAGAATTAATGAACATAAAAATATTTTAAAAAATGGACAATTTACATTTTCTACCTAATAACATTCTTACAAGACTTTTTAAAGAGTTAAAAAATATATATAAGAATAACTATCGATAATATTTAAATTATATATGTAAGATTAATATACCATGCATCTTAATGTGTGTCTTTTAAGTATATCTATGCATATACATGGAGTTACAAGCTAATTTATATAACGAGTAATACCACAGACACAAGCTATATAACAACACAAGTACTAGGACATCTTAGGAAAATTTTCATTTTTATATAAATTTTCATGGCAAAAATAATGACTCGGAATATTTAGCAAATCTTTCAAAGGCAAGAGTTCCTTAGCTCTTTTTTGTTGGATGTAAAATTAAAAATTAAAAACATAGTTGTTAAAAGTTTGCACTGGAACAAGAGTACACTCACTAACTGAGATTTGCATTAAATGTAACACAGGAAATCAATCAAATTCAAAAAGGAAGAAACCAATAAATTATGCAACTTAACACTACTGAATGTTTCCAAAACTGTAAATAATGCGAGAAAGTGAGCCACATACCAAATGATCACTTGTTCTAATCCTTTATTTCTCTCTCTCACACACACAGGCCACTTGTTTATTCAAAAACACTATTGGGCTATTAGCAAAATAAATAAATGAGTAAATGACATATTGGGCGGGTCACCTGGCCCAACAAGCCTGGGCCAGTTAGTTTTATTATCACGAGTAAATGGCTAGACCCTCTTTTGTCTTCTCAAAAGTTTTGTTTTTGTTTGTCTAGTTATAAAATCGGTGGATTCGAGTTAGCTCAACTGGATGGTTGAATAAGATATTTAGAATTCAATCTCTGTTACACCAAGAACTAATTGGTGTCTTAGTCTGATGATAAAGAGCTATTATCAGGAGCGGACGCCATATCTTAAAATTATCTCCAAAAAAAAAAAAAAAGATATAAAATGTAAAACAAATATACAAGCCCAAAAAAATTACCGAACAACAAAATTTACCAATAGTAAAGCTAAAAAGAAAAAAAAAAATTAAGTCCAATTAACCTATTTTACCCAAAACAAATAACATGACCCTTTAAAAAATTTCAAACAAAATATTTTATCTAGCAGATATGTGTGCAACAAAGAAAAAAAAAAAAAAAAACCCTCAGTGAGGTTAAGCAACAGAGTTTAAAGCCAAAGTCATCGCCACATGCAACCAGCATCAAAGCCGCCCTCCAAACTTCAAGTCTTGGCTCCGTCCCTACCCAAACTCGACCAAAAAAGAACTTGGGTTAGATTCAGTGCTCTTATGTACTAAACTAGTCAAGATCATGACACATGGTCAAAACACGTATCATGATTTTGATGGGATTGGCACTAGACCCAATTTTTGCCCCCACAAAAAAAGCTCATCTCATATTGTAGTGTAAGATGATTAGTGGAATAAATCTAGGATCTATATTTTGCTAACTCATTTAAAATTTAAATATGGTTACACTAAACTTGAGTTAATGAATTTGCAAAAGGTAGACCCTATATTTATTCCACTTTGATAATAGCCATTAAATGGACACTCTCCATTCGGAAAAATTATATTATGTTTCGGGTGTATATGCTATCTCTCTCACAGTAGTTGGGTCCCACACAGTCGTGGGACCCAGCTGTTGTGAGAGAGATGGCATATACACCCGAAACATGATATACTCCAAATCCTTTTCACGGGAGGGAAAGAATGCATCTTGTTGTGTAATCCATAAACTTAATGGTCCTATGAACCCAATCATTCTACTATAATTGAGTTGTCTACCTTTGGATTTTGATCAAAAGACCCACCTAACTCCCTCAAAAAAGAAATTATTCCGTACACCATTATTACGCCTCTAATGTAAGAATTGGCTTCATGGGAGGAGGGAATAATGCACAAAATGCATAGAATAATTTCACCATTTAAAGATTCAAACCACGAATATGAGACACTACAAAATATATCATTAGACTCATTATTATTAGCATTTACCATAATGATAATCCAGCTCTTGATTGTTAGACCAGTAATAAAATTAAAATAAAGCTACTGATTTTTCGAATTTCTGGTGTCATTGCCAAATTCAGCAGGGCTTATTCAAGTTTGATTCTTTTATTTTTCTAACAAATTTAATAATTCAGTTTTTTCTCTTGACACATAACTAAATATCGTTTATATTTCTAACATCAATTTACCAAATACCATAGAAGGTTTCACTGTCTGGGTTCGAAGCTCAATTGAGCTAGCTAGTTTGATCTACATCTACTACGGAGGCAACGATCATAACCCACAAGCAATTTCATGTAGCAATAAAATTTTGAAATCTCAAAGCACATCACATTATCCTTTTTCTATTCCTAAAATAAATAAATAAAAAACAATTCTAAGGACTTGCAAATTAATATATATAACAAAAGATTTTATTATACAACAAGCAGTTTTAACTTATAACAAGCAACACTATGTAATGCTCCTCCAATCGTGCTGTATCAATAGTTGGTCAATAAAACTTTTTCCTCCAACAACATTAGCTTTTTGACTAAAACCTACTTGCTACCTAACTGACCCTTCAAGCTTCAAACTCATAAGTTGATTATTTACTTCAAGAGCCAAACTCATCAGGAATCTCATAGAAAACATCCCTGCAAAACCCAGAAATCATGGCAGCCATGGCTTTCTCAAACTCAATTTCCCTTTGCTGAAAGTAAAATAGTTGATCTTCACCAATTTTGGAGGTACTGGATTCATGTTCAATGCGAGCGGTGGGGTTCTTCACCTGTCAAACAGAACATTTTAGTGTATAAGCCACAAATAAGGATGACAAATTTCAACAATATAAGGTTAGGGAAGAACTTCAACAAAATACTTTGACACGCATATTTTTTCATTGTAATCACTGACACAAAAATTATGGCAGCAACATTTAGAGCCAACCAATGGAAATGACATAATTCCATCAATCATTTTGTCCTACCTAAAACAAGTTTAATTGTTTATTTATTCATTTATTTTCTGTACTTCTCACTGGGATAACTGGAATGACCCCATCATTGTGTCATGTCCAAAAGATGGATTATAAAAAGCTTACCATATGATTTTGCAATTTTGCAAGTAGATAATTAGAGGCTGTTTGGATTGGCAATTTTCATGACTCAATTCTCAGTTTTCATAACTCAATTCTCAAAAATGGTGGGACTCATAGCAAAATACTCGTTTGCCTGCACCAATACTCTATTTCCATAACTCTGTTTCCAATACTCAATTCTCTATTTTTTGAGTTATGAGTTATGGAAACTGAAAATAACTTTTGGCTGTTTTCAGTTTCCAATTCTCATAACTCAATGACATTTTTGTAATTAAACATACAAGAGGGACCCACCGTCATAACTTCAGTCACACCTTTTGACCTTTTCAACTTTTTTTTTTCCTTTCCTCTGGGTTCGGTCTTCTCCACTCCTCTGGGTTTCCTCTTTTTTTTTTCCTTTCTTCTTTGGTGGGTTCGGTCTTCTATCTGAACCTTTTTTTTTTCTTTCTTCTTTCGTTGGGTTCGGTTCGGTCTTCTCCTGGGTTTTTTTTTTCTTCTTCAGTGAGTTCAGGTTTCTGGGTACTGAAAAAAAAAAAAAAAAAAAAAAAAAAAAAGCCTGCACCAGTGACAGTTATGGGACCCACAAATAGTGTGAAAAATATTGAGTAATGAAAATTGAGTGATAGTGCCAAACGGGTGTGGTATTTAGAGTGATGGGTGATGAGTGATGAGTGATGAGTTATGAAAATTGAGTGACGAAAATTGAGTGATGAAATTTTTGAAGCCAAACAGCCTCTTAGTTCTGCACTTTCAACTCCAAGAAGAGCCTTTCACAATTTTGAAACTAATTCAATGACATATTTTACAGTTTTGCTAGCTCATGCACTTATCATTTTGTAATAACTCCATCAATTTTGAAGTGTAACCCCCAAATAATAGGTCAACAGATACAGATCCTCTGATACAAAAGCTGCAACATCTCAGAGGGAAATAAAACCAAAATACCTTACACATAATGTATTAACTTCCATCTCAAAATGTTGTTCCATCTGCTCAGAAACAGTAAGTCAGTACCTTTTTGAAGTGCGACAAACATGAATAAGAAATGATGATTTTAAAAACATTGAGAAGTCACTAAACTTAGCTGACATTGATAGGAGATGGAAATAAGACAAGCAACTGTGAACCGATAGTCCTGGAGGTGGACGTACCTGAAAGGCTGAAAAGGGTGTTCAATGGAGTAAAATAGATGTTACCAAGAAGCTGGCCAAGGGGAAAAAAAGTAAAAATAGAAAATGACGAATAGAGATGGATCTTCTTTAAATAGAAGAGGCTCCCAAAATTGAAATTTCTGTTACCAGTGTGGCAAACTTGGACATGGTGAGAATGTTCCAATGGTGCCTGGAGCAGAGGAAAAGATCTACCAGTACGGGGCATGGCTGAGAGGTGAGCTAGGAGAAGGTTTATGCATGGGTGGATTGGAACGAACTGGCGGTGGCGATACTCACCAGTTCTTCAGCCAAGCTAAAGGCGGAATACGGGAAGGAGAGGGTCCTGAACTCTCGCACGTGACAGCTGTGTATCAAAGGGTTGGTGGAGCACACCTGCAGCAAGAGGGTCAACCTAAGATCCCACGTGAGTTGGATGTCTCATGGGCAGATAAAGATCTAACACACGACTGGCCTACCAACCCTGAAGTGCGAGCGAAAAGTCAATACTTTAGGAAAAGGCCAAAGCCTTGCCACAAGCTTCGCAACACAGGAAATCTCAGATGCAGATTTGTCAGACCTGATTGTGGTCCAAGTGCAGAGGGTAGCGGTGACAAGAGAGGGATTAAGCCTTGGAGAAGATGATGAAGAGACATACATGCAAGAACAAGATTTTAACGAGGAGCAGTCCAATAAGGGCTCCACTGCTATGGTGTGTAATGAAGAAATGGGCTGGGTCAAAGAGCCAAATGGGCCTAACAGTGCCTACTGGAGAAGAATAAAGAGATTAAACAAAAGCCACAGCCCAAAAACTCTTCTAAAAACAAGTGGTACGAAACAGGTTGGACCAATTCCACTTCAGGAGCTTGACCCAAATATTACTGATCTTAAGTGTATAAATTAAGGGCATAGAGTATACAAAGGAAACTTAAGATGGAAAACAAATCATGGTTGGCGGTGTGGCACCCAACTCAATGAGAATCATATCCTGGAACTACCGAGGGCTTGGGAATCCTTAATTAGTTCAAGCCCTCAAGGATATGGTGAGGGCAGAAGATCCCAAGCCAGTCTTCTTAATAGAAACAAAGGCTGGCCTTAGTTGGATGGAAAGGCTCAAGTATGACTTGGAATTTATACAAGGCCTGATTGTGCCTAGTGATGGTAAAAGTGGAGGTCTTGCTTTGCTCTGGAAGGAAGAAATGAATGTGAATGTTGAAACTTATTCTAATTCTCATATTGATGCAATAATTACTAATCCAGCCACTGATTTAGTCTGGAAAGTGATCAGTTTCTACGGCCATCCTGACTCTCAGATGTGGCATACATCTTGGAAGCTTTTGGAATGTCTCAACCCTCATTTCAATCTACCATGGGTGGTTTTTGGCGATTTTAATGAGATTACTCATTTAGAGGAGAAAAGTGGCTAGTTAGAGAGAGATGTCAATAAAATGTTAGCTTTCTGAGATTCCTTAGAAGCCTATGGTCTTACTGATCTTGGTTTCTCTAGACCACGCTTTACTTGGTGTAATTGTAGACTTGGAGAGGAGCGAATGTTTGGCCAAACACGTATTGACCCCTTGTGATAAATTAACCAATTAATTTAGTCAAGTGAATTAATTAAGTTAATTAGCATGCAATGAGCGTGGTAGCACAAACAAATCACCAAATAAACTAAGTATGCAGCGGAAAATAAATTGACATGGTGATTTGTTTACAAATGAGGAAAACCTACACGGCAAAAACCCCACCGGGTGATTTTCAAGTCACCACTCCCGAAATTCTACTATTATCACAACAAGCGGTTACAAGTAAAGGAATCCCAGTACCTTATACTAGGAATGGCAACGGGTCGAGTTCGGGCCGAGTTTTTCCATACCCGGACCCGACCCGCGGGGCAAGACCCGAGGCCCGGACCCGGCCCGTTTAGGGTACCGGGTTTTTTCCCGGGGCCCAGACCCGCCCCAGCTGGGCCCCGTTTAGGGATTGGGCCCAATTTGTGGCCCAACCAAAAAAAAAAAAAATTTAAGCCCAAATTTAAGCCCAATTCGCCTCGAATCCCTTGCCGTTCTCACTGCTCATCCCAGTCTTAAACCTCTGGGAAACAAACACAACCCTATTCCGTTAAGAAAAGAGAAAACACAGAAGCCACCGTCCCTCGACTTCTCCATTCCATTCCAGGTGAGGATTCCATCACTCCTTGCTACGTACTTTAGTTTCTCTGCCATTTCGTTTCGCAGCTTCTTTTGAAGATTACAAATTAATGGACTCTGCTTATCACAAATCATAGAAACAAAAAACAACAACAACAAGATATGATTCTCGCAGCATCGACCCACTTTTTAATCACTGTTCCAACAAGCCCATCTCACAGTCACACAAAGAAAAACTTGTTGCTCTGTATGTACCCATTGGTGCCTGACCCTCTCGGAGTCTGTAACCCTATTCCATTATACATCTCTGAAGAAAAAAACCAAACCAAATTCAAAATAATACTTAGATTTCAAATTCGAAGCAATAGAAAATTTTGAAAAAATCCTAGTATATGGAATGAAATGAACCATCTAGATCTATCATTGTCAACAATAACAATAGATTTAAGGAAAGAAAAAGAGAGAATCGGAATTTCTATATATTTTCCAGGGAAACAAACAAGATCGAAGAATCTACGGTTACCTTTGGTTGGCGTCTTGGCGAGCAATGAAACGGTGCGATCTGGCTGTTAGAGCGAGAGAGTGTCGGAGTGAGTTGCTGAGAGAGAAGGAGTGTTGGACTGAGCTGAAATGAGGGATTGAGCTGAAATGAGGGAGAGGAACTTCGGATTGAGGAAGGGAGCTGAGTGAAGAAATGACTAATGAGGAGAGGAATTAGGGTTAGATACTTAGGAATATATATATATAGAGGGTATTTTAGTAATTTTAGGTACCGGGTTTTTAAACGGGGCGGGTTTCGGGCCGGGTCTCGGGTCGGGTTTCGGGTTTTTTGATAAAATCCGGATCCGACCCGGACCCGCTTCGGGTTTTTTTTTTAAAAACCCATACCCGACCCTATTTCTAATCGGACCGGGTAAAATCCGGCCCATTAGGGTCGGGCCGGACCGGGTACCCGCGGGTCGGGCAAAAATTGCCATCCCTACCTTATACCAACCTACAGTTGAACCCTTACCCCAATACTCGATTGGACTTGTTCTGTAGTAACAATTTCTCCTTTTGATGCACGGCTCCCAAGTACGTGACTAATCAATGCGCGGATCCCAGTACACGGCTTACTCCTTTGCACGAATCCAAGTATGTGACTAACTCCACAACAACCCTTTGATTGTTGTAGTTGATTTACAGCAGCTTCACATAGAAACACCAATAACATTTTCAATGTTGGTGGAAGAGACTTTACTTGGTTACAGAACCCAAAGGCGTACAAGAAACGCAACAAGAACTTTTTCTTCTGTAGGAGGAGGCTAGGGTTTCAAAAAGAAAACCTTATGAAGCTCTCTAGGGTTAGGTTTTTCTTTTCCCACCTCCTTTAAATAGGAGCTTAATGGGCTCTCCTATTCCAAATAGGTTTACACAAACCTTGGGCTTTCCTAGTCCAATAAGGATTATACAAACCTATAAACAAATACCTTTTAGAATAAAAACGTTGCTGGCTATAATCTGAAAACCCGAAGCTCGATCGATCGAGACATCTGTCGAGCTTTAATGAATCTCGACAGATCGAGCTTCTGTCGAGGAGGTATCGAGACCTGTAAATTGCACTTTTCTTGAGCAGTTCTTGAGTAATCTACATGTTTTCAAATTAACCACTTGTGATGATCATCTTGAACCTACTTAGATTTACCCAAATACAAGTAAAGTGCGTTTTGTCAAAAGATATGCCAATTACATAAAAATATGTCCCTAACAGCGAACATTGATCAAATTGGACAGGATGGTGGCAAACAATGAATGGATGGATCTATTCCCAGATGCAAAGGTGCAACATAAATCAATGTCGACCTTTGATCACTGCTTGTTGATCTTGTATCCCAAAAGTAATAGTTAGCCCGTCGACGAAAGCGGTGATTTTGATTTGAATCATTGTGGATTAGAGATGAAAGCTGTAAAGAGGTGGTTGAATCAACGTGGGTTTTGGGTACTAATTTTAATGGACACCCCTCAATCCAAGACACAATAAAGGAGTGCCAATCTCAGCTTCAATGGTGGAATAAAAACATCCTTAGTAACATCAACAAATAGCTTAGAGAGAAATACACTCCCTTCGAAAGGAGATTAATGAATTGTTGACTCGCCAAGATGAAAGGTGGAAGGCGGTGATTTCGATTTGAATCAATGTGGATTAGAGATGAAAGCTGTAAAGAGGTGGTTGAATCAACGTGGGTTTTGGGTACTAATTTTAATGGAGACCCCTCAATCCAAGACACAATAAAGGAGTGCCAATCTCAGCTTCAATGGTGGAATAAAAACATCCTTAGTAACATCAACAAATAGCTTAGGGAGAATTACACTCTCTTCGAAAGGAGATTAATGAATTGTTGGTGATTTCGATTTGAATCAATGTGGATTAGAGATGAAAGCTGTAAAGAGGTGGTTGAATCAACGTGGGTTTTGGGTACTAATTTTAATGGAGACCCCTCAATCCAAGACACAATAAAGGAGTGCCAATCTCAGCTTCAATGGTGGAATAAAAACATCCTTAGTAACATCAACAAATAGCTTAGGGAGAAACACACTCCCTTCGAAAGGAGATTAATGAATTGTTGACTCGCCAAGATGAAAGGTGGAAGCAAAGATCAAAGTCCTTGTGGCTCCTATAGGGGGAACAAAACATAAAGTTCTTTCATACGATGGCGAGCGAAAGACACTAAAGGAATAGAATTATGAAATTGGAAGATGAAAATGGTGTGTGGAGAGAAGGAGACGAAGCGGTAGAAAAGATAGATCAAGAATATTATACAGCCATATACACTTATGACAGTCCAAGCAACTTTGATGATGTTGTACAAGCTTTAGATGGTATGGTAACACAAGAGATGAATGACTCGCTATTGAGAGATTTCCAACCAGAAGAAGTAGCTATTGCCCTCCAGCAAATGCACCCAATCAAATCTCTAGGACCAGATGGTATGCTTCTGATATTTTATATAAAAAAATCTAGAATATTGTAGGACCAAATGTCATTTATTGTGTTCTAAATACCCTGAATTCTGGGATCATGCTGACGGACATAAATGAAACCCATATATGCCTCATTCCAAAAACCATAAACCCCTAAAAAATTTATGAGTATTGCCCCATTAGCCTTAGCAATGTACTCTCCAGAATCATATAAAAAGTCCTTGCCAACAGCCTTAAAAAAATCATACCATCTATCATTAAGGAAGTTCAAAATGCCTTTGTTACCGATAGATTTATAATGGATAATGTTCTTGTGGCGTTTAAATAATGCATTACATAAATCAAACTAGAAAAGGAAAAGGACTTGTAGCCATAAAACTTGACATGAGCAAGGCTTTTGATAAGGTAGAGTGGTCTTGCTTAGAAGCTATAATGAGGCAACTACTTTTCCACGAAATGTGGATTTCATTAATGATGATGTGTATTACCACTATATCATACTCTATACTTGTTAATGGGAAACCTAAAGGTGCAATCCATCCTTCACGGGGCATTCGCGAAGGGGATCCCTTATCTCCTTATTTATTTATCTTGTGTGCAGAGGGCCTTTCGGCTATGCTAAAGAAAGCGGAGCTGTCAAGGTGCTTCAGAGGCATATCATTGTGTAATTGGGCTCCACAAATCTCCTACTTATTTTTCATGGACGACAGCATCATCTTTTGTAGGGAAAATATTTAAGAGTGTAATCAGGTACTTAGAGTTCTCCATGAGTATGACGTGGCATCGGGACAAAAGCTGAATAGAGAAAAAAAAATTCCCTCTTCTTTAGCAAGAATATGAAGACAAATACTTAAGATGAAATTTAAAATCTTCTTGGCGCGGAGGCTATAAAGCAACATGAAAGGTACTTGGGTCTTTCCTCATTGATCGGTGGAGGAAAAAGAAAGGCTTTCAACCAAATAAAAGACCAAGTGGGGAAGAAGATAGTTGGATGGAAAGGAAAACTATTATCAAGTGCAAGAAAAGAGACACTAATTAAAGTGGTTGCTTAAGCCACCTCACTTACACAATGAGTTGTTTCATGCTTCCAGACTCTATGTAAGGAATTATGCTCAATGATCAGCAAATTTTGGTGGGGCCAAAGGAAGGATGAGAAAAAAATTGTCATAGATAGCATGGGAAAACCTATGTATGCCCAAGGCAGATGGGGGTAGGGACTTGAAAGCTTTTAACTTGGCTCTCCTAGCCAAACAAGGCTGGCGCCTTCTCTAGAATACCGACTCTCTTTTTCACTTGGTCTTTAAAGCTAAGTATTTCCCTGATAACTCCTTTTTGGATGCTTAGCTTAGTAAAAGGCCATCCTTTACTTGGAGAAGCATTCTTGCATCAAAAGAGGTCTTAGTAGAGGGGATTGGATGGAACATTGGTTGGAGAAAAGGTTCATATTTGGGATGATAAATGGATCCCAACCCTAACAACATTCAGAGTTATGAGCCCAAGGAAGCTTGTTGTGGGAGAAAATAATGTCTCATCTCTAATTGAGAGGGACATAGGCTCTTGGAAATCTAAAGTTGTGAGAAACAATTTCCTCCCATATGAAGCTAATGTTATCTTAGGCATTCCCCTTAGTTCAGGCCCCCCTTTCTGATTCCATTGTATGGACTGCAACTTAAAATGGAATTTTTTCTGTGAAGAGTGCATATCATGTAGCCAAAA
This sequence comes from Quercus aquifolioides, assembly GCA_019022515.1. Taxonomy (NCBI): domain Eukaryota; kingdom Viridiplantae; phylum Streptophyta; class Magnoliopsida; order Fagales; family Fagaceae; genus Quercus; species Quercus aquifolioides. The sequence goes on along the minus strand of CM032334.1, from coordinate 33,953,703 downwards.
AGTTGAAAGCCCTCCAAAACCATGGAGAATGCTTAGATCACTCCCAAATGTCTGCTCTATGGAATTTCATCTAGAAGCTAAAATGCCCAAACAAGATTTGAAATTTCATTTGGCGAGCCTGTAAAGACATTCTCCCCATCAAAACCAGACTTTGGGATAGAATAATCCAGACAGATATTGATTGTGATATTTGCGGATTTGTGGAAACAGCAGGCCACGTCTTTTGGAGCTGCGACCTTGCAATGGATGTGTGGAACCTTTTTGGTATTCGGCCATCAGCCCAAGATTGGCAACCAAAAAACTTCCTAGAGCTATATGAGTTTCTCAAAGATAAAATTCCCTCCCAAGATATTGAGCTACTAGCAATCACAGCATGGAGTCTTTGGAATAATAGAATTGTAGTGACACATGGAAAACCTTGTAAACAAGCAACTTTAATTAACTATTATGCATACCATTACCTGAAGGAATATTGTCATGCCATGACACCCCCTCCCCCAAAGCACGCTAAAGGCCCTGTGGTGTGGACTCCACCACAAGACTTTTATAAGGCCAATGTGGATGGAGCTGTCTTCAAAGACTTGGGCCATTGTGAAATTGGTGCGGTAATCCGCAACAACAAAGGTCAGATCATGGGAGCTATGTCAAAGAGATTTCCTTTTCCTCTTGGCACTCTAGAAGTTGAAGCAAAGGCGACAGAATGTTGGATCAAAATGATTGCTGGGACTCAAAGACATCATCTTAGAAGGGGACTCCCAGGTAGTTATGCACTCTATGGCTAGTTTTCACCCTGCTCGTCTACCTATCCAATAGGTGGTTGTTGGAACAAAAGCTTGGCTATCAATTTTTACTTCATGGAAAGAAACATTTACTAGTAGACAATATAACTCTATTGCTCATCTCTTAGCTAGATATGCTAATGAAATTCCTAAATATACAATTTGGGTGGAGGATACGCCACCCATTATTGCATCTCAGATTGAACTTGATGTACTATCTTTGGGCTCTTGCCCAGTTTAAATGAAATCAGTATCTTCCTATAAAAATAAAAATAAAAAGAGAACCAATGTAAATGATAATTGGAGTTTTGAATGCTCCAAATGTAATATCTATACTATAATATACAGGGAAGCACTGAATTGGTGCCAAACTTCATTTTGTTATTCACTCTCATGTATCATATTAAAAAAGGGTGTGGCTTCTGTCCAGTGTCCTGTGATATTGGACTTACTGCGGTCATGACACGTGTCCATTTTTGGACACGTGTCATGATCGCAACGGGTCCAGTACACTGGAGGCACAGGACAAAAGCCACACCCATTAAAAAACAACCTTAAAATCATGAAATAAATATACAAAAGGGGAAAAGACTGAGATTGTTAAAACATATGTGTTTTCACTTGTTAAGAACATATGTCACTTATTTATGTAAATTGGCTAATCCTTTTGACAAAACGCACTCTACTTGTAATTGGGTAGTTCTAGGTGTTTTTAATACTTCAAGAAACAAGGTTTCAAGATCAAGTGTTGAAGTCATCAAGTCTGTCCAAGAAAAACAAGCTGAAGTGCAAAATCATTAAAGCTCGACACCTTCTCGATAGCTCCTCGACACCTGCTATCTGTCGAGATTTAAGAAAATCAGAATTCTGATATGATTTCTTGGGATTCGTGAATATGTCTTTGGGTCTTCTTTTCTCCTAACCCTAGACATATAAAAGGACTATTTTAAGAGCCGTCAAAGAAGACACAAGTTGCACAAGCATTGAGCAAACTCTGTTCAAGCAATTTGTGATCAAAGACGAAGTTCTTGACCTAGTTCATCTTCTCTGAAGAAGTTGCTGTGTATTTGCACCAAAGGGTTTTGTAACCAAGCATCTTCCTGATCTTCATCGTGTAGGATGAACTAAAGAACTTTGCAGCCAACCTCTCCTTCTAAGTTGGTGTTTGAAGTCGCGTACTGGGATCCGCGCATTGGTTAGTCACGTACTTGGGAGCCGTGCATCAAAAGGGGGAACTATCACTACAGATCAAGTCCAATTGGGTATTGGGGTAAGGGTTCAACTGTAGGTTGATAAGGTACTTGAGATTCCTTTACTTGTAACCGCTTGATTTGATAATAGTGGAGTTTCGAGAATGGTGACCTGAAAATCACCTGGTGGGGTTTTTGCCGTAAGGGTTTTCCCCATTCGTAAACAAATCACCGTGTCATTTAATTTCCGCTACATATTTAGTTATTTGGTGATTTGTTTGTGCTTCCACGTATTTGCATGTTAAATTGATTAATTAATAACTTGGCTAATTAATTAATTGGTTTAATCACAATGGGTCATTCAGTTTGTGGCCTATCAGAGATCAAGTACTAAAATTGGGAGGAAACTTGGCGAGAGAAGTTTTAATTCACCAATATTTACTATTTTACCCTTTTGGTTAGTCTCTATTTTCCTTTTTTTAAAACATTTTTTGATATATATTTTTTTTAAATGTTTGTTTTGACACCTATAACAAGACAAAAATTTATATTAAAAAAAGGTCTACAAAGACGATTGGGAGAATATCTACATATTTGTACAATATGTTAATGAATTGATGTGTTTTTATTGGAAAAAATTATACTCCCTCCGTCCCAATATGTTTGTCCTCTATTCCATTTTGGGATGTCCCAAAATATTGTCCTGTTTCTATAAATAAAAGTCATTAATTTATTAATATTCTTATTATACCCCTACTTTATTTTCAAAACTATTTGAAAAGAAAACTAACAAATATTTAAAAAATTAATCTAATTGGGGCACCTTTTTAGTTGCCTCATTAAGAATAACTCTTTTTTTAAAAAAAAACTGATAAATTAATTTAAGGGTAGTTTTGTAAACTTATACATTTTTATAAGGCAGACAAGACAATAAATGATGTTCCCTTAAAAAGTTTGACTTTTCAAACAGGACAAACAAACTGGGACGGAGGGAGTAAATAATAATATTGAATTAGGATGAAAATTTCCAATTTTTTGAGTTTATAAATAGAACATAAAATAATAAATACAATGGATAGGTTGGTGGATTGAATATATATATATATATATATATATATAGAGAGAGAGAGAGAGAGAGAGAGAGAGAGAGAGATAATAACTAAGTGAATTATTATTACATAATTTTAGAACTCGTTTCTAACTAAATGAATGATTATTATTATATAAAATGCATAATTTTTTATATTTTTCCTTATATATAATGTCTCTAATTAAAATTATCAATAAAACATTTTCTATTTTTTTTTTATAATTCCTTATTTACTAATGAAGAGGGTGAGTTGAACTCAAGTAATTAAATCTTTTCTAATACTTATATAAATAAGGTTATCCTAAAATAATTAATTCCAAACTTGAGATTAAAAAATTAATTGTATTTGTACACCTAAAAGAAATTTCATTTTTAAGTCTTATTTTGATATTTAAATCATATGTTTTAGTGTTGATTTTATTCATATGGTTAACACCCTAATTTATACAACTTGAGTAATGTCTCTAATTATATTGTGATCTAGCCTTCAAGAACACATATATTAATATACAGATGAAAAACAATCAAAATTTCTAAACTTTAAAAAAAAAAAATGAAAAAGAAGTTATGTAAAGATAAATTTACATATGATTTTGGACCAATGAATCATATTTAGCCAAATATTATGTATAATCTAAAAAGATATAGGAGGAATTTTAAATTGAATTTAGTTAGACTTTCGAATAAATATGGGAGGAATTCCGCAAACTAAGAAATTTACCCAAAGAACAAATAGAATTTTAAAATATAAAAATATCTAAACATTGATAAAATCTTAACAATCAATAAGTAAAAGTAATTTGGAATTAGAATGCATTATCGCACATGAAAGACATGTTTTGAACCAAATTTTTCGTAGTGATAGCCAATTGAAAAAATCAAAACACTTACAAACTAAATACATAGAATAACCAAAACCTAAAACACACAAATAGTTCAAAAGTTAAGAATTTAAAATAAATAAATAAAATACTTACTGTAGGGTCACAATTTGTAGCCCAAGTCCAAAAGATATGGGAAGTAGGCCCAATGAGTCCAACACAATTTTTAGAGAATGGGTGAAAGAACTGGACTTTTAGTTAATTTAGCAACGGTTAATAGAGATCTGAAAGATGAACAAGTAGGAAAGACACGTAAAAACTGCATGAACTGGCTGTTCGAGGGGATGAATTATAGGATAAATCAATGGAACTGAATGCTAATACAGATTTGAATACTACAGTCGTTCTTTTCTCCTCTTTTTTCGATCCCCCTCTCATGGGAGGTCTTTCACATTATATCGTTCTTTTCAGACCATCTTTATCGTACACTTGTTATCCATCTAAGCCTTCACTTGAGTGCATGTCCCATCAGACATCTTCTTTGACTCTCTGTGAAGAGTGGTAGCTGAAACTGCATTGTTCAGGGGTCCTCTCCACATAAATGCGGCAAGAATAGTTGCTGCAATGCATTTAATGCGATGGTAGCAGCTTTTCTTTTAGATATTTCTGAGCTATTATCACCTTTGTACGTACCTAAAGTTCATCCTTATCGTTGGAACTTCTTGGAAGATCTCCCAAATTGCCCAAATACAGGTTTGACTGATATTCATCGTATCTGAGAAGGAGATACTCTTCGGACTATATTCCTCCATTCTTTCCTCATGTGATTCTTAACTTTGGGGCCTCTCCCAATCATTTACTCCTCCTCGAATATGTCCACTTCTTCGGATAAGGCCCAAGGCCCAATATACAAATTTGGGCCTTTATCCCCACACTTACCTAAGAGAAACTAAGAATTTAAATGGTTGTCTTTTGTTTTGCTTCTTTATAGTAGACTTCTTTGACATAATATCTATACATGAAAATTTAGAAACAAATAATAATAAGTAAGATGAATTTATTTAATCAAAACTATCATATCAAAATACATATGCGCAAGTTGCAACTTGGAAAAGAAAAAAAACGAAAACATGGGGTGCAAGAAGGATTCTATGAAAAAACCATCAGTAAATATATATAAGTTTTGAAATTTTAATAATAGATTTTTAGTTGGAGTAGGATTTAAATTTCTGAAACTTAGATGATAAAGTTTTAACTAATTTAAATTAGGGGTAATTACACTCTTCTCCCTTGAGGTTTGGGGAAATAATACTCCACTCCAAACTTAAACGGAAAAAACGCTTTTCCCCAATTAACATTCAATTGACTAAATTTTGTTAAATTAATGTTTAAAATTTTGTGTATTTACATGCCCTCTGCTTAAGGGCAAGTTTTCAATATTATCTTATTTCCTAATTAAAATTCATTGTTTTAAAATTTTAATTATTAAAGTGTATTTTAAAAGATTAAGTATGAATTTTGCTTAGTATTTTGTTTTCTTTTTTCAATAGGTTATGGAGATATTTGCTATTGCAAATGCTTTAGTACTTGATAAATTTTGCATTTTTATTCTAAATTTATCAATTTTTTTTACTAACTATTGTTAAACTTTTGTAAAGATATTCTTATAAAAATTAGAATATTTCATTACTAATATAAAAAGGGGGGGGGGGGGGGAGGGGAAGTGTTAATTTCTTCAAATTTCATGGGAGGGAAGGGTTTTCTCCATTCAAGTTTGGAGTAGAGTGTCATTCCCACAAACCTCAAGGGAGGGGAGTGTAAATACCCATTTAAATTATAATTAAATCTTATCCCTTGATAGAGGAAATATATCCTAACAATTAATAAAATAATTTTTTCAAATAATTAATAAAACGTAAGACGCAACTTGAGGGGGAAAAAAGCGAGGGGTGTTGTGTGGGATTCCAAATTTTAGTTTAGAAATTATTTATTTCTAGGGAGGAAGTTAAAAAAAAAAAAATTATAATAGACTTTTAGTTTGAATAAAATTTAAATTTGTTTAAATTCAAATGATAAAGTTTTACATAAATTAAACTATTGTCAATTTTATCCCTTAAATTAGTGTTTTGTTAAAGAGCAAGACTTAGGTACAGTACTTAGGTGTTGTTCCTTATGTTCCCCTTTTAAGATTTTGCCATGTGGATTTTTTCTCATGGGACACTAACACAAAATGAATTTTCAGTGACGAAAATATTCGTCACTAAAAGTCCAGTTTTTCGTAGCTAAGGACCTTTAACGACGAAATCTACTAATTAGCGACGAAACTCATTTCGTCGCTAAAAGTCCTAGCGATGAAAAATTTCGTCACTAAAAGTCCGATTAGTTTTTTTAAAAAAAACTTTTAGCAACGAAAACGTTTCGTCGCTAAATGTTTTCCTCGCTAAAAACACTATTCAGCGACGAAAATATTTCATCGCCAAAAACACTTTAGTTTATTAAATCTTTTTAGTGACGAACAATTTCATCACTAAAACTATTTTCAGGTACATATAGTGATGAAAAAGTTCGTCACTAAAACTATTTTTAAGAAAATCCAAGCACATATAGCGACAAAAATTTTCATCACTAAAACTATTTCTTACAAAATTCTGCTACATTTAGCGACGAAATTTTTTCATCACTATTACAATTTTTTGTTGCTATATTTGGTGACAGAAAAATTCGTCGCTAAAACTTATTTTCTGTTTTTATTTTTTTCATAGCTTTGATATTAACTTGTAACCTGTCATTGCATTATTAAAACCTCACATTTGAATAAAACATTTATTTCAACAACACATTTATAAAAAAATGATCCATACATTCCACAAGTAAAAAATAAAACAAGTATCCAATTCAGACTCCTTACATACAATAATTGTTTGCAATACACATACAATAACACAACATGTTTTATAACAATACAAAAAGTGTAACATAATAAAATTAGGACCAACAGAAGATGTCCTCAAATGTCTTCAAATAATGCCAAAAGTAAATGCCCTAAAAGCCACCAATAAGAAATCTGCACAAATATAAAAACAATACTACATTAAAATTGTAAAGTAAACACATTAACTATGTTATAAGAAACATTTCTAACAATGCATTAAGAGTAGCCATACCAATGAATTAAAATCACAACTCCTAATGTATAAGTTGTAGAAAGCAAATATAGATTTTCAAGTGTAATATAATACAATTAGTTTCAAATAATGCATTAAAAAAAGTAGTCACACCATGTAGTGCAGGTCAATTGCTAAAATAAAGTACTAATCAATAAGTGTTTTAACTTGAAGACGAACCACCTCCATAGGTAAGAGTGTCATCATAACCCTTGCTCCTCAAAAAGTTAAGAATATTCTTTTGGACCTCTTCTTGCTTAGCTTGCGCCTCTTGGTCCCTAACTCTTCCCTCTTTGAGCTCAATTATCTCACTTTCTAGACGATGGATATATTCCACCGAGGAACTAGATGAGGCGGTGTTTACTAGAGAAGAGGAAGGTCTCATGCCAAGTCATTTTACAATACCAGACTTCTTCTTAAAAACCAAGTTTGAGATCTCCTCTTGTGTAAGGGGAATTGCATTAGGATCTTGACAATGATCCTCTTGCACTTCGATAATAGTTTCCTATCATTTGAAAGAGAGAAGGAAACAAACAATCACAACATTAATACTACATATGTTATAGGTTTACAAACATGATATAGATAGAATGATACACATACATATGTTGCTTCATCCTCATGGTGTACCCACATATGTCTTTAGATTGAAATTTGAAATGAACATCTTTGAATATTTTTGCTAATTCAGGAACTTGACCACCATTATTATTTGTCTGATTAATTAACATTCGAGTGTTAGATAGATATAGTTAATTAATCACAACATGTAATATACTAAAGTTTAAGAAAATAAAAAAACACACACCTCTTCATCAACCCTAATAGCAAGTGTCTTTGTCCCGCACCTATGTTTGCCTAAAGTTTTTTTTTCCTATTTTCAAAGTTTTTATTTTTATTTTATTTTTTCTAATAAAGAATGTTAGGTTCTAAAGATTTAGGAATTTATGTATTTAGAACTCTAATTTGTATTATTGGCAAACCATGATCAAAACAGGTTGTTTAGTCTTGTTTAGGCTTGCTCAAAGTTGTGTCTTTCATGTAAAGTTGGAATCGAGAGGCTGCAGATGCATTGGTGCATTTCGGCCTGGCTCGATCGATCGAATCTCGGGCAAAATGCTTTTCTGCAGAATTTTCCAACTCAGCCCTAACTCATTAAACGTTTTGGGTTTTCTGTTTTTACCCTAGGTATATAAAGAAAAACCCTAGCCACGTTTTGAGAGTTGCTCCTGTTGTATTGTTGCTCATACTTTTCTGTTTTGTGTAAATCTCTTGTGAGATCTAGAGGAGCTTTCCTTTACACAAAGCTTAGGGTTTTCAAGGTAGAGATAGTATCAACATCTTGATGATCAACTCGGTTGCTGCCATTGGAGTTTAAAGAATAACAAGCGTGGGTGCTTGTAGCTGATTGGAGAATCCAAGAAAGAAGGAGTCCGTGGATTCGGAGCTTGCACGTGGTCGTGTCAGTAAGTTCTACTGGTAGGTAGCATTAGGAAGTCGAGCGGGGAGCTTGTAAGTCCTTTTGTATGAACTTCGATTCTTTCGCATAGTGGATTCAGTTTACCTTGAGGATAGCTAGGTCAAATCCTCCCCAGGTTTTTACCGTGTGGTTTCCTGGGTGATCATATCATTGTGTTATTTATATTTCCGCTGCTTTGTATTCTTGATATGATTATGTGATTGTGATAACCTAGAATTGTATAATTTGACTAAGTTAATCACTTGACTAATTAACTAGGTTAATCTGGTTGGTTTAAGGGGTCTAAAACCGTTCAAAGAACATTCAAGATATTTATTAGATCATGAATAAAACAATATACATTTACTTCATCTAAGTATTAATCTAATCATTGGATAACATAATATAATAAACATTGGATAATAATAATATATGCATAAATAATTTACCAGCCATTCCTCGTTGGTCCATTTCCCATCAATGAGTCCAATCAACTACTCAAGTGTGTCATTCTTTGGCAGGTGGCTTCTTACATAGTTAGCACGAGCTTTTTATAAGCCTGATGCAACTTATTGGAGTTGCAACTCAATAATCTTTCATATTTTATATTTAATGTTTTCGTTATCAAGTTGGACTCTCCTTGTAGCTCAAATTGATTTTGTAAAATGAAGTGTAAATGTATTATAAAAATATTATTATATGAATTTAATATACTTAGTGACAACAAAGATGAATTAGATGTTATCAATGTAAATTTACCGTGATATTTTGAAGCACCACATCTCTAGTAGCAGCATCAACACTTTTCCAATTTTTCACGTTGTAACTAGACAGATTACTTCTCACTTGTATGCCAACTTGATTGACAATCTTGCATGCATTCTTCCCAACAGGAGCAGCATACTCTGCAGCTATACGTACTAGCACTTTTTTCAACAAGTGCTCGTACTGCTATACCACGTGTTGTTCCACAAGTATTTCTACTAGTAGATCCTATTTTGACATTATCAATGTTAAAAAATTATACATTCCATGCATTCATTCTTCCCCACGGAATATTACCACTCAAGTCCACAACCGTCCTTGCAAAATAATAAATGCATTGACCCCTTCAATATATGGATGACTTAATCTGCCATCCGGTGTCTTACCCATTGTCATCCAACTTTTATCCATGTTTGACTACAATTGCAAGGTGAATGCTACTTTAGTAAAATAAGGACAACTCATGCATAATGTATTCTAACATCTAAGTCTATAAGCTACTTAGATAAAGTTCTATCCCATTCATAAATGCACAAGTCTATATTAATACTTAGGCTACATTTGTTTTGGCTGAAAATGAATTCGGGAAAATAATTTACACCCTGCCGTTTGTTTGGTTGCGCATGGAAAATTGGGTCAAACGGAAAATCATTTCCGTTGACCGTAAAATATGCCCACTCACCCATAAAACCATTTCAGGTTTCATTTTACCTTCAAATGATTTCCACCCCAAGAAAATAGAAGAGAGAGAGAAATAGCAAGAAGAGATCGCACCAGAAGCACCGGTCTCGTTGCACCCCAGCACCAGCGAGATCATGCTGCCAGAAGCACCGTCAGATCGCCGTCCTCAACCCCAGCACACCAGATCACCGTCCTCATCCCCTTCGCCGGTTTGATCACGCCATAGGTTCATGCCTCAGCCTCACGGGACCGTCATCGTCTTTGCCACAGATCTACACCGCCGGTCAAGGAAGCTTTCTCTTCTCTATTCCTCTCTCTTTCCCTCTGACTAACCAAAGACGAGAAGCTATCAGACCCACCCATGATCTCTTATCTACAAACCAATCTTGTCGTTGTTGCCTCCTTCAGACCCACCCACCGATCTCGCCACTGTCAGACCCACCCGCCCATCTCGCCTCCTTCAGATCCACTCACCGATCTGTGGTCCTGTACCAATATTTTCTCTCAATCTATCTCTCCCTCTCCCTCTCTCACGATCGGTGCTTACATTTGAGAAAGACTGAATTTTTTTTTTTGGCTATGTTTTATTATTGATTTGGTTTATATATTCAAATTTCCTATTATAATATTTGTTTGGAAGTTGAGAAAATGTGTTTTCTAGAGAATTTTCAGAAACACAACCAAACACCTGAAATCATTTTCATTTTCGGAAAATATTTTCATTTGAAAATATTTTACACTTTGAAATCATTTTACATTGAACCAAACGCAGCCTTAAATAAATATACATTGTACAATCAAACACTCCCAATATCAATTTATACCACCTTATAACACTATGCAAGCCACCTACTTGCTCCAACACAACAACCCACCACAAAACCAATCACAAACATCACAAATATATAGTGTTTACAAGTATTGAAATCAATTAAAGTACTATTCATCACATCTAATCAACAAGGTCCATTTGCATTTGCAAGAAATTAAAAACACTCTCAATATGAATTTAAACCACCTTATAACACCATGCAAGCCACCCGTTTGCTCCAATATAAACCCACTACAAAACCAATCACAAACATCACAAGTACAATGCCTACAAGTATTGAAATCAATTAAAGTACTATTCATCACATCTATTCAACAAGGTCCATTCACATTTGCAAGAAATTAAAAACACTCTAAATATGAATTTAAACTACTTTATAACACCATGCAAGCCACCCGCTTGCTCCAACACAACAACCCACCACAAAACCAATCACAAACATCACAAGTATAGAGTGTTTACAAGTATTGAAATCAATTAAAGTACTATTCATCACATCTAATCAACAAGGTCCATTTACATTTGCAAGAAATTAAAAACACTCATAATATGAATTTAAACTACCTTATAACACCATGCTAGCCACCCACTTGCTCCAACATAACAACCCACAATAAAACCAATCACAAACATCACAAGTATAGAGTTTTATAGGTATTTAAATAGATTTTACTTACTATGATCAAGCTAAGCGTACAAATTTTAAAAAAAAGTCCAAAGTTATCACAACCAATATGTATTTAGCCTGCAAAAGAAAAGTTAAATTTATAAAAATTAGGCAACTTTCCCTCAAGGGTTTAAAAATCAAAATATGAATATGCCTCACTGCAAGTGAAAAAAGAACTTAAAAATACAAGATCCAACACTGGCAAATTTATACCTAATTAATATATATTATATATATATATATATGAGGCCCAAAGATATAAGGCCCAACCATTAATTTGAAAATATGATGAATTGGATTCTGCTCTGAATGGTAGACAGTATAACAAAAAAAAAAAATTATGAAACCAAACATTGCCCATGCTCAAGTAGAAAAGCAAGTATACCATTACAGTAAAAAGTACTTTCATATGACAGTATAATAACAAGCACTCCAACAACAACTGCAATATAATTCCTACTGTTGTATGTTTTTTTCCTTACCTTTTCTAAGCAATCAATCAGAGTATAAATCAAATTAAATTTCCTTTTTTCTTTCATTTACTTTCTTAAGCAATAAATCATGGATCTAAACTAATAGCACAACCACTCATCTTTTTCCTTTTCTCTAAGCCTCCTAAAGCTTGAAATTTTCTCTACCACCCATTTAGTTTCCAAGAAATCACAGTAAAAGATATGAACTTTGCATTCAAGTTCTCACATTTCCTTAGAGAAATTAAGAATTTTCCTTTCAAATTTCATATGGGTTTTTGTTTATCTTACTTATTGATTCGATGGGGCTATGGAGAAACTGATTCTTTCTCGGTAGCACTGACCACCCGGCGATCAATGCGAGAAGTAATTTTCTTCTTCCCCAAACAATCTGATTTGTTGGCTAAGCTTTGATCTTTGACTTTCACAGATCTAAGCCTCTTTCTATTCCCCCACAGCAACCCAAACAATCACTAACCTTGTCATTACATTCAACCAAAAACCATTAAATTTCTTCTACAGTAATAAATAAAAAAACACAATCCAATTATGGCTTAACTAACACTTGGTTATGAAGCTAGAATTATTAAATATATCATAAAGCTTCAACCTTTTTGTTCTATCAAAAAAAAAAGAAAAAAAGCAATCAATTATAGAAATTCATAGGTGCAAATCGAGTCCTATACCTAGATTGACTTTAGAAAACCAATAATACTCAAACTAATAAATAAGGGTGCGTTTGTTTTGGCTGAAAATAGTTTCAGGAAATCATTTTACACCCTTCTATGTGTTTGGTAAGCACCGAAAATTAGGTCAAACGGAAATCAATTTCCGCTTTGACCATAAAATACCCTTCCAAAGCTGGAAATAAATTTCAGTTTCTATTTTACCTTCAAATGAATTCTAGGGCTCACAGACAAAGAGAGAGAGAGAGAGAGAGGGAAAGAGCAAGAAGAGAGAGCATAGGTGGCCGCCTAGCCAAGCTCCGACCAGCCCAGATCGTGCCACCCCCACCGCCACCCCTACTGCCCAGATCACGTGCCGGCCAAACACCTAAGACCCACAAGCACCAGGCCACAAACACCCAAGGCCCACAAACACCGGTCCACCTAGATCTCAGCCCACCCCTCCCTTATCATCGATCCACCTCTCTGATCGCCAGCCATGCACCGACGAGCTCCGATCTTGACAACCGACCGCAGGCCGTGCTCCACCAGGTTCTCTAACGTACTGGCCACCACTGACCACCAGCCCACTCCACTCCACTCCCAAACCCACCCGATCTGGCCGTCGCCGCCTCCATCCATTCCGATCCTCTCTTTCCCTCAATCTCTCATTCTTTCTTCCCCCTCTCACCTAGTTTGTGAATAAATTTCAGTTTTTATTTTGATTTTTTGTTGTGTTAAGTGTATATTTTGAATTTTTCTGTTATAAAATTTGTTTGGGAGTTGAGAAAATGTGAAAAATTTGTAGGAAAATAGCATTTTCAGAATGTTACCAAACACCTAAAATCATTTTCTAGACTATTTTCCATTGCAAAACCAAACACCCGAATTTTATTTTCTTTACAGGAATTCACTTTCCCCTGCATTCATTTTACACTCGAAATTCGATTTACATTGAACCAAACGCAACCTAAATAAACATAATTTTGTATCAATTTTCATGGAGAACACAAAGAAACACCCCTTACGTCTGTGCCAAGCACGTCCAGGTTTACTTTACACCCTTCACTTTCATTCTCTTTTTTCCTCTGTTTCTATTAAACGGCGCATTAATCTTAAATTATATATATATATGGTAGTGGACTTGTTGTTGAGAACTATATATGAAAAAAAGATGTTATAATTAATTTGATAGTTCTTAATGATTTCTACAAATCTCAAAGTGACATTTTTATTTTTATTTTTTTAGTGAGGAATAAAAACTTAATAAAAATTTAAACAAAACCCAGAAAAAGTGAGAGAGAAGTAGGCACCATACCTCCTTGGAGCCTTTAAGCAGAGGTGGAAGAGCGAAACGGAGGCAGCGACTCGTTCGGCAGCGGCAAGAACTAAGGGATGACCGGGCTTAGTGGTGGCAAGGTGAAGGATGGCCGTAGTTAGTGGCGGCAAGCGAGGGAGAGAGAGGATCAAAGGTAGATCGGGCTGTGTTTGTGATGGGTTTGTGAGGGGAAGGGAGATGAGTTTGGGAAGGGAAGGGAGGCGAAGAGACAGGATGGGTTTGGGAGGGAAAGGGAGGTGAAGAGACGGTTGGGTTTGGGAGGCAAAGGGTCGGCGGCGAGATGAGGGAAGGGTGAGAGATGGGTCGATGGTGGAGGAGAGAGGGAGTGGGTGATATGGAGAGGTGGGGAAATGGGAGGGTTGACGGTGAAGTTCAGGAGGTTGGCGGCGGCGTGCTCAGATCGGCGGCAGCGGGTCTGGGCTGTGGTGTCGACGGTGGGAGGGAGGAGAATCGGGTTAAAGGGAGAGACTTTTGGGAGCTGATGAAAATAAAAGGGGAGAAGTAAAAAATAAGGAGCTAAAAATAAGTGGCATCACCTATAGCGACGACAATTTTTTGTTGCTAAAAACTTACACATTTAGCGACAAATTATTTTGTCGCTATAAATTAAATAATTTTCTTGCCTACAATTTTGTTTCGCGCCCTTAATTCAACACACCATACAGCGACGAAATCTAGTTTTCGTTGCTAAAAATTATCAATTTTTTTATAATTAGCGATGAAATATAAATTTCGTTGCTATAGGTTACCTTTTTGGGACGAAAAAAATTTCCTTGCTAAATTTCATCGCTAAATATACATTTTGTTGTAGTGGAAGGAAGTATATTTTTTAGTTAAGTAGTCACATAGCTGAATCTTAAGAGGAGAACTTAAGGAACAGTACCTAAGGTACTGTACCTAAGTTTTGTCATTTGTTAAAATACTTATTGTTACTTTATCTAAAGAAATTAATAGGAACAAATAAGTTATTGTTTTTATCAACTGAAACTTAGATGTATGTTACATGTTTTGTTAAAATAATTATTGTTACTTTATTTAAAGAAATTGATAAGAACAAATAAGTACTTACATGCATGTTGCATGTTTGTTAAAACACTTACTATTATTTTATCTAAAATGCATGTTACATATTTTTTTTTAAACACTTATTGTTACTTAATCTAAATAAACTAATAAGAACAAATAAGTTGTTTCTATCAACTGAAACTTAGATGCGTGTTGCATGCTTTAGTAAAACACTTATTGTTATTTTATCTAAAGAAATTAATAGGAACAAATAAGTTGTTGTCTCTATCTAAAAATTGTTTTTATCTAAAATATTGTTGTAATTTGGTAAAGCCACTTGCGCAACCACGATTTCTAAGCTCAACTTTTATTCTTTCTTAAAAAAAAAAAATAGTATATGATATGATATGATTATATATATATATATATATATATATAATTTATTTATTTGGGTGAGATATAATAGTATTATCACCTAAAATGGTATCAATTCAATTAGATTTACAACAAGCCATAAAAAATTTGAAACATGCTCATTAAAATTTAAAAAAAAAAATTTATAAGAAAATTAAAATTCATTTGTTAATGCAATAGTGCAATATGTTATTTACATATTCATGTTATTGTTATCTTCAGGTAATATGAAAAATAATGAAAAAAATGATTCTTATCATAGTAATAAATTGATATAAACACGGCTGAATTCAAAGCTGCATAGTAACTAGTTAAATGCATTGGACGCGTTACTTTATTTTAAAAAATTGATAAAAACAAATAAGTTGTTGTCTCTATCAAATGAAACTTAAATGCATGTTGCATGTTTTGGGATTTTTTTTTTTTTTTTTTTGATAAATTGTTGCATGTTTTGTTAAAACACTTATTGTTACTTTATCTAAAAAAAAAAATTAGAACAAATAAGTTATTGTCTTTATCAATTGGAACTTAGATACATGTTACATTTTTATTAAAACACTTATTACTATTTTATCTAAAGAAATTTATAAAAATAAATAAATTGTTGTCTCTATCTAAAAAATTGTTTTAATCCAAAAATTTTCTATAATTTGGTAAAACCACTTGGCGCAACCACGGCTTCCAAGCCCAAATTTTATTATATAGTAATTGAAATAATCTTCATTTTAACTTCACATACGTATACACTTAGATTAAGTTAGAGTAGAATTTCTATTTTGTATTTTTTTTAAACCACGTTAATTTTTTTTTTTTAAAGTATCCTTATCCCATATTTCTATGTAGTTTTTTTTTTTATTTGTTTTTTTTATGAGATTATTCATGTTGATGTAGTTAAAAGAATATCCCGTTATCCACTACACTTTTTCATTTATTTAAGTAAAATTATTAATTTTTAAAATTTTAGGTTACTTATAAAATCTCTCTCATTTTTTGTTTTTACATATGTTCAACTCTATCAAAAATAAACCCAAGTTGATATAATCTCAAAAAAAAAAAAAGGTTAGAAAGTGTAAGGAGAGGTAGTGCCTAATTTTATGAGATATGGAGAAACGTGGTAGAAAAAAAAAACTATTTTTTAATTTTAAATTTACCTAAAATTTAAGAGTTTTATTTAAAGTCCACGGCTTAATTGGCTTGAAAGTCCCTTAGATAGTATTATAGATAGTGTTGGATATGGTAAATTCCACTAATATATTCTGAGATAAGGGCTAATGCCAACCAAGTTAAAGACTTTTCAAAACTGATCAATGTGGTCTTTGAAGCCAACTTAGTCTCTAAAACAGTTTTTTTTTTTTTTTTTTATTAAGACTAACTGGCTTAACAATATTTAAAGACTAAGTTGGTTTTAAGAACCAAATTTGGTAAGTTTTGAAAAGCTTTGAACCTATTTGGAATTAACCCAAATCTCAAGGTATATTAATAAAATTTACCCTATTAGATAAATCATAGAAGACTTTGAAGAAATTTACCCTGAGATTTGGGTTAATGTCAATTAGGTCCAAGACTTTTTAAATTTGACTAATTTGATTCCTAAAGCCAACTTAGTCTCTAAGTATGTTAAGCTCGTTAGACATTTTTCTCAACTGTTTTAAGGACTAACGGTTGGTTTTAGGAACCAAATTTGTCAGTTTTAGAAATTTACCCTAAATGTTACTATGCTACTTGATTTTTACTCTTTCACCTTTTCACTGGTGTGAGATCTTTCTTCATTGGCCATAGGAGAGGAGCTTGAATTTTATCACGAACTTAAACTCTCCATCAAAAGAAGTCTGCTAAGTGCTAAGCCGCTTGATGTTTTTTTGGTTGTGATATTTTGATCTTCTGCGCTGGTCTCATGAGTCCAGTGTATACAAGATTTTCTAGAATGGAGGAAGACCAAAGCAGTACATGCTACATGCCTTCATGGTCCCATGCACTAGGTCACTGCACTTAGGTAGTAACCAAATCTATTGCTAACTTGCGAGCTCGTTCTTTATTTATGCAAATAATTAGAAAAACAAAAATCATTTTCTTTGAGTTTATGATTACTGATTACATAGCATATTCCCTATGTTATTACTTAGCCCTAAGGTATTGGTTTAAGAATTATTTTTAAAAACATTTTATGGAAAAATAATAAATTAATTAATTTTTCTGACAACTTTTATATTTTTCATGAAAGTAACGTTAAAAACTTTACTAATATAATTTGTTAATAATTACCGTAAGGCTACTCGTTAACATGACTCTATTACTTACTAGATATTTAACGCACACCGTTCCAAATTTAGGCATAAACATTTGGAAGACTGCATTTGATAGAATAAAGGCGAAACTACACTATTGGTCCCTGAAGTTTACCCGGAGTGCGCAATCGGTCCCTTAAGTTTGAAACAAGCACAATTAGTCCCTTAAGTTTTAAAACTGAGTTGTGTTGGTCCTTTTACTAACGGTTGTTAATGGTGTTACTTATGTGGTTAATGAAACAATGACTTGGCTTTTTTTTTTTAACGATATGGCATGTTTTTAATTAAAAAATTAGAAACTAAATTTACACGTGAGAAAAAAAATTCACTAGTACCAAATTAAAAAATTTATTTTCCATCTGTTGGAAAATCCCACAACGAGAGAGAAAGGGAGAGAGGGAAGAAATCAACAAGGGGAGGTGGAGAAGCACCCAACATGACAACACACCGGCGAAGACAAAAATCAGCAATACCTGAGAGGGTTTTCAATAAGGGGAGGTGGAGAAGCACCAAGCCACAAACGGAGAGAGGGATGAGAGAGGGAGACTGAGAGTGAAAATGGTATGGGTATGGACCTGTCTAATCGCCCTCTCTAGTGAAGGGTGGGTTCCGATGGGGCAATCGCTGGGTTTCATCTGGGTTTTCTCTTTATGATTTCATCTGGTTTTTTTTTTTTTTTTTGGTCTTTGGTCATGTAAATTGCACTTATTGATTGGGTTTTTTTTTTTTGGCTTGATTTTCGGCTTTGAATTCTGATTGGCTAGATCAAATGCAATGTAGATGCTGATTTTGGATTGGATTTTTTTGTGGGTTCAAGGTGGTAGAGGTGGGGGTTACAATTGTGGTGGTTGGGGTGGGTTTTTGTTATGGGTTCAATCGTTTGTGGCTGTCAATCACTCACTACCCCTTTCTCTCTCTGTCATGCCTTTGTTAAACAATTATCAGATTTGTTTTTAATCCAGTTAATATGATTTTTCAATTTCATCTGGAAACTATTTTTTTTTTTAATTTTTTAATTAAAAACATACCACTTTGTTAAAAAAAATGCCAAGTTATTGTTCTGTTAGCCACGTAAGTAACATCGTTAACAGCAGTTAGTAAAAGGACCAACAGAACTCAGTTTTAAAACTTAAGAGACTAATTGTGCTCACTTCAAACTTAAGAGATCAATTGCGCACACATAATAAACTTTAGGGACCAATAGTGTAATTTTGCCTAAAATAAAACATGGGTGAAAAGGATTCTGCGTTTCCTGTTGGGTGGTAGTTAACAAATTTTGATGAAAAGGATAGCGCCACTTAAAAGCATTTGAGTTATTGAAACCATCTAACTCATACAAAAAGGATGGATAAGATTGCGCCACTTTGCCGCTTGTAGTCCAAGAGCCTTACCTACCAGGCAGTCTACCACCACAAAGAATGAGCCGCTCTATCTACCTCTTAAAAATTAAAAGGGAGATGTTAATAGATCGTTCATTAATTTAGGAATTATTTTTAAAAATATATTATGAAAAAATATTAAAATAATTAATTTTTTAAATTTTTTATAAAACTTTCTTAACATGATTTATTAACAATTATTTTAAGAGTAACTATTAATATAACCAAAATTAAAATTTAAATATAATTAATAAAATATTCTAGTTGTAAAAATATAGGGCTTGCCTTAAAAATTTCTAGTACCAACATCTTTTAAGTGAACCAATTGCAAGCATGGATATGAAAAACAAGTTAACTCAAACGTGGCAGTGGCAGTGTGGCACCACTTATTTTCATATATTTATCGGTTTGGTATGGAGGAAAACATCGAAGGCTGCAAAGGCCTCATTGGTTCAGACACAAAGGATCGTCAAATTTAACAAACTACAGGGTGTGACTAGCAAATTAAGATTGCTTGACTAATAAACAAACCAAAGGCAAAGTAAAGAGACAGGGGTATGGTAATAGTCTAAGCAAAGATATCCTCAATGGGCTTGCCCTCCAATTTGGCTTTCTCCAAATCCTGCAACTGTTGCTCCTTGGCCAGTTTCTTTAGCCTGGCAAGCTCAAGGTCCTTACTCATCTTCCTCCTGTACATCTCTGCAAAAGTAATGGGCTCCTCTAGCACTGACTTCTCTCCCTCTCTGATCTTCAGAGGGTACACTGTTGCCTCTGGTGCTGGGTTCTGGAAAGTGGCTATGGACAATCGGCTGCTGTTTGAGTTCACCACTGCTTGGTGATCAGCATTCTTGAACCTCCCATTACTCAGATACTGTTTCAGAAATAATCCAAGTGAATTTAATCAATTACTTGGCTAGCTGGCTAGCACAAAATTACACCGTTTATTTCGTCAATTTCATGGTTCAAATTTTATGTTAAAAATGCAATGATTATTAAATGATGTGACAGTTTGTTTGTATTAAGGGTCACGTTTGAAATGGAGAAAACCTTGTTCCAAATATTGAAAAATATGATTAGAGATTTAGAGAGCTTACGTGACCATGATCTCCGAGATTGACCACAAAAGCTCCTTCAACAGGTTGAACAGTGATCCATGTTTTTCCTCCATCTCTAGTAGCTTGGAGACCACCAACCTGATCCTGAAGCAAGAGAGTGATGGTACCAGGGTCGGTGTGACGCTTGAGTCCGAGTGTGAGGTCAGGTTGTGGACATTTTGGATAGTAATTAACCACAACCTTTTGGTCCATGTCCACACATGCTTTAGTCAAAGCCTCCTTCTCCAAACCCATGGCTTCAGATAAGACCTCCAAGAGCTTGCATGCTAATCCCATTAATTTCTCACTGTATTGCTCTGTCACTGCTTTCCACCCCTCTGGCTTGTCTGGCCACCTTGAGTAGTCTCGGGTCCTTAGTGGGTATGAAAAATATGTCACAATTTCACGCCAATCTTGCACTGCTTCTCCCTGCAATAAAAATAATCATCTTCATTGACATTGAGCTTCATGGGCAAGATGACCTTACAGGTCCTTTTGGTTGAAAAAAACTTTTAAGGATAATAAGGACCTTTAATTGGATACACGGTCTAACGCAATGTTTTTTTAACAATTTTTTTTTTTTTTATAGAAAAATATATATATTACCTAACATGAACGAAATGTCACTGTTGGCTATTCAGATTAAGACAAAATCATGTAAATTATCAAAAATAAAAACAAAAACAAAAACAAAAACAAAATTCGGTAAAGGGCAGTAATCACAAATATCAATGGCACTGGTCCATGCGCTTAATGGGCCAACTTATCCGTCGCCATCACGAACATAAAATTGTTAATTACATCAATTGCACATAAAAAAAAAAAAGTTGTTAAATTGGTAAGTAACAAAAATTATTATTTTTTAAATGTGAATCAATCGCCAACTTACAAAGTTTCTGATTGACTATTAGTTGTGACCAAAAAGGGTTGCAATGAAAACGTGAAAAACTATCAGAAGGGTCATGAAGTTAATTTGTGATTGAACATGAATTTAAAAGGACACAAAAAAAAAAAAAAAAAAAAAAAACAGGTTTGGAGCATTACTTGTAGGTGGCTGGACACGATGAAGCCACCCTTCTTGCCACCGGACATGTCAAAGCGAAGCTTTTCCTCAGGAGGCAAAGCAAAGAACTCTCGGGCAAGCCTTGTCATGTCTGATACGAGATTGGTATCAACACCGTGGTCAACAACCTGAAAAACACCCCAGTCCTCACAAGCCTCAACGATTTTCTTACAAATCTCAGCTCTCCTACCATGAATTTCATCGATACCAGCAAGCGAGATGATTGGAATTTCGTTGCTGAATTGGTTGTATGCAACTTTAGGACGCTCATCTTCGTCCCTAACGAAGCTAGACTGAAGGGTCTTCTCCCCTGCTAGAGCTGTGAGAGTAGTAGGAGCCATTGTAGAAGGCGGATCGATGTGAACTTGTTTTGTTTTTTTTTCTTTGGTTCCTCAAAACTTTGTGGTTTGATTAAATTTCTGGTATGAATAGAATAAAGTAGTACTATGTGTGTATGGAATGAGTAACAATATGATGCGAAATAGGTGGGTTTGTTTTTGTGGTTGCAAGGTGATGTGATATTTAAAGCTAAGCGAAGGTCTCGGGGTAGTGGCAGCTTCAACTACCACTTATGCTCGTGGCTACTTACCTTCCTCACACTATTTTGTATCTAGATACCTACCCATCGGTATTATTAGGTCACTCTCCTATCATTTTCCTCAATTTTTTTTATGTATGGGCAGTGTTTATTGCACATATTGCACGCACTGCCCAAAAATACAATTAAAGTTACTAAAATTTTTAGTGTATTTTTGCAGTGTACGTGTACAATATATTTTTAGTGTATGTAATGATAGAACGCAAAACCCATGCAGTAAAATTGTAAAAAGTTGTAATATGATATTAGACATACTATAGATTTTACTATATAGGACTTACAAACTAATATAAGATCGATCATTAAAATACAATTGCAGTGTCCCTAGTATTATTCAATTTGAAGTGTGCTTTTAGGATCAGCTTATTTAGCTTTTTGCTAAGTGTGTGCTATAATATACCGATACTTTGTAAAAGTAAAAAAAAAAAAAATTTGAGGGGACAAAGTTTAGCTACAAAATTGGTTGTAGCTTTGGGTTACAACCTCACTCAATATTTTTTTATTGGAGATGAATTTTGACAAATCCACTATTGGATTACATATTCTTTTTTATATCTTTTATACTTGCAAAATTTCTAGAAAATTAAATATCAATAGCTATGTCATCAATAAATTGTTTAAATTGCAAGTTTTTGTAGTTTAAAATTATGCATAAAATTTAAGTTTATAGATCATATAGTAAATAATATCTGATTGACACAAAATCAAACATGTGTACTAAGAGCGTAAAAAACATACAATCCAACAGTTAAAATTTTAAAATATGTAGTATTGTTTATTTTATTGAGTGAGATTATAGCCTTAGACTACAACCAATTTTGTAGCTAAAATTTGTCCAAATTGAGGTTTTAAAAAGCTGAATAGAAAAGCTAGTCAAATAAGCTAGATACAAGAAACATTAAATTTCATCAATTAAATTCATTGCTACACTGTTTGTAAGCTTTATGTAGTAAATTTTGTAATAACTGACCGTTAACACTATTTTTTTTTACCCCAAATCTCTTATTCAACTATAAAAAACTTTATATGTTGGACTAATTAGAACTCACCTATTAACACCATTTTATTGTCTGCTATTTATACTTTTACAGCTTCCCATTGGGTATAAAAAAATTTGTGAACAAATTATGACTTTATTTTCTCCTGTTTTTTAACATTACGCCCCCAAATTGTTCTGTTTCTAGAAACCTACCCTTTAATATTAGGATTTAGGAGCCCTATCACTCCCCTTGTTTGGATTGAGATTTGGTGCAATAGCCCTCTATTGCACCATGCAATACCACTTTTGATGGCCAAGATTAAAAGTTTAAAAAGTTACTTTTAATCATCCCTTGTATTAAAAATTTCAACTTTTAACATTTTCACCGCTTTATTTTTCAGAACTCTTTTCTCTTACAATTATGTGATGCACCTGATCCGAATCCTCTTCCTCATTTCTTCCCTACTAATGCTTTGGTCTTTTTGAGTTGTTTTGTACTTTTTTTTTTTTTTCTTGAATAGTTTAGTTTTGTACTTTTTTATTTTTTTTTTAATGGGAAAAAATTTTTATTGAGGAAACAAAGAACTATACAAAGAGGAGCCAGCCTCAGCCCTGATAACTTCATCAAAACAGAGAGGGTAGCTACCAAAACAAAAGAACCAAAATACTTACAGCTTAAGGACCATTTAGTGGCGGCTCCAAGAATTCCTTTCAAGGTGATCATTAAAAAAACTTAAACTTAATGAAATTAAAAAAAAAAAAAAAAACTTGAATATATTGACATAAAAAAAAATGCAAATACATGAAATTTTAAAATTTCCATTCACAATTTTTTATATTTTGAAATCGCTGTATGATAGCTTCACTCTCGCTATTGCTATCGGTTACATTGTTTTCAATTAAGACAACCAAACAATCATTAAACTACTGCTTTCAATTACCAACATATTGCCTAAATAAGTAATAATATAAACACCTATAAAAAAAGTAAAAATATAAACTAATGAAGCGTAGATTCGTCAGTAAAATTGGTCAGATGGAAGCAATCTCCGGCCTTCAAAGGTGGTCACCGGTGTGGTGCCTGCCACAACGCCTCCAATGCCAAAGTCAGTATAAGATGCTATTCGAGAATGGACAATGCAAAGTAACAGAGCAAAAGAAGTCTCTTGGTGTGTATGTACCTTGTTCTTGGCAATGTGTGGGCTTTATATATGTTTTCATGGCTTCTAGCCGTTGGAGTAGTTATGGAGGTCTTAATGCTCCTCTTGGTAACGTTTGATGCTGTGTAATGTGACATCAATGTGCTCTAACAGTTCATACAGTTGGCCTTGTTACCGTTCTGGGTTTAATTTGGCTGCATTGAATGGCCTGGCTGACTTCGTCAGTAGCGTGAATAATTACTTCGTCATGCCTGATGGTGTCTTCGTCTATATTGATGGGATCGTCCATGTGAGACGGACTCGTCAATCCCGTCAGTTGCCCCCCGATTCTATGTTCGTCATGTCATGACGATCATAGAATGTGAAGGGTTACAGGTTGCGAATGACTTTTAGGGTTTTGCTCCATATTAAGTGCGAAGTGGCAGCGCTCCACAGATCGTGGCATACGTGGCACGTGCTGACTGGTGGAGTTAATGCTCCAACTATTGGGTTTCCCGCCGGTCTTTCTGTTTTTCGAGCCTTTGTTTTTAAACACTTCCTCTCCTTATTTTTTCTTTTCACTTTTCGAAAATCTTCAATCATTACTTCTCCTCTGTTAGCCTTCTTCTGCTATTCTTCTTCGAATTGGTGTGCTGTTTGGCAGTACTTCCTCGGTCCGCCATTGTTCAAGGTATCTTCTCCTTCTTTTCTCGCTTTTTCTTTCGTCGTTTTGCTATGGTAGTGTTTCTGATTCCCTTCTTTTCCTTTCCTTTTTTCTTTCTATTTGCTTTCAATCTCCTTGGGGTTTAGCTGTATTGTTCTTTTATGTGCTTCTTTTTGGGTTTCTATGGTTGGTAGTTCTGAAATCAGGACAGTTTGCCCATCAATTTCCTTCCTCTTTGCGCGTTTAGGTGGGTCTTTAGGTGTTTTCCCCAATATTGAGGATTTCGTCTTTGAGGGAAATTGTTTAAGTGTCGCCTTGGCTGATCTGTTGCCTTTACTTCGTCAGTCGTTAGATTGGTTTGAGAACGTAGTGAGGGAGCGAGGGGAGATGTCTGAGGTCAGATCCAGTGAGCTCGCGACTGGGTTATCGTCCAGCGGTGACCCAATGGAGGGGGATACCGCCGTCTCTTCCCAACGAGAGGTTAGGCCTTTTTATTCCCTCGGGGAGGAGTGTGGATTGGACGCATATATATTGGGGAGATTCAAGGATAGATTTCAATTCCCGGATCGGGTTAGGGTTCGCCTACCTAATAAGGAGGACCGGGCCTGTCACTTCTTCCCGGGCGAGGTATACTTTTACCAGTCTGCCTTCGTTTGTGGGTTGAGGTTTCCCGTCCACCCTTTCCTCATGGAGCTATTAGACCACTTTGGTATTGCTTCTGGGTAGCTTATGCCAAATTCGTGGAGAATATTGGTCAGCTGTATGGGAATATGGCTGGCTGCCATGGACGGAGATATGCTCCGGGTTGATGAGCTCGCCTATTTATACGCTTTAAAGCGTCTAAGGAGCACGGGTATTATGAATTGGTGCCTTGGGAAAGGAGAACTAGAATCGTCAAGGGGTTACCTTCGTCATTCAGGTACTGGAAGTCCAGATTTTTCTTTGTGTCCAGGGACGATTTTGAGACCCCTTCTGGCGAGGTTTGGGGTGAACTCCCGAGGTTGCATCGTCGGTGCGAAACCTCGACCTTAGGTGCGTCAATGTTTCTTCTTGCTACTTAAGTTCTGTCGTGTTGGCCTTTATTGCTACTGACTCTTTTGCTTCTTCTTTTGCACAATAAAAAGGCGGCCCAAACTAAAGAGCAGGTATAAGGAGCGAGTGCAAAAGGCGATTGAATACGCACAAACAATTGAAAGCTGGGACGATCTTGTGAGCCCAAGAACCCTAGCCTTCTATTGCCTCGGACCAGATCCTTCCAACTTCATCCTGCGAAATCTTAAAATCGAGGGAAAAAAGAGTAAGTGTTGGGTTCGTCAGTGCTAACTTGTCTCTCTAATATTTTTATTTTTTTTTAACTAGTGTTTTCCTCTTGTAGAAATGACGACCAAATTCAATAAGGATATGTACGCGAAGATGAGGTCCAAGAAGGACAAGCCGTTGTCTAATATTGGGAAGAGAGCGATTCGTGTCACCGGGAAGGGTAGTTCCGTCACTCCAGCTGCCTCCGTCACTCATGTTGTTTCCGGAGCCGAGATGACGAGGATAGCCTCTCCCACCACTTCTGTGGAAGAGATCGGTGCTACTCCCGTCTCCAAGAGGCCACGGTTGTCGGAGAGAGAGAAGGAGAAGGTCGATTCTCGTTCATCTACAATCTGGAGTGACGAGAAGCTGGCGGTGGACAGGGCTCACGAAGTCGTGACTACTGCGGATTTGAAGGTCTTGTCTGGCACTCCTTTCAATGACGTTGTCGCACATCATGTCCATAAGCTTGTCCAGGTAAGATATTTTGGGCAACTTTTGATTTCCTTTTCTTTTTCATTTCTCTGATGACTTTGAACTCCTTCCCAGGTGCTGGGAGAAAGTCTCCATATTACTTCCGAGTTTTTTACTTAAGAGGCTAAGATGGCGTCCCTCACGACTGGGATGGAGGCTTTGGAGGTGGAGAATTCGACTTTAAAGAAGAAACTTATTGACTCCATGGGCGAGGCTACTTCTTTGAAGCGAACAGTGAAGACCCTACAAAATGATCTTAGAGCGGAGCGTCAGTTGACGCTGGAGAAGGACGAGCAGCTTTTTGGCGCTCGGGAGAGTCTTAAGACTATTGCTGCCAAGTCCGTCAAGGCATTTCAGACAACTGATGAATATAATACTGTTTTGTTCAGCTGGTATTTCAAAGGTTTTGAGCTCCTGAGGAGATATCTCGCTAAGCATCCTTCTAGAGTAGACATGGAGAAACTGGATTTGGAAGAGGTAGACCAGGAGATGGCTGCTGACGAGGCCGCCCAACCTTCTGCCACCGAGCCTGATGCCCTTGAAAATGCTCCTGCCAATGATGCTCCTGCTGATGCGGACACTGCTGGCAATGACGCTGATGTTGAAGCCCGAACCTGACACTTCATAATAATTTTCTATTTTTTTTCTTCTTAGATGCCCACTATGTTTTGGGTTGTTTTTTATATCTAATTCTCGAACAATTAATCTACTTTAAGAACGACGTTTTTAGCCCAATGTTTATGGGTCTTTGGTTGTAGAAACACTTTGTAATTTGCCCGTTGCTTTTGGGCTTTAATTTAATTTACATCTGCGTACTTACTTGTACTTGTGATTGTATGATCTTTGGTTAGTGATACGCTGGTGTGATCTTTCGATCGTCCATGCTGTGTATTCGTCTAGGCAGGGTTAGTCCCTTAGCCCCTTTTTTGCAACTTACGTCCCTTTAGGGATCGTCATCGTTAGTAACTTACGTCCGTTCTATGCAGAATCTTGTTACGTAGCCATTTTTGGCTTTTGTGACTTGCACCCTTTTAGGGGGTCTTATAGTCATCAGTAACTTACATCCGTCAAGGCGGAATTTTGTTACTTAGCCATTTCTGGCTTTTTGTGACTTACACCATTTTTTAGGGATCTTGTCATCGTCAGTAACTTACATCCGTCAAGGCGGACTCTTGTTACTTAGCCATTTTTGGCTTTTTGTGACTTACACCCTCTTTTAGGGATCTTGTCATCGTCAGTAACTTACATTCGTCAAGGCGGAATCTTGTTAATTAGCCATTTTTGGCTTTTTGTGACTTATAATCGAATAGACCTGTTCGCAGAGAAACATTAGCTGGATAACTTCTTTATTGACTTCAATAATGAATACATTTAACAGCTACGTCTATTGATGGTATTTCTTTAAGTGTTCAATGTTCCATGGCCTCGGGAGTCCTTGTCCGTCTAAGGTTTCCAGGTGATAGCTGTCCTGTCTGGAGTAATGGATGACTCGGTAGGGCCCTTCCCATGTGTGGCTGAGTTTTTCTTGAGTAGGATCTCTGGTAGCCGGGGTTACTTTGCGCAGGACGAGGTCACCTATGTCAAGTCGCCTGAGTTTTACTTTTCTGTTGTAATAGTCAGTCATCTTCTGCTGGTACTTCGCCATTCTATTGCAGGCTTTGTCTCTTACTTCGTCTAGGAAGTCCAGGTTGAGCCACAGACGATCGTCATTGACTCCTTCAGTGAATACTTCTCGTCTGGTGCTAGTTATCCCTACCTCGACCGGGATCACTACTTCAGTGCTGTGGTTCTGTAAGCCCATAAGACATTGGGCAATTCCTCTGGCCAGGCTCCCTTCGCATTGTCCAGCTTCGTTTTGATAATCTTGAGCAATGTTCGATTTGTCACCTTCGTCTGTCGTTCGCCTGTGGATGCCCTGGGGATGAGAACTGATTCTTGATGCCTAGGCCTGAGCAGAATTCTCTGAAGCCTTGGCTATCGAACTGTCGTCCATTGTCTGATATGATCGTCTTTGGAATCCTGAACCTGCAAATTATATTCTTCCATACGAAGCTCTGGATTCTGGCTTCGGTTATGGTTGCCAGCGCCTCTACTTCAACCCATTTCGTAAAGTAATCAATAGCAACTAGTAAGAATTTTACCTGACCTTTGCCTTGGGGTAGTGGGCCGACGATGTCAATTCCCATTGCGCAAACGGCCACGGGGATGCAATCGTCGTCAGTTTCTCTGCTGGAAGTCGCTGAATATTTCCAAACCGTTGGCACTTGTCACATCTCTTGACGAACTCTGTTGCGTCTACCTGCATAGTCGGCCAGAAATAGCATGTTCGAATGATCTTGCTTGCCAGGGATCTAGGACTAGCATGATCCCCGCAAACACCTTCGTGGATTTCCTCCAAGATGTACTTTGCTTCTTCTTCGTCAACACACTTTAGGTAAGGCATGGAGAAGCCTCTCTTGTATAGGGTGTCATTGAGGATCGTAAATCTGGCCACCCTCTTTTTGATCTTCCTGGCCTCATCTATATTCTGAGGGAGGTGCCCGTCCTGAAGGAAGGATACGATGGGCGTCATCCAGCTATTTGTGCCCTGGATTACGAATGTTGGAACTTCTTCAATGCTGGGACTTTTCTGGACTTCCATCATCAGGCCTTCTTCCAATGCCCCTCCTTCTGACGAGGCTATCTTTGAGACTTCGTCTACTATCATATTCTGGCTTCTGGGAATCTGCACAAACTCCACCTCATCGAACTCCTGAGTCAGATGCTTCGTCAATCTGAGGTACTTTTGCATTCTTTCTTCCTTTGCTTTATATTCTCCCCTGATTTGCCCAATTACTAGCTTTGACTCGTTTTGGACTAACAGGTTCTTAACTCTAAACTCTTTTTCGAGCCTCAAACCCGTCAGAATCCCTTCGTACTCGGCCTCGTTATTGGTCGCTGAAAACTTCAGCTAAACTCCATACTTTAGTATTTCTCCATCGGGGGTGATTATGACTACTCCTACTCCCCCCCTCTTTTGGGCTGACGAACTGTCGGTCTGTATCGTCCATTGCTTAGGTTTGTTGGTGAGGTCGTCCTCGTCTGGGAGGGTGAACTCCGCGATGAAGTCTGCCAAAGCTTGTGCTTTTATGGCTGTCCTGGGATGGTATTCAATATCAAATTGGCTGAGTTCAATTGCCCACTAGACCATTCTCTCAGCCGCCTCAGGCTTGCTTATGGACTTCTTGATAGGTTGGTCCGTCATCACCAGGATAGGATTTGCCTGAAAGTACTACCTGAGTTTGCGTAAGGCTACTATCAATGCAAATGCAATCTTCTCAATCTTTGGATACCTGGACTCAGCCCCCTGGAAAGCTTGGTTGACGTAGTATACTGGGAGCTGTTTCTTGTCTTCTTCTCGAATCAAAGCTGCACTCACGGCTGTATTTGATACTGCCAAGTACAAATACAGGTTTTCCCCTTCTTTTGAAGGCTCAAGAGGGGTGGATTACTCAGGTACGCTTTAGCTCCTGAAATGCTACTTCGCATTCGTCTGTCCACTTGAATGCCTGTTTCAAAGTCTTGAAGAAGGGGAGGCACTTGTCCGTCGCTCTAGAGACGAACCTGTTAAGAGCTGCAATTCTTCCTGTGAGCTTTTGAACTTCCTTGACGGTCCTGGGTGATGCCATGTCGATTATGGCTTGCACCTTCTCCGGGTTTGCTTCTATTCCTCTTTGGGACACCATGAATCCCAAGAATTTGCCTGAGGCTACACCAAAGACACACTTACTAGGATTCAGTTTCATCTGGTATTGTTTAAGGGTGGCGAACGTCTCCTTTAGGTCATCCAGGTGGACGAGGTCTTCCTTACTTTTGACGAGCATATCATCCACATAAACTTCCATATTCCTGCCGATCTGTTTGCTAAACATTTTGTTCACTAACCTCTGGTAAGTAGCTCCTGCGTTCTTCAGCCCAAAAGGCATTACCTTATAGCAATAGAGCCTCTGGCTTGTGATGAAAGCAGTCTTCTCTTGATCTTCGTCAGCCATTTTTATCTGGTTGTATCCTGAGAAGGCGTCCATGAATGTCGACAACTTATGTCCGGCAGTAGAATCCACAAGCTGGTCTATCCTTGGTAGAGGAAAACTATCCTTCGGGCACGCTTTATTCAGGTCCGTGAAGTCCACACACATTCTCCACTTCCCATTTGCTTTCTTCACGAGAACGACGTTTGCAAGCCAATCAGGATAGTACACTTCCCGGATGAATCCTGCCTTCAACAGTTTATTTACCTCGTCTGTAACAGCCTAGTCTCGTTCTGGAGCAAAGACCCTTCGTTTTTGCTTGACGGACTTCTTCTCTGGGTCCACGTCCAGCTTGTGCTGGATGACTTCTAGGGATATACCAGGCATGTCCTCATGGCTCCAAGCGAAGATATCCTGGTTCTCTTTTAGGAACTGGACTAGCCTTGATTTCATCTCAGGGCTTAGCGTCGTCCCTATCCTTGTCGTCTTGGTTGCCTCTTCCTCGTCCAGATTCACTGTTTCCAAGGCTTTCATTTTGTCTTCTTCTTTCTCTTCAATCGTCCAAGTGTGATTCTCTTTAGCAGCCAAGACGGCCTGGTAGCATTCTCTGGCCAAGACCTGATCGCCTTTCACTTCTCCAACCCCGCTGTCCGTTGGAAACTTCACCTTCAGGCAATAGGTGGACGTAGCTGCCCTCCATTTGTTGAGTGTGGGTCTTCCAATAATCACATTGTAAGACAAGGGGCAGTCTACCACCAAAAAGTCTATCTGACGAGTCAACTGCTTCGGGTAGGTCCCCACTGTTACTGTCAACGTCACCATGCCCTTGGGATATACTCTGTCTCCGCTGAAACTGACGAGAGGGGTGTCAATTGGGCGCAGTCTCTTTGGATCTAACTTGAGCTGCTGAAATGCTGGGAGGTAGACGATATCTGCTGAACTACCGTTGTCTACGAGGATTCTTTTGGTGTTGAATCCTTCTATAGTCAGCATTATGACCAATGGATCATTGTGAGGCTGCTTCACTCCTCTGGCATCTGCTTCATTGAAAGACATATCCTGATCCGTCCGTCGCTGCTTGGACGGAGGTATCATGTAGACACTGTTCATTTGCTTTTGATAGGCTTTCCTGAGGGATTTGAATGACCCACCCAGGAACGGCCCTCCTATTATCGTATTAATTTCACCAATAATATCCTGGGGGGGTTGGGAGGTGTTACCTTTATCTCTGGATAAGGATTCTCTCTGATTTTTGTTTCCGTCCTTGAATTTGCTAAACTCTCCTTTCTTCACATACCTTTGTAACTTTCCTTTCCGTATCAACTCTTCTATTTGCTCCTTAAGGTCCTGACAATCTTCGGTGTAGTGACCATGATCCTTATGGAACCAGTAGTACTTGTTCTTGTCACGGACGTTTGGAGATGAATGCAATGGCCTTGGCCATTTGAGGAAATGTTCATCCTTAATCTGCGTTAAAATTTTATCAAGAGGAATTACCAGAGGAGTAAATTTTACCGGTCAAGAGCTTTTATCGTCCTTCCTTCTGTTACCATCATTGGTCCAAGGATCTGGGCGCTCCCTTTTCTGTCCCCTATGTTCGTCCTCCTTCCTTCCTCTGTCTCCTGGCTTCTCTGTGTCCTTTATGGTTGCTAGTGCGTTTTTAGCATTCATGTACTTCTGTGCTTTTATGAGCATTTCTGCCATCGTTTTTGGAGGATTCTTCGCGAGCGAAGCCACGAGATCTCTGGACTTTAACCCTGCTTTGAAAGTCGTCAGATGTACCTTATCATCAACTTCGTCCACCTCTAGGGTCTCCCGAGTGAAGCGCTTAACGTGCGACCTCAGAGTTTCTTTTTCTCCCTGCCTGATGGTAAGCAAAAAATCTGCTGGCCTCTTGGGACGCTGCCCCCCAATGAAGTGTCGTAAGAATGCGTTACTCAACTGGTCAAAGTTGTCAATGGATGACGTTGGCAGCTTGGTGAACCATTCCCTTGCAGCTCCTTTAAAGGTGGTAGGAAAGGAACGTCACAGTATCTCGTCAGGGGGCTGCTGAAGCCCTAAATTCGTTTTGAAGGTGTTGAGGTGATCCTGTGGATCCTTGAGCCCGTTAAATGGTTCTAGTTGTGGCAGTCGAAACTTCGACGGTACTGGGCATCCTAAGACCGCAGCTGTGAAAGGCGAGTCTGTTGCCCTTACCAATCTGCCCACGCTCTGGTCTGTCTTCTCCCTGATGGCATTTTTCAATTCGTCCATCTCCTTCCTCATTTCCTGAAGAAGATCTGAATTTTGGTCTACTAGAGTAGTAGGCCTTTGATGGTCGCTCCTTCTGTGGCTATTTCCCTCGTCCTCCATGTTGTTTTTGGATCGATTCTCCTCCTGTTGAAGCTGTAGTTTCATTTCCTGATTTTGCCTGGTGAGTTCCTCGACAGCAGCTGCGAGAGCCTGAACCTGCTGGGCTAAGGCTGCGGAATCTTTATTGGACTCCATCTGAAAGTAACAGTTGATCGGAAACTACTTTTTCGAGTCTGAACACGAAAATGTCGTTCTCCACAGACGGCGCCAAACTGATGAAGCGTAGATTCGTCAATAAAATTGGTCAGATGGAAGCAATCTCCGGCCTTCAAAGGTGGTCACCGGTGTGGTGCCTGCCACAACGCCTCCGATGCCAAAGTCAGTATAAGATGCTATTCGAGAATGAACAATGCAAAGTAATAGAGCAAAAGAAGTCTCTTGGTGTGTATGTACCTTGTTCTTGGCAATGTGTGGGCTTTATATATGTTTTCATGGCTTCTAGCCGTTGGAGTAGTTATGGAGGTCTTAATGCTCCTCTTGGTAACGTTTGGTGTTGTGTAATGTGACATCAATGTGCTCCAACGGTTCATACAGTTGGCCTTGTAACCGTTCTGGGTTTAATTTGGCTGCATTGAATGGCCTGGCTGACTTCGTCAGTAGCGTGAATAATTACTTCGTCATGCCTGATGGTGTCTTCGTCTATATTGATGGGATCGTCCATGTGAGACGGACTCATCAGTCCCGTCATAAACAAAATGCATTTTTTTTTTTAAATGTATCACATAAATCCAATAAATTCGACTAAAAACTAAAGCAAGCACTAACAAACTAGCTATTTGAAAAATGTGCATTTTTTTTTAAATAGCAATTTAAAAATAAAATTTAAAAATCTCAATTAAACGTTTGATTTGCGATTTTAGGCTAATTTTTTTGTTTGGGCAATTTTTGAGAAGTCCTATGTCCATAACATTTTTGCTACATTTTTACAACAAAGCCTAGATAGTAAGTTTTTACTGGTTCTAATTTGAATCTACTATTGAAATTATTTTTTTGTCCACCAGTAACAACCTGCTACTTCGTATTTATTATGAAAGTGTTGTGAAAATGTTGTGAATAGGGTGTTCACCAAACCGCATAAACCGCACCAAAACCGTCTGCAAAATGGCATAACCGCACCACACCGCAAGTAATATTGCATCGCACCGCACCACACTGCATAGTGCAGTGCGGTTTTATAATAAGAAAACCGCACAAACTGCATCCTCTTTATATATTAATATATTTAATTATTTTTAATATTAAATATATTATTAATAGTTTAATAACCCTAGTTTTCAAAAAAAAAAAAAGTTTGATAATCCTAGCAAGTGTTGATTAGGAAAGCCAACCCAAAATAAAGAAAAACTAGCTCAATAATTTAAAACTTGGACTAAAACAAAAGGAAAAATTAGTTTTGGGCTGGGTAGAAAAAGCCCAAAATTTGAAAAATATACCAACTTCAAATCATTCGAACTGCGTCTTATACACCGCATCGCATATGTGACCGCAAAAATGAGATGCGGTACGGTTATAGTTTTAGCTAAACTTTAAACCGCACCACACCACACCGCATTGCACATGTGACCGCAAAAATAAGGTGCGGTACAGTTATGGTTTTAGCTAAACCGCACCGCAAAATGCGGTGCTAAAAATGGCCCAAAACCGCACCACACCGCACCGTGAACACCCCTAGTCGTGAATATAGCATTTCTCACAATTTTTTTGTTCAACATTCAGCGAACTAAAATTTTGAAGAGGTTAAATTGTATTTTTTAATGAGCTCAAATTTTTATTTAGAGTGGTCAAGTTTTTTTTAGGGCGGTCAATGACTCACATTAATTTAAAATTTAATTTTTTTAAAAGATAATTTTTAAAAAAAATTCAGTTCAGGGTGGTCAGTCATGTGGCCACCCTGAGTAACACTTGGCACCGCCATTTAGCTAGTGTGTAGGCAGCCATATTGGTTTGCCTAGGAACCCAGGAAATCGAAACATTAGAGAAAGGGAAATGTTAACGAATGATTTTAGGGTATTAGTTAATAATTTATTTAAAGAAAATTTTTATGAGAAAAGAAAAAAAAAATTAATATTTTAACAGTTTTTTTCATTTCCCATAAAAGTGGTATCAAAACTTTCTTAAAATAGATTGTTAACCAATGCTCTGAGAGCACTCGTTAGCATGAGCCGAGAAATACTAATTAAAACTTTCACATATTGACTTAACATCCTCAAAAATTCAAGCTACTTCCATAGAACAAATTCAATATGAGTTTTAGAAGATCAACGAGTTCAATAAAATTGCATTCCACGATGACATTAGGGATTAAGTATTCTAACAAAACTGGAAGGTTGCTGTCCATAGTGCATCAATAACATGTCTGAATCAAAGTGTGTATTTTTTTTTTTTTTTTGTCTGAATACGTTTTAGTATGTACCTAGAAATGTCAAGTACAATACAATTGTATATATTAAAAACAAGTACAAAAACTTGTCTTTTGCAAGTTATCTAGAAGCTGAAGTAATTTCCATTGAGACTGATTCAAAGTCTGTCCATGAAGCTATTAATAATCCTGGCCTGCCTCCCCCGTGGAGAATTAATGTCATTTGTGCTGATGTTGTCAATCCTTTACCTAATTTATGTAAGGGTCATGTTAACGAATGTTCTTAAAGTATTGGTTAACAATTTATTTTAAGAAAGTTTTGACACCACTTTTATGAGAAATAAAAAAAGTTATCAAAATATTAATTGTTTTTTGTTTCTTTTTCCATAAAAATTTTCTTTAAATAGATTATTAACCAATACCCTAAGAGCATTTGTTAGATTTTTTTTTTTTTTTTTTTTTTTTTTTTAATTCTAAACATTTAAGAGCTTCCATTCCAACATTTAAGAGCTAGCTCAACTGGGATCAAACAATAACCTCATATCAGTCTTGTCAAATTTCAAGTGATATGCCTCCAATGGGAATCAAGCAATAACTCAACAGTAATAATTTTTTTGTAATTCTCTGCCTACGATTCGAAACTCATCATCTCCTAGTATTTACCTATCTAAAAAAATATTGATATGACTCTAAAAATAAAAGGAGGAAGTGACCATCAATCTAGGATTTGGCTCTCTAGAGAATTATCCCCTATTTCCTTATATAGTTTTTTAAAATTGTATTTTTAGTCCCTTAAGATTCTGGTCCCTCAGATTTAAAAAGTTTGATTTGGGGCCTTCAAGTTTATAGAAAGTAACAATGCAATCCCTCCGTTTATTTTTTTCATTTACGTGACAAATAGAATATTGAAAGTTGACCACCGCACACCCTTGGTGCGATGGTCACTCCACAAGTATAAGTGCTTGTGGGGTGTGGGGGGTAAGGGCCGGGGTTCAAGTCTCCAGGAGGGAGCTTCACACACATATACACTTAGATTAGGCTAGAGTAGAATTCTATCTTGTATAAAATATATATATATATAAGTGCTTGTGGGGTGTGGGGGGTAAGGGCCGGGGTTCAAGTTTCCAGGAGGGAGCTTCACACACATATACACTTAGATTAGGCTAGAGTAGAATTCTATCTTGTATAAAATATATATATATATATATATATATATATTGAAACTTGAGACACCAATATATTTAAGGGGCTAAATCAAATCAACTCCATATTTATTGAATAATTATTCAATACTTCAAGAGTAAAGTAACGTGGCACTTCCTTTCTACTACCTAATAGTAAATTTTATTAATTAAATTTATGGTGTGATTTACCATTTATGTGAAAGTATGGAATATCATGTCGCTAAGCTATACATTGAAAGTACCTAATTTTTTTTCATATTTATGAAGACTAAAATTAAACCAAACCCACATTTAAGGGACTAAAATCAAATTAACCTCATATTCCAAGGAATTAAAATGTACGTAAGAAGCCAAAGACCTTGTAGTTGAATTGGCACCTCCCATGTACAAAGTGCTTGGGGGTCTAGGTGGGGAAAGAGTTTGAACTGCAGAATTAACAGCATGTTATAATTATTTCTATAAAAAAAAAAAAATGTACGTAAGAAATAAACATAAACCTATCCAAAAATAAATAAATAAACATAAAGCAATGCATTAATTACCAAATCACTAACTTGTTACATTTTTAAATTTTAAAGGACTAAAATCAAACTTTTTTAAATTGAGTAACCAAAATCAAAACAAACCCATATTTGAGAGACCAAATATGAAATTTACCTGCTCTTAATTTGGTTACAACTTTGTTTTTTTCCCTCTGCATCAATGAATGTCTGAAACCTATTCGATTTTAAAACACTGATTAATTTGTTCATAATTAAAAGTTAAAACACTTGCAAAAAAAATTAAAAGTTAAAACGTTGTAGATTTTTCTCCCCCAATTAACCCAAATTCAATCAGGGCCAACAACTTGTGGATCTGGTTCCAAGGTAGATTAAAAAAGTACTATAACTTGTTCGGGGTTAAGTTGCATCACGTGCTTTGCACCTAATTTTTTTTCTAAAAGAGAAATAATATTGGCTTCGGCTAGACAGGCGCGTGCCTACCCGTCGTATGGTTGAACTATGAAATTGAAAGGTATTGACCTTATAGTGCAACTATTATTTAATTAAATCAAAACGTTTGCTTTGCTACAAAGAAATTCAGGAAATTACATTTTAAACCTTAGGATGTATAATCAATTTTTTAATTTGTTAGGATGCAAGGGTGTATAATACATTAAGGATTAAATTATAAAGTTAATCTATATCTTTTGCACCATATATCAATTTGGTTTCTAACTTTTTTTTAATCGCGTCAATTTAGACTCTACTTTTCTAAAAAAAATAGCTCCTACTATTTCATTACTGTGTCGAATTAGTCCTTACAATTAAGTGTCGGACAAAAATTACTGACTTGTTTAACGAATTGAATAAAAATTATTTTTGCATAAAACACACAAACCAACAACAAAATGTATGCATGCCTCACTTGAGAAATGTATGCATGCCTCTCACTTGAGTGCCTACTGCCTATTTGGGACACAGATCAGATCATCAATCCTCATCACTCTCACTTATCCCTCCATAGCCAGCCTTTTCAAGTTTTGGTTGAGAATGGAGATTGCAAACGGCAAGCACCGGCAGCAAGGTCCGAGCGGTATTCTCTCTCTCTCTCTCTCAGAGTATAGATTCCTACTAATACGATCGGTCTGGTCTCATAACCTCAAATCCAAGTTCAATATGATACGGCTCTAACAACAGCACGAGTTTCCAACACCAGTAACTTTAAAATGGGTTCACCTATTTTTAGTGTTGGTGGGTCTCTGATTTAGATGGGTGTTGGATTTCGATTGGGGTTGGTTCCTTGGATTTTTCAATTTGGAATTTGATTGGGGTTGGATTTAGATAGACTTCAATGCTGCTGTATAACTTTTTTTTCCTACATTTTCTTGCAATCCAAACAAAGGTTGAGAAAGAATATCTGAGTTTTGTTTTTGTTTTTGATTCAAAGAAAATATTATGTGATTTTTTTAGGGAAGATTAGAAGTTTGTTTATTTGTTGTAACAGAGGCTGTAGAAAAGATTTTTCAAATGCTTGTTTATTCGTTCATGTGTAATTTACCCTTTTCATTTTTTGGGTTTATAATTGGTCACTTTCTCACTGACAAAGTCACATTTGAAATAGTCATTACCGGATGGGAAGTTTATTTAGTATAATATGAAAACAAGTAATTTTTTTTGAATAAATATTTAAGAAGAGCAGTTAATGAATATGCCCTGGAAGTGTTTGATAAAATGCTTTAAAGAAAATATCAACTATTGGAAGCTTGCTTTGATTTGATCATTGTTGAGAATTATTCCTGTAAAATGGAGGCTTCGTAGAGAAAAGCAATTTTATTTGATAACTGTAGGTTAAAAAAAAAAAAACAAACAAACTCGACATGGTGGTTCTGTTGGTAGTTGACATGTCATTAAAATAATTTTTTTATTATTCTATTTGACACATAAACTTTTTTCCATCAAAAGGATAATGTTATAGACTAAATTGACACAACACTAAAAAAGTTAAGGACCAAATTGACACATAGTACAATGGATAGAGACCAATTTTGTAATTTAGCCTACATTAAACCTTAAATTTTTTTTTTTTTTTTTTTTTTTTGGTAGAAATGGAATGTATTAAAAGAAACTAACCAACAGCCAAACTCTCAGGACAAGGTCTGTTTACAAAGACACCACAGACATCATTCTCCAAAATAGAAAGCAGGTCCACAGGTGGACTAGAAAAAATAGCAAAGTCATTCTCAAGGCTTGTGCCTAATTTAGCTAAAAAATCTGCACATCTATTGGCTTCTCTATACACATGCCTAACTCTCCTTTGAGGAATTTGAGCAACCAGCTGTCTGCAATCTTCCATAATAGAGTATAAACCAGTGTTAGTGCAGCTTTGCGAATGTAAGGCATCAACTACGGCTTTCGCATCTACTTCAATGCAAACAGCTTGGGCTTGAATTTGAAGACAGAGGCGAAGGCCGTCCCGGAGAGCCCAAATCTCCGCCAAGAAGCTGGTAGCAGTCCCGATCTTCCTTGCAAATCCTATTAACCAAGTACCATTGCCATCTCTAATTAAACCACCACCTCCAGCCAACCCGCAAATTCCTGTTGCCGAACCATCAGTATTAAGAGTCAGCCACCCATCACACGGTTTCTCCCATCTTATATTCTTCAAAATCATCCTTTTGGTAGCTGGTTGGTTGCAAGCACAATAAGCAAACTCCAAGGCACAGTCCAATATTGCTTTAGCCAGATTTGGGTTTAGATTTTTATTCCTAAATACGTACTGGTTCCTATCTTTCCAAATCATCCATATAGCAAAAAGAAACACTTGGAACCATGGCACGGGGCCTGGGTTGTGATGTTGACCTGACTTGGCATTCAAACTCAGCCAATCTTGCAGATTTTGAATAGAAAAAAAAGGGTCTGTTTCCTGCCTACCTAGCTGCTGCCAAATCCTTTTACTTACATGGCAGTCCCGCAAGGCATGAAGGATGGACTCTGCTTCTGTATGACAAAGGGGGCAGTAGACTTCAACCTGAATACCTCTAGTCATCAAACATTGCTTCACTCCAATGCTATTATGCATGCATTTCCATACAAAGGCTTGAATTCTTGGCAAGGTCTTCAATTTCCAAATCCAATTGCCCTTAAAAGGAGCATCCCCTCTGGAGTCTATGGTTTGCAGATATGCACTTTTAAGGTCAAAATCTCCTCTCGGAGAATACTTCCATGCTAATCTGTCCTCCACTCGAGCAACAAGGGGGGTGGGCGTAGCTTTAAGCTCACCAATGATCTCACTAGGTAACACCATCTGAAGAGTACTCCAATTCCAAATGCCTGCATGATCTACAACATCCTTGAACTGTAACTTCGAAGCTTCCCAAGTCAGAGGACCCTGGATAATATTCCTCAATGGTCCGAGAGTCGACCAACTATCATTCCAGAAATCAAGCTTACTTTCATATCCAGGTAGCCATCTAATACCCTTACTAAAAATCTCTTCCCCCTTCTTTAAGCCTTTCCAAATTCTGGAACTCGGTAAGCAGCTTGCATTCCTGGAGCATAATCTTTGTGGGTTGCAATATTTATGCCTAAGAACTTTAGCCCAAGGGGCCTTTGCCTCAGTGTGAAATCTCCAATTCAACTTTGCCAAAAGAGCTGTATTCCTTCCTTTTGCAGTTTGAAGGCCCAAACCCCCTTCTTCCTTTGGTCGGGTTACCTTCTGCCACCCCACCCAGTGCATTCTTCCCTTGCTCTCATCTGAACCCCATAAGAAGTTTCTGTTCACCCTGTCAATGCCTTCCAAAACTCTTGCAGGTAGCTGGTTACTTTGCATAACGTAGGCTGGAATTGCTGAAGAAGATGCTTGAACCAGAACCATCCTTCCCGCCATGGAAAGAAGATTGGCCTTCCACCCCGCCAACTTACTCTTCACTCTATCTAGCACAAAGTTAAAATCTTGGCTGCTGCCCCTTTTGTGCTTGATGGGAAATCCTAAGTATTTTCCCAAACCCTCCGTTTGTTGGAAGCCAAGGATGTCACTAAGCGCCTCTTTGTCGTTAGGATCAATGTTTGGAGAAAAAAAGACCCTAGACTTAGCTTCGCTCACTGTTTGCCCGGATAGACTACAAAAGTTATCAAGCACTTCCCTAATGGCTATGCAATTTTCTGCATTAGCCTTAGCAAAAAGCATTAAATCGTCTGCAAAAAACAAGTGGGAAAAAGAAGGGCCACTCCTAGAGGCTTTTACCGGGCACCAAGCTTTTGCTTCACATTTTTCTTGAATAAGTTGACCCAAAAAATCCATGCAAAGAATGAATATATAAGGGGATAAGGGATCCCCCTGCCTTATGCCTCTGGTAGGCAGAAAAGGATCAAGACTTCCACCATTAAAAAGGATTGAGGTGGAGACCGAAGATATACAGCTCATCATAATCTCAATAAGGCTTTCCGGGAAGTTGTATCTGCTCAACATACCCTTTATGAAGCTCCATTCAAGTTTATCATAGGTCTTTTCTAAGTCAATCTTAAGCGCCATATAACCCACTTTTCCTTTAGTTTTCTCCATAGTGTGAATTATCTCCTGGACAATAATAGCATTGTCCACCCCCCGTCTTCCTGGAATAAAAGCCGCTTGACAAGGCGAAATAAGCTGATCAATAAGCGGTCTAATTCTACTAACTATGACTTTGGATACAATCTTGTACATTGAGTTACACAGGTTAATGGGTCTGTAATTGCTGATGGACTCGGGACCTTGATTCTTCGGAATAAGAACAATGTTAGTTTTATTTAGGTACTCCGGAACCTTTTTTTTCCCTAAACACATACTTCACTTCTTCTCTAACCGACCCTCCTACTATATGCCAAAACCTTTGGAAGAATCCGGCATGCAACCCATCAGGCCCAGGTGCTTTAAAGGCTTTAAGAGACTAGATAGCTGTGGCTATTTCCTCATCTGTCACCAAATGGCTTATGCTTTCCTTCTCAGCATCTGAAAGTTTAACTTGCCATTGTTGGTTAAACCTTATATCTCCAGTTGCTGCCTCCTGACTAGTGGTATACAGCTTCTTAAAACCCTCCCTGATATGATAGGCGACATCCCTCTATTCAGTTAACCACTCTCCCACTTCATTCTTGATTGCTGTAATGAGATTACGCTTCCTTCGAGCAATCACGGAAACATGGTAGAAGGATGTATTCCTATCCCCCATGACCATCCAGTTAATTCTGGACTTAAGCGCCCATAAATCCTTTTCTTGCTCCAAAACAACATCC
Source organism: Quercus aquifolioides (assembly GCA_019022515.1). Lineage (NCBI taxonomy): Eukaryota > Viridiplantae > Streptophyta > Magnoliopsida > Fagales > Fagaceae > Quercus > Quercus aquifolioides. The sequence continues at coordinate 33,911,733 of CM032334.1, read as the reverse complement.
AACTCCCTAATAAGAGAACTCTCAAGACTCACTAGAGAGGCAGAGGGGTCCGAGGCCATAGCCCTTTGAACACCATCTAGTCGGGCCATAATTCTCTTCTTTTTGTGGAATATATTACCGAAGTGGTTTTTATTCCACAGGCTGGCTTGTTTGGCAAAAATGTCAATTGCTTCCATAAGTTTCCTTGGCTGTCTCCAAGCCTGGTTCACAACAGAGGGAAAGGAGGGATCGGATAACCAAAAACTTTGAAATTTAAAAGGCCTACTAAGAAACATTTGCCCTCTAGGATTAGTTTCCATTAGCACAGGGCAATGATCCGAGTGACACCTTGTGAGGTGGGACACTTTAGCATCCGGGTAGAGCATACACCAACTAGGATTCATGAAAAATCTATCTATTCTCTCCTGAATAAGACTGCTGACCTCCCTTCTATTAGACCAAGTATATTTTGGCCCATTGAATCCCATATCCACCATATTACACTTATCAAGGCACTCCTTGAAGAGAATCGATCTGGGCATACTCACCGGCCTACCCCCGAATTTATCCTCATCAACAAGGGGTTCATTGAAATCCCCAGCTATAACCCAAGGCAAATTGTGAAGCTCAGCAACCTTAGAAAGATTCCCCCACAAAATTTGTCTCTCAACACATCTAGGACTAGCATAAACAGCAGAAAAAATCCAAGATAGGTTTGTAGGTAATACCTTAACTTCCACATGAATTTCTTGCTCCGTGTTAGCGAGTTGCACAATCTCCACCCTATCTGAGTTCCAAAGAAGCCAAATACCTCCAGCGAATCCAATCGTCTCCGTGTGAATAGCGCCGTCAAAAGGCAGATGGTCCATTATTTCCTTAGCTCTGTCTCCCCCAACACGGGTTTCCATGACCACCATTATACTAGGATTATGATTCCTCACAAGCTCCCTAACATGACTCTGAAAATTGGGCTTCAGAGCACCCTTACAGTTCCACACTATTATATTCATGGATAACTGATGATAAAAGGGGAGGAATAGATCAGCAGGGAGTAGTAGCACCACTTCCCTCCTCAAATTCCATACCATCATCTCCCACATCTCCTCTGTTTTCCCCTTTCCTAGGCACAAAATCAACATAAGTATCGAAGTACTTAAGTTCATTTCCCTCACCATGGCTTGGTTGTTGGAGTCCAGCAATAGTACTGGTACTTGAAAACTCTTGAAGTTGATGCGAATGTCCAGCCTCCTTGTCTCCGGGATCAGCTACACTGGGTTTTTCTTGCACAAAATTGGGAGCAACCACCACACACTCCATTTCTCTATCACCGTCAACAGATCGGCTACTTGAACCAACCACCGTGGAATGGGTATCCACCCCCAAATTGGGATCGTGAGTGATAAAGACCCCAACAGTACTCTGCCTGCCGTCGCCTGCCTGTCTCTGAGCTTGATTACCTCCTTCAATTTGGCTAGCTGCTGAAAATAGGAATTGATCATTAGCGAATTTCCCATCGCCAATAGTGCTAAGCGAAGACCACTTCTGCGAATTCTTGAATAAAGATTTCTCAAAACTTCCAGCGTCTTCCTTTACATTCCACTTAGTCACCTTATTTCTCGCAATCTCTTTTTTACCCTTAACAGAGACATTGGATCGGATAGGAGGCCTCACACTAGACTTTTCCTTATTAAACTTTACCTCTCGGCCCACTTTAACAAGCCCATCAGCCACACTACTCCCCAAGGCCTCAGCACTTGGTTTATTTCCCAAATCCTTCACCCATTCCGTCGGCCCACCCAAATGGCCTTATCTCATATCATGAGGCAATGACCCCCTACCAACATTCGTGGGGCCCCCCATATTAACAGAATTCTTTGTCCTACTATGCCCAGCCTTCCTACGTGCCACTAACATCCAGGGGCCGTACCTATCATTGTCTGTGCCTGTACCACTATCCACCACCGATCCATTAGCTAGCCTTGTACTATGCGTGCCATGCACCTCGCGTGGATTGGCTGACTGGGACGTACAATCCCCCGCTCCTTCACTTGCTGGCTGACCGTCCTCCGGCAATCCAGGACCTCTAATGGTAAACGGACATGATTCTATCTTATGTCCTATTCTACCGCAAGAGAAGCAAAGCTTATGTATTCCTTCATATACCACAGGCTGCTCAAATCTCCCTATAAGGATTGTGTTAGCGAGAGGCTTGTTGACATCGACTTGGATACAAAGCCTAGCGTACCTCCCTCTTGCCTCCATCGCTGTGTGGGTGTCTATCCTAAGCACCTTTCCAATAGCTCCTCCTATCTGTTGGAGTACCTCAGGTTCATAAAGTTCCATAGGGAGGTGATGCAACCGAACCCAAAGTGCTATGGATGAAACGCTCGCACACACAGGCTTAAAGAAAGGCTCCCATGGTCGAATAGATAGAAAATGGCCGCCAATGAACCACGGCCCACTTTTGAGGACTGCCTCCATATCTTCTCTCAAAGAAAATCTAACGGAATAAAAATCTTCTCCTAAATCTACACAGTCAAGTCTTCCAGATGGCTTCCACAGGAGATTGAGCTTATTTTGAAGAAAATTAAAACCCACCATTCTACCAAACAGTTTAATGATCAAAGTATTTGCCCAAGGCTTCCTAATCCGGAGCTTAGTTTCCCTGGTTAGTTTAACAGCCACTAGACCCTCACGAAGTTCATCCATTTCCTCATCAGAATCTGCTTCCATGTCCATAAAGTCTGTGAAGTCAAAAGCCTTGGCATAGGCACCTGGTATTTCCCCCATAAGTTTCTCTTTGAAGGTTGTTTTTGTTGCTCCCCACGTATTCTGAAAAGCCTGGGAGTGACTATTCTCACAAGCACCATTGATAAAATCAGCATGGTGAACATCCTTGACCTTCTTTTTACTCCTGGCGAGTTCAGCTTCCTCTTCCCTAAAGAGGTTTCGGTTTTTTGTGCGTGCCTCAGTCATGAGCTCTCACTTGCTCCTATTAAACCTTAAATTTCAAAAAGACAAATTAAATCTTATAGTAAAAAAAAAAAAAAAAAAAAAAAGAAAAAAGAAAGAAAGTAATAAACTAAATGTAGGGGCAGGTTTTGGTTTTTAAGCCCAAAAGATGAATAGATTAAGGCCCAAAGAGCCTGATACAATGAATTTGTAGAGAGTGAGATTAAAAGTTAGGCTTCAATAGATCAAACAACACACACAATGAATCAAAGATAGTAAGAAAGTAAAGGAAGACAAGCTCTGCGCAAAAAAATACCTTCCTCGGCAAAATCCGAGGAGAATAGTCCTTATGTATATTTCTTTTAAACTTGGATACAATTACAGTTCTTGTAACTACAGTATTTTCTCTATAGATTTTTCGATCCCTTCTTCCTGGAGTGTCTTTTACATTATATATCTTCTTTTAGATAATCTTGGTCCTTCATTTGTTGATCATTCAGGCCACTACCTAAGTGCTTGTCCCATCAGACACCTTCACAAACCCCTTGTAAGTTGTGGTAGCCAAGGCAGCATTGTTCAGGGGTCTTCTCCACATAAATGTAGCCAGGAGGTTTGGTGGGATGCGTTAAATGTGGTGGCAGTCACCATCCCTTCAGTTATATCAGGGCTAACCCCCTCCCTGAAACTTTTTCTCTACGGTATGACCTCCTCTGGTAACGTGCCACTGACGTGGCCTTACTGTCCGAGGGTGTGATCTCCTCAGCACGATAATGACCCCCTCGGCCATGGGTATGACATGTGGCGCAATTACCTTATTTAAATTCCTGTACCCCATACTAAACTTTAAAGTTATAAGAAATAACAAATTAGACACCAACCATTTAAGTGGAATTATATTGTGTTTGGCATTTGATATGAGTGAGGATATAATTTGCCACTTTTTGATATCTTAATAGGCTACTTTTTGAATCTCAGAGGTTACTTTTTGTTACTTTTAAAATGAGAGAGTTTAATTTATTTTATTTTTAAAAAATTTAGGGTTTGATTTGCTATTTTAAAAATTTTAGAGTTTAATTTGTTACATCCGGTAAACTATAGGACTTAAAATATAATTTACCCAAAAATTACTAAAATGGAATAGACAACTTGGAAAAGAAGTCATGTCTATTTAGATTATATTGGTCAAACTGTAGATTCTCTCAAATGAACTTTACAATTATGAAAATTTTCCCAAAAATAATATTTTTACTTTACTATAAATGGTCCTAATACGTCTAGTTATTGGAATGACTAATTTTTGAAGATAGTTTGCTTTTTCTTTCATCTCATGAGAAAATGCTAAAATATGAAAACAAAAAGGGAATTGGCAACTATGGCATTTTTCAAAAAGGAGTGATTCTCTTGCTGTGATGGTAGATTCTCTTTAAAAAGAACTTTACAATTATGGCATTTTCTCAAAAATAATATTATAACTATATGTCTAGTTCTTGGCATTTTTCATCCCATGAGTATATGCTAAAATGAAAAAAAAAAAAAAAAAAAAAAAAACAAACAAACAAACAAATAAACAAAAGTGCAACTATGCAAAGTTAGTGAATCACCCAAATTTAGGACCTAATAATACAAAATTTTCAAAAAATAAAAAATAAAACAACTAGTAAAATTATGTGGACAATGACATTAAACTCTTGATATTAAATTCAATAAAGACAGAATGTAAATTCTTTGATTTACACCAGCCAATAAAAACATGTCACATCATATTTTTACTTAAACTCATTGTAAAATCAATACATTTTAATACATCTAATAACATCTCAAAAAAAAAAACTCTATTTCATGTTTCTCCATCTCCGTCGCTGAGCTTCACCTCGATTACCTTCCCACCGACCTCGAGTTTCACCTTGATTGATAGAAGAACAATTTTAGTTTGTTGCCTCGGTCCCACAAGATGGAATTGATTGACAAAAGAATGATTTTGATTGTTACTCTTTTCTTTCTGACTTTGTTGTTTTCTGAAATGAATTCTCTTTCTCTTTGGATATAAATCAAAGAAAAGAATAAAAATTAAGAAAGTGTGGTTGACGGCTGTGAGACTGCAGGTGGATTTGATGAGTTTGGATATTTCTCTGTGACATTAAAATTGAAGACAAAGAACAATTGAGAAAATTGGTCTGTCTTTTGCACCAACTAGCATGTAACTCAATAAAAGGACAAAATGCAATAAAAGGAACAAAATGCTCTAATGTAATTCAAGCTAGTTTGTTGAGACTAATGTGAATGCTCTTATAAAGTGTTTTTTTTTTTTTTAATAGGAAAAAGGTCGTTAAGGTTGTGGTTTGAGGTTAGGCTTATATTTACGCTTTGTTTGTTTCGATGGAAAAAAACTAAAGCAAAGGAAAATTATCTTTGGTCAACAGAAAAAATATGTCTTATTTTTAAAGATTGTTTTCTACTGACTTTTTTTTGAAAAACAACTCTATCTCACAGCAACTTAAAAAATGAAAGTTAGGAGATTACTTTTCAACTCATTAAAGGTTGCTACCAAACATATGAAAATGAAATAGTTTTATAGAAAATATTTTATAAAAAAAATGATTCATTTTCTAGAAAACATTATTGCTAAAATAATCAAAGTGTAGGGTTTTCATTTTATCTTAAAAATAAATATCTTCTCAACAAAATATAATAATAATAATAAATATTTAAATTTAATAAAATAATAATGTAAGGACACAATTTGGACTCCTAGCCCAAATAATAGATGGACTTAGGCCCAGAGAGCCCAAAACAATAAATTTGTAGAGAATAGGTTGAAAAACAGGGCTTTAACGAATTAATGCAACAAGTAAGTAGCTCTTGATGGCAAAGGAATGAATATAACAAATTTACACTAAGGAAATATGTCCTCAGCAATATCCGAGGAGGTTGGTTCTTATGTGTTGCTTTCGAAGCTGGGTTACAGGTTTGATTCCTGATTGCTACAGTGTTTTCTTTTTCGTTTTCTGATCCTTTCTTCATGGAGGGTCTTTCATGTTATATAGTCTTCTTTGAACGATCTTGGCCCTCAACTTGTTGGTCATCTAAGTCACTACTTGAGTGCTTGTCCCATCAGACACCCCCTCAGGTTCTCTGTGAGTTGAGATAGCCAAGACAGCACTGTTCAGGGGTCTTTTCCACATTAATGCAGCCAAAAAATTAGCTGCAGAACATTTAATACAGTGGTAGCAGCTTTCCCTTAGATATTTCTGAGCTCCCAGCCTTCTGGTACACTCGAGATACATGTCCCTATCACTGGAGTTTCCTGGAAGGTTACCTTAAACCTTAGGACACACATTGGAGCCGTGCTTAGTCTATCCGAGGAGACATTCCTCCTCGGATCACCCTCTCATTTGTATCTTACTCGTTAGATTCTAAACTTGGCCCATTCAACACCATTCATTTGTTCTCAGATTACTATACTCACGGTCAGGGCCCAAGACCCAATATACCAATTAGGCCCTTAACCCTACAAATAATAATAATGTAAAAAATTGTGAGGCTTCCAAAACTATGTATGAAAATATTAGGAGGTCAAATAAAAGTAAAATATTTTTTATTTTATATATTTTATAGATAAGGATAATTTTAAAAATGCATAATTTTTTAAACATATATTATTAAAGAGAAATGTTATGTATATAAAATTTTCACAACAAATCTAGTGACAAGTTGTTATTGATTGTTATTTGTTATTGGTGGCAAAAAAGTAATTTCAGTGGTGTGTTCAAATTAATACCTATGATTTATTATGAAAATGTTGTTGATGTAGCACATCAGACCCACCATGGAGAGCAATACTTTCATACTACATAATTATTACTCGATGAATCAAAAAGAGGATTAGTTGAAGAATCAAATGCTTGTCCCATTTTCGAAAGTTATCATCCAATTTTATAAGTCCAAATCCCGAATTGGAACATTTTTTATTCTAGAGATCCATTAAAAACACTTTTTTTTTCTTTTTTAAATTTCAAAGTGATTTCTCTAATTCATTATGTGACCATTTCATTGAGTATTTGTATATATTTTGTTTGAATGATTTATGCATCATTTAAATAAGTTGCATGATTATATTAATAAGATACAATTAAAAATAAATGTGAATGAATGTTCATTTCAATCATCATTCATAGATTGGAGAAAAGAAATTTATTTTTTATTTTTTATTTCCTCTCTAATGTCTTATCTAACTTTTTCTCAAAGGAGGAAAAAAGAAAAAAAGAAAAAGAAAAAAAAGGGCCTAATCTCTAAAAAGTTATTTATTGCCCTGCCTAAAAGTTTTTTTTTTTTTTTTTTTTTTTTGAGAAACGCCCTGCCTAAAAGTTAAAACCCAAAATTGGACCTTTTTTTTAATTAATTTTTTTAGGTAAGTGGAGGCAATTTAATACAACTCAAAAATTCCTAAATAAAAAAAAAAAATTACAATTCAAAAATAAAACCCTAACGGCTAGTTTTTTACAATCGTGTGAATCGATGTTGCCTCCGCTGGCTCCAACGGTCATATTGACGTTTAAACTTCAAACCCCGTCACCGAACCTCATTATAAAAGCATCCATACACACGTCTGCCCTAAAAGCATATATTTTGTCTTTCTTTACGAATTCAAATCTTGCATTCTCTCTCTTCTCTCTCTCTCTCAAACTCTGATCTTTACGGTGTCCCTGCCAAAACGCTCCGTTCAGTTTTTCCCTTCAACATTCTTGATTCAAATCCTATGGAGACCCCATCATCAATCAGAAGAGTCACAAGGTCACAGGCTTTGGCTGTTTCGAAAAACGACAACAATATTCCCGTCTCAAGTGAGTGTTTCTTTTTCTTTCAAACAATCATAGGCTGAAAGAAAATGGGTTTATTCCATTTCTTGAATTGGTTTTTCTCCACACAAAAAGAAAGAAAAAAATCAAGAAATTTGATATTTAGGAAAATGGGTTTCTTTTTTTTAATCGTTTTCTTGTTTTGATGGTTTCATAGGGAAGATGGACGATTCTTCTGAAAAGGGTCTCTCGAAATCAAGGCAAAGAAGTGTTAAACAACAGCAAGATCGGTCTGCGTTGATCGACATAACGAATGATTCTCCGATTGTTGGGCTTGCAATGGGGAGCTTGGAGACCCCATCATCAGACATAACCAAACAGAGGAGCAGTAGAGCCAAGAACAACAACACGCCGGGGTCCGGAGAGGCCTTGCTTAGGGGTCAAGTCAAGACCCTGTTGCAGAGAGTGGAAGAAGAGGCCGAGCTTTCGAAGCTCTCTCTCGAAAGCCGACCTTTTCTTCAAGCGTTTGTCAATTCTCCATCGGGACTTCTTGCCCCAACCCCTGCCAACACACCCCACATCTTGAATTTGTCAGCAGACAACAACAGCGGCTTGGTTTCCACATTGCCTTCTCCGATTGTCGAAGAACAATTGATTTCTCAGGTTGGTTCGACTTGTTAAAGATTGCAGATTTCAATTGTGTTCTAATTATACCTTTAATTCATTGCAATTTTATGTATTTGAAAATTTTACTCTTGGATTTTTGTTATATCTTTATGGCATTTCTTTCTATACAAATCTAGGATTTTATATTAGATCTGTCAATTTTAATGTTCCTTTTCCTGGAATCAAATCTTGACGATTTAAATCCAAATCGTGACTTTTAATTGGGATCTTTTTAAAATTCAGAAATCTCACTTGGAAGTTTTAATTATCTATTGAGACTTCAGTTTGTTCTGTGAAAATGAAATTTTGTTCACAAAAGATTGTTAATGAAAAAGTTATGACTGGGTTCATGATATTTTAATTGTGATTTCATTTATAATATGAAAATCTTATATGGGCTATTTGTTTTGAAAATCTTGGCAGGTGATTGGAAATATATTCGATGGAAAGAAGCAAGAGAGTCTTGAATCTGAAAAGAGTCTGCTAACCAGGTCTTTACTGCTGGATTTCACTGAGAAATCTGAGAGTCCTGATTCATCAGAATGCTCATCCGTGGTCACTTACCAAGGAGTAGGAGGAGGAAGTGATTTGAAAGAGAAGTCAACCACAGATGATGATGATGCCTCTCTCTGGTCTATCCAGGTTAATGCAAGTAGTACCCATGATGAAGATGAGGAAGAAGTAATTGAAGAACAAGAGGTATATGAAGACTATTATGATGAAGACGATGAAGAAATTGAAGGAGTGGAGGAAGATGGAGGTTTGGTTGATGAACTGTGTGAGGGTATTAGCAATATTTTTGTGAATGAGAAGAGAGCAGCTCCCAAGTTTGCTGGAAAGCACACAAGGTATATTTACAACAGTGATGATGAGCTTGTTGGAGAAGTGGAGTGTGCACAACAGAGTGAGGATGTTGCTGGTGGTGTTTCACCAAGTATCGTGCGCATGAAGGGCTTGCCCACCCCGAAAGGGAAGCATGTGCGTTTTCCTTTGGAGGAGGAAGATAACTAAAGTCATATTCTGACAATGGTTGGTTGTCTTTCTCGACACCATCCGGGGGGGGGGGGGGCATCTTTTTGTTTTGGATTCTTTTTGTTGGGGGGAATGACAGAAGCTCTTATGACCACAAATGCTGTGGTCGAATGTTCAAATAATACATTGATTGAATGAATGATGAGGATTCTTGAATCATGACAAATGCTAAGATGGTTATTATGTGTTTTCTCAAAAAAAAAAAAAAAAAAAAAAATGAAAAGAATATTTGAGAGACCATGTGATGGACGATTGATACATCAAGTTAATGAAAAGAATACTTCCATTCTCTTACATGAAAGGATTAAAGTTAGTGTATGTGAAGTGAGTTCCACACCAAATACCAACATCGCAAACTCAAATCTTAATTCATAAATTCTCTCAGTAACTCAAGTTTAGATTTGTAGGCAAACTTTGAAATTAGGTAACGACATTGTTAAATTTGGGCATTTGAATTCTGGATTTTCTATTCTGTCACTTGCTTATAAACGGTACACGGGAGAGGTTTATTGGTTTTGGGTGGAAATGTAGGTATGTTATCATAATTTCGTTGAATACCGTGTGGAAATATAAGATTGTCTTATTCAATTTTGCATGCTTCTCAGTAAATTGTTGTTATATATAGCAAGAAACTGGGTTCTCTCCTATGCAATCAATTTTGAGGATTAGATACCATAGCAGCCTATTTTGAATGGCTGAAGGCAACTTTTGTATTTTCTATGGAGTTTTACACAGAAATAATAGGCAAACTTTGAAATTAGGTAACGACATTGTTAAATTTGGGCATTTTGAATTCTGGATTTTCTATTCTGTCACTTGGAAGCATAAACGGTACACGGGAGAGGTTTATTGGTTATGGGTGGAAATGTTATGATTTAGGTCTGTTATCATAATTTCGTTGAATACCGTGTGGAAATATAAGATTGTCTGATTCAATTTTGCATGCTTCTCAGTAAATTGTTGTTAATATAGCAAGAACTGGGTTCTCTCCTATGCAATCAATTTTGAGGATTAGATACCATAGCAGCCTATTTTGAATGGCTGAAGGCAACTTTCGTATTTCTACGGAGCTTTACACAGAAATAACAACTTTGGAGGTAATCTTTTGAGCAATGGACGCATGAATCTTTATCAGATAAGCATACCTCTTAATCCTTGCCATTGTAATTAATCAAATTATTAAGTCAAAACTTTTTTCTCATGCTTTATGACTTTTGAGAATGGTTTGCCACGTTAACTAGTGGTTTTTACTCTCTCATATGGGCATTTATATATGTACCCATGAGAATTGTCATGTGAACAAGTCTGAAAGTTGGTAAATTTGGAAGGAGATTTCGAGGTTGTAGTCAATTTAAGGCAAGCAACAATGCCATGTTTTTATTTTATTTGAATTATATTTGTATAGAATTGAATTATTAGTTGTGATGAATTGCGAAATTAATTGTTCTAAATTATTGATCAAGTTGGTACCAAATGTGGCTTCTTTCAGTGGATGAATAACCAAACTTGTAAGTGTGAGAATGAAACTGCCCCACTTGTCCTTCAAATAAGTATGCTTGAGAATGAACTATAGCTTGCAAATCAAAGGAAAAGTTCAGCTAATAAGAAGGAAAGAAAAACTCATGAACTTTATGTAGAAGCTAGGGAGAAAGTTATGAGAGTGAGAGAATGAGATTGTGCAAGCTGTCACTAGTTGTGTCAATGAACAATATAAGGGTAATCAGATTAAGAGAAGGGGGGGGACCCAAAACAAAACAAAACGATATTTTGAAGCTCAAAGATTCAGTAACTCACCCCAAAGACAGAATCAATAACACACTTTTGGATCAAAACCCAAATGGTTAACAAAACTTTAAAATTTCATCACTTTGTTCCCTGCAGGATCTGCCAGATGTTAGCCTCCATCTTCTCCTCAATTTCCTTGCTTGAAATTACCCAAAGGATTCCAAGCTAAACGGGTGTCTAAGATCTCAGTTGGGTGGCCTTTAGCTTTGTATAAGTGAGCTCACGTGAGAGGGTTCCGTGGAGAGGGTGTTTGATTTGTTTTTCATTTTGTTTTTGGCATAAAATGAGTTAGTCTGATGACAAGTGGGGAGGTGGGTTACGGATCACTAATGAAAAGGACCACAGGTAGGTAAGGCGTCGAAAATTAAACCACAGTAGGTAAGTTGAATTTCAGGCAAACCACAAATCGGTAAGTTATGTAATTTACCCATAATTTTATATTTATGCTGTTGAATTTTCTTAGCATATATTTATACACGACACCAAAAATACAAGTTCAAATTGATTGCCGGCTTCAAAACCAATGTCAATATACAGAAATTTCCAGACTGGGCAGTAATATGTACATCATATTTACAATGGAAATTTGCTATCAACCTTCCAACAGAGCCGACCATCCAAACACCAGCTCTACATGCTCCAGTACTTACGTCAAAACCAGGGATGCCATGTTGGATCCATCATGCACAAGTTCCTTGGGGTTAAGGCTGCTTCAACCAACTCAGTGACACCCCTCTGCACTGACTGTGGCGGCTCCATGGTGTTCTCCTCCTGAGTGCAGGTAGAAACATAACAATAATCAGAGGTTTATGAAACAGAAGAAATACACCACAAAATGAGATACAAATAAAGCATATGCCAAGTCCATTTTTGTGGGTACAATGAAGTGAAAAACATCCTGACATGTGTCTCTGTGTATGCATGTGTGCACAAGTAGCCGGAGAAAGTAATGCTGAGAAGTGAGAACATTTCCAATCATGTAACTGATTAAATTCTGCACCACTCTCCCCCTCAACATAAAAGAAAAAAGAAACGAAAGAAAAGCACAAATAATAATTTTTCCTTAAAAAAAAGTTATAACAACTAAATCACAGATTTCTTTGCTCTCCATCCCTTCTCTTATCTTGAACATCTAAACAAAGATATGTTAACATCCCTATCCTTTTTTGTCTGTCCCATTCACTCTTCATTCTATCATTTGTATCTCTTGCCTTTTATAAACTACAAAAGCAGTGTGGGGCTTACCTCTTCAGTAATATACTGTGGGGCTATTCCATTAATCCGGCCAATAACATGCTCGACATTGGTTGTAACCTTCTGTTTAAATTCAATGGGGTTCATACTACTTCCTCCAGCAATAGGGGCTAGGGGCATGCCAAGTGGTCTTCTCCACGACCAGGACAGCAGCTCATCACGGAAAAACATAGCTAATTGATGCCATAGATGCTGACTTTGCTGCAATATGGAAAGCATGTGATCCAGTCAAGCAACATGGTGATTAATAAGTTAATTTAAATATCACATAGGGACATATTTCTTTAGTAGAACTCACTTTAGGTGAAACCACAGCCTGTGCCGCAGCACACATAGCAGACACAATAAGGCCTTCCACTCCAAAATTGGAGAAGAATGCTTGCATGTTCCTTGTCAGACGAAAAGGTACAGGCTCATTGAACTCAATCATTCCATTTGCATCATATGCAGGATGAAAATCTGTTTGAAATATTTTCCCCGTGTTCTTAGCAAATAATATTTTGTTCGGGGACCTTCCCCCAATTTGCAGCATGAAAGACATGAAACTTGAAAGGGCCAACTGAATGGCAAATTGCTTTTTGAAAGCCCACATATGGTTTCCGCTCAGCAGAGTCTTGTACATGTATTGAGAGAAGATGCTGTCAGTTACATAACTTCTTGTTATTTCACCATAAGCTTGGAGACGGAGATCAACGATAGCCTCTGGTGAGATTTGGCCAGATATAGCTTGGTTCAATTGCTCCTTGAAATAGGTGATGGGCAGATCTGCCTCTCGGTCATTCCTTGCACAGTGGTTCTCGTACACCTCAAGGAAGGTGCTGTACATCAAATCATCTTCTACCATGCGGACCTATTCATGCAGTGATCAATTATTAGGATACATACTTTCCTTTAGTGATCCAAAACTGAATCAAGAAAAGGAACCCGATATTTTATTGGACCAACGATTTGCAGGTCCCACAGTCCTAACACATGTAACGCTACTACTAATTTATTTATTAATACGTTGTCTAAGTTTGTCATATTAACAGAGGACAGGGAGAGTGGGAAAAGGAAACCAGACTTTTATACAAGGAGAAGCTTATAACCTGAGACCAAACAGGAATAATAATTGGTGTGTGAATACAGATGTGACGGCGTCTTGATTCCTTGTGTTTATCAAACATTTGGTTCATCACCCGGAAAAGCTGCAGTATGCGTTCATCACTTCTAGCATTAGGGGTCAAAGATGTCTGGACAATAAAATGACGTTGAGAGCCATCAGAGCCAATTAGTGTCAGACGCCGAAAACTACTTCCATGCCTTCGCACAATTGGAATATCAGCTCCGACCCTGTCCAACTTTACTGTATGATCGGGTGCAATTTCCTGCACAACACACTGTTTTCATAAGAATAGCAAAGTAATTAAAGAACAGTATGATATATGAGCCAACTTCAAGCTTTAACTTGTCTTTGTAAAAATCTAGGAAGTACGAAAATCATTTTGGTCAACTAGAAAAATATACAAAATTCACCCCCAACCATCCCCCCTCCCCCCCCCAAAAAAAAAAATTCCAACTCCATTTATTCTAAAAATCACACAAGTAAATCAGGGATGCTGCTGACAGAACCAAAATATGCATGCACTGATTTAATTTACCTGATCACTAAAATACTGTCCTGGAACCTCAACATCAACCACATGGAAGTCACGGAGCACCCTGCTTTCCTCTTCCAGCTTCAAGACAGCTGGAAACCTATCCTCAACATTGCTCTGGAGAACATTTTTCCAATGTTTCAATCGCTCAGTCAGTTCAGAAAGGGTGGCTGGGAAAGTAGCTGTGCTTTCTGGATCAAGATCTCGTTCAAAATCCTGTTTGTACTCTCTCACAAAATCAACGTGTTTAACCACAGCATCTGCCGAGAAGCAAGCCTTACAAACACCAGAGAGCTCCTTCTTGAGAGATTGGGGAACCTCTGCTGTAGTAGCAGTTGGGTACTTGTAACAGCGGTGGAGCAATGCGTTAACCACTGCTAGAAGTCTCTCCTCCGGCAGAGTTACAAACCTTGAACCAATTTCAGTAAGCAGAACCTACAAAAAATGGAAAGTTTAGTTTATACCAGTCATGCAAACTACTCTCCTCAAAGTCTTTTACCAACATTACTGAATAAGTAAAACTGTGGCAAGCAAAATAATCCCTTTCCCTTTTCTAAAATCTAGCACTCTAAGTCTCTCTCTTGGGAGCTCTGTGGTGCTGCAAGGAAACTACTGGCTTGCTCTAAGCCTTCGGGAAATCACAGTTCATGTTTAAAGGAACATTCTTTGGTAATGTCTCATCTCCTCTTTGCTGTACTCTCATTTTCTGTGATGCTGATCTTGATCAGCATTTACTACTCCGTATGGTGCTCATCTAGTTTGAGGCAATTTCAAGTTTAAAAATAAATATGGGTAATTCAGAGTTGGTTCCAGTGGGAGCGGTTCCAACCATTATGCTATTGGTGGATGTGCTAGGATGCAAGCAAGGTTCGCTTCCTATGAAATACTTGGGTCTTCCTTTGGATGCTAACTTCAAAGAGAGGACGATATCAAATCCAATTTTAGAGAAGGTGGAAAAGAGACTTGCGGGATAAAAACGTCTATATTTATCCAAGGGAGGTAGAGTCAATTTTAATTAAGAGTACTCTATCGAGCTTGCCTACCTACTTCCTCTCTTTATTTTATGGGGGAAGAGACTAAATTCCATCTACTTAAATGGGTGACTGTTTGTGCTCCACTTTCTTCAAGTGGTTTGGGTATTATAAGATTGAGGCTGTTTAATGAAGCTTTGTTAGGGAAATGGTTGTGGCATTATGGTCTTGAGAGGGATGCTCTCTGGGAAAGAGTGATTGAAGTAAAGTATGGTAGTGTATTTGTGGGGGGGGGGGGGGGGCCTTATCGAGTTAGTTTGTGGAGAACCATTAGACATGGTTGGCCTTCTTTGTCATGTCACGTTCAATATGAAGTTGGGGATGGAATATGTGTGAAATTTTGGCAAGACGGATGAAGCGAGGAGAGTTCTCTTGCTGTATGCTACCCGAGTTATTTAGAATCTGCCATAACAAAGAGGCAAGTGTGGCAGATTTTATGCAGTTCATCAACGGGGTTCTTCACTGGGATTTACACTTCGTGTGGGCCATACAAGACTAGGAATTGGAGTCCTTGAAGACCTTCATAGTACCATTTATGGTACGGTAATTAGGGGATTGGGGAGGATAAGATGTGCTAGAAACCAGACAAAAAAAGGGCTACAAGGTTGGTGAGGTTGGTGTTATTACTGATTTCTAGGTGTTGCTGGTATTACTGGTGATCCTTTCCCTTGGAAAATCATATGGAGATTAAAGGTCCCTCTGAGAGTAGCATTCTTTGTATGGACTGCAACTTTGGGTAAAATTTTGACAATTGACAATTTACGGAAGAAAAGGTAAGGATTACAGATTGATGTTATATGTGCAAATGTAATGGTGAATCTGTTGATCACCTTTTGCTACAACACCCTATTGCTTCAAACTTGCATTCCATGATTTTGGGTTTGTTTGGAGTTTATTGGGAGATGCCAAAATCTGCTGAGCTTTTAGCTTGCTGGCAAGGTCGATTTAGTCATCATCGAAATGGTCATATTTGGATGGTTATCCCCCATTGCTTGATGTGGTGCATTTGGAGGGAAAGGAATAGCAGGAGTTTTGAAGATACCGAAAGTTCTATTCCTGATTTCAAGTCGTTCTTTTTCATAACATTGTTGGATTGGTTGTCAGCGTTGAGGAATCTTTCTTTATTTTCTATTGTTGATTTATTAGATTTATGCAATTTTTGTAACTGACTATTTACCCTAGTACACTTTCTGTATACTTAGGTGACTCCTTTTTTTTTATTTATATAGATTTTAATTACCTATAAATAAATAAATAAATAAAAAAGCTCATAACATTCCATCAAAGTGGATATGATGGTGCAACAATAGCATGGTTAGTGAAACAATAAGTAGAAGTACATGGTAGTTAATTAGGTTTTATATATTTTATTGGTTATTCAAAAGTCAAGGGTATTTTAGTAATTTTACAATTGTTGGGTATGGGCCATGGGTTTTCTTTCATTAATAAGTAAGTCTTATTTAGTATATGGGTCTTTACATATGAGCTTTGATTTAATTCAAATAGGGTTTGGTTTACCATTCAAAGTAGAATTCCTAGCCTTACTAGGAGAAGTTAAGAATATGTCTATATAAGTTTTTTATTATACTCAAACAAGTTAGAGTTGACTAATAAAATTATTGAGTCTTTTGAGCATAGAGGCACGTTGGCCTTTGTGGGTTCTTTTCTTCCTCCTCTCTTCTTTCTTTCTTATCTTCTTCTTTTCACTCTTCATTATTGTTCACGGGTGCTGCTCACACAGCCCCAAAAGTCCTAAATACCATAAAAATCTATCCTTTACTTCTTCCTTACACCCCAAATCAAGAACTTTCATTTACCCATCAAAACCATAAATCCCCACATACTTTCATACATTGTTGTCAAAACTTTCATAGTTGTCAAAACGTGAATCGATTTTTGATTTTTCTGTATTATGTATTGAATTGTATCGTGTATCGTAAAATACACAAACACTTAATAAAATTTATAAAAAATTATAGATATACATATATAAAGGGTATATTCATTATAAATTTTGAATATATTCAACTAACAACTAATTTATTCATCACTTATGTATTAATATTTAACAAGCTAACTAAATAAATCAAACTAGCATGTGTTTATAGTATACACATTCAAATTGCTTAAATTCAAAAGTGATAATATATTACAAATGACCCAAAAATAAAATTTATTTTCATCATATTCATCATATTGCCTAATTAACCCCATCTAAGTCAATGCTATCATCATGTTTATCATTTTGCAAACTTATTTCTTCATTAAAATTTTCTTCATCGTCATTAACATTTACTATCTCTTCTTGTTCTTTTTATTTTAATAATTGTTATATATATAAAATTTCTTCTTAGCATTCTAGTTTCTTGGACTTATAACAATAATGACAAAAATAAAAAATAATTATATTGTCAATTAATATCTTAGTCAAAATATAGAAAATAATTGTAGTTTTGGATAGATTTGAATTTGGTGGAAAGTGGAGGAAATGTTTGGTTCGTTTCAACAATTCAATTCTTTTCATTTTCAGTACAAAGATTCTCAGAAGGATGTTAAACAAAGTTGCACGGTTCAATAACTTAGCTGGGTTTTAGGTTGGGGACATAGCAAAAGGGCTATGGAACTTCCCATCTGCTTTTAGCTGATGATACAATTTCGTTTGGTGATGCTTGGTTGTTTTTGACGTGTTTTTTTCTTATTTTGCAGAAATGTCAGGACCAAGTGTTAATCTAAATAAAAGTGAACTAGGTGATGTGGGCAACAAAGCAAGTCTCAGAAGTGGGTTGGAAGGTGGGGTACTCTACCTACAGTATATCTAGGATTGCCTTAGGGTTCATCCTTTGAGGCGAGAACAGTTTGAAATGCTATCAAAAAGCGGAAAAAAGACAGATTGGAAGAAGCTTATTTATCAAAAGGAGGAAGATCGCTCTGACTAAAAATACATTATCTAGCCTACACATGAATTTTATTTCACTCCACAACATCTATTGATGATGCTAATAGATTAAAAGAACTTCAAAGAGGTTTTGTGGGGTCAATTGAGTGATGAAAGCAAATTTTGTTTGGTTGACCAGAATGTGGGGTGTTCACTACAGAAATGATTGTGGGGGTTCGACTTAAACAATAACTTTTATTGGAACAAACCCAAAAAAAACCCACTACTCTAAAATGAGGGTACCACTAAATAAAGTTCAATTTTCAAGAGTAACATGTCTGAACAGTTTGTCTTAAAAATTATGAGCCACAGAATAAAAAGGAAATCAATAGATTAACTCAAGAAATTTAATATGGAAACCATTACCTCAAGTTCACTGGCCAAATTAGTGTGCTTGCTTCTAAGAGCCTCCATTATATCTTTTGCAGCATCAAATGCACCAGCAGCAGAAGCTACCAAACCTAAAGCACCACTACGCCTTAATGCATTTTGACCACCCTCATTGATGGTTGAAGTACTTTGTTGCATAGATTGGTCATTTCCTGCATGCACACTGCTCTCTGTGCCTGACCTTTCCGGTTCTTGCCCATGAGAGTTTCCACCATCGTGAGATCCAATTCCACCACTGGATTGAGCGCCTTGATGAACTTGATTGTCTGAAGATACACCGTGACCCTGTACTCTTGTACTTCCATCAGCCAAGCCAAGAGAGCCAGCAGTAGTGCCAGAAACACCTTGCTGCATTCTTTGCTGGGCCATTGCCATTCTGCTTAGTTCAGACTTATTTGCAACATCACGTCGCTCAAGCAAATATGTGCGCAGCCAGAAATACAGAGCCTGCATATTAGTGATAAGAGAATCTCAAGAATATTATCAGAATAAAGCACCATACTGAATCTATATATATAATACACTAATAAAAAGCTTTCACCTGTGGATATACAGTGGCAATTTTAAGTAGAACAAGTTTGCAATGAGGAGCCTCTGTCCTCTGCAGGGAAAGTAAGAGTTGCGGAATCCAAGAAAGCCAAACCCAGTGGGGTATGTGGTCCAAGTATTTATCAAATGCCTTCCCGACAGGCTCATTTGGAGTATCAAAGCTGAGAAGATACAGAACACGAGCTAGATGGCTTCTTGAGTTAGATACACCAAATTTGATACCTTGTAGAAAGCAGCTAACAGCGTACTCTAACCAAGTCTCTTCATTCGTTTCTTTATAAGCCTATAAGCATAAGATAGCAATTCAGTATTTAAAACAAGTCATCAATAACACCAATGACATAACAAGTAGATGAAAATGTATACCATGTCACAATAATTTCCCCAGCTTATCCATCCTTTAGGCAAGTTTTTGAAAAGGTTGATGGCATTAGAATACGCATTATTGGCATTTTCAGAGTCATTTAGCTTTAACAGGAAATCCCCCTTTAGGCGAAAAATTTCTGCTCTGTGTTTCACAGGAAAATATTCTAAATTAGTGCTGTTGATCAGATTGAGACCGTTGGTAAGCTCCCCCTTCATTTCCAGAAGAGCTTTTGCCTGTTCTCTTATCTTAACGAATGCCTCCTGCAAGCATGCAACAGAAAATTGTGAGACACCTATTTCTGCCATCACTCCCCAAGACTAGAGAGATTTGAAGTCCAGAACACGAGGAAATGTAAGTTAGAAAACTATTAACAAACTGCTTAATAGTTGACAAACAGAGATGTAAGATAAAAAGGGAAGGAAAACTTCATGCTCCATGCCCATCCATGAGGTTCAAGATCACCACAAGGCATGTCTGGATATGGTTACAAATTACCATAAAATCCACCCAAAGAAAGAAAAAAAAAAAACAACAACAACAACAACAACTATCTGACCTAGCTTCCAATCACTAGAGAGATTTGAAGTCCAGAAGAAGAGGGTAAGGAAGAAGTTTGGTAATAGTTGATAGAGATGTATGCTCAGAAAGGAAGAAAACTCCACATTTCTATGCCCACCAAGGAGATTCAAAATGACCACTAGACATGTCTAAGCATAAAAGCAAACCATTGGACCTAAAAATTATACCTGGGTTGAAAAAGTAAAATTTCATTATTCCTGGGCTACAGTCAATTGCACAGATAAATTTACTTCAAAGTTATCTTAAATGGCCACAAATTCTGCAAAGTGGACCCATTTAATGAAGAATACTTGAACTAATAAAAAAGATACCAAGTATGGGGCAGAGAGGACACAGTTCTTTTTACCTCTCCTGAGCTAATCCCAAAAAAAAAAAAAAAATTGTTAAGAGTTTTTATTACCTGCACTTCCATGGTTGCATGACCATACATCTTTTCAAGTATTACCACACAAACATCATAAAGGCCTTGCTTACAAGCAATGTGAGCAAGCCTGTTAACATTCCATGCTTTGTCACGATAACCAAGGTGATGAAGTTGTGGATTTGTGACGGAAAGATCCTTGAATGCATCTATGACTGCATTATACATTTCATTTCTCCATTGAATCAAATCGTACCAAACAGACATATTATCCCATTCATTTGGAGTTCTCAGCCTCCAAGTCTCAAGGATGTCTTTGAGATCAGCATAAAGGTTTCCATGTACACCACCACCAACAGAATTTCCAGAGAGTTTGTTACCATTTGCAAGGTCCACAAGGATTCTAGCTGATTCTTGAACTTCAACTAGCTGCTGGAATTGCTGTAAAAGAGGAATCCTAGCATGAACAGACATTTCCGGCAACTGCCACCATTGCTCCAAAGCAAGATCAACACCTTTCCCCAGTATGTTTTCAGCATCCCCCACACCATTGGTGCTTCTGTCGTGAAGAGCAAAGAAGGCTTGAATCAATCGAAGTTTTGGAGTTTCTTCTACTTGAGCCTTCGGAATTACATGATCCTTCATATAAGCCCAATCAGGCAACTTCCAAAGACTGTCAAGTAGTATTTCATAATTCTCAATACTCTTGCCAAAGTCCACCAATGCATCCCACTGACTAAGTTGACTGGCACAGGACAGCCATTGCTCTTCCCAAAGACACATCTCAGCCTTTGGTACTGTGTTGTTATATGTGCCTTGAGTTGCCTTAACCATGGCTTGGTAAAAGAGGCTTTGCGCACGCTGCCAGTAACCATGCTGGACTAGAGAAATCCCAGCCCTAGTTTCTGCTGTGATTGATCTTTTCTTCCATAACCCACACCTCATATCTTCTTCATTAAGCAAGCGATAAAGCTCAGCCAGAGACTCGGAGCACTTTGTGTCATTCATGAACAGCATGACATGACTTTCTAGCAAAGCCAATGCAATGTGCCATGCATTGTAAGTCTTTCCGATATATTTAATGAGCTCACTAGGCATCCTGGGTTGAGGGTGGCTCAACTGAAGTCCTTCTAGGAGTGCTTGCACAACATTTGGCCTGCTGGCTTGTTGCTTCTTGTGATAATCTTTTGAAAGAAGAGTGATCATTGGTTTAGCTAGTTGTACCTGCTCGTCCTTATTTAAGGTCACCCAGACAATGGGAAACACCAACACCCATAAATGGTATGCAACATTAGCATCGGTATGAGCCAGCTCTCTCAATGGAATAACAAGATCAGCAACCTGAAAGAAGGAAGTAAAAGGTCAACTTCTAATATGATGGGTGAAATGCATTAAGCAGATAAGAATCTAGACAGCCATTTAACAGCAAGATAGAAAAAAGAAGCTCAGAAAACAATATCGTACCTTTTCAGTCAAATGTTGCTATCTTAACAAAAAATGCAAGCGCACCATACAGACATAAAAAAGATACAACATGCTTGGAGACTACAAACAACCATAGCTCACTTCTACAAACCAAAATGGGAAATCTATTATCTAATCCTTAAGCACAATACACTGTGGACCTAAACGGTCTAATTGTAATTGGTATTACCTTGAGTTTGCTCATCTCATTTAGAAACTGTGCATGCTTAGAAACAAGGGCATCAAACGTTAGAGGAGCATCCCCAGGGCCCTCTGAAACATCAGGAACCTGATGCTGCATCCCAGAACTATCTGGAAGAGGACCTGAAACCATAAGTGACGGCACCCTAGCTGAGTTTGGAGCTAGTGTAATAGGTTTATCCTCAACTAAGATTGCCAGAAGAAGGTCAAGGCCTTGCTTGAGCCAAAAGACATCACTCAAAGCTTCCCAGTCCTGAAGTTGGATAATAAACTGCAGCCTTGGGAACAATGATTTCCCAAGAGATTCATGATAAAGTGAGAAGAATTTCATCCTAATTTCAGGATCTCTTGCCCGCAAACCAAGCATGAATTGCCTTTCCACTTTCAGAAACACATCTTGACGAACGAGCAGGGGCAATCTGGAAGTCAATCAAAACATTATATAAAAAACATGGTGAAAAAAATATACGAGCTGATTTAAACTATATTGCTTACTTATTCGAATCAGCACAAGTTCCATAAACAAGCTGTAGGTATTTCTTATCCCACTCTTCCAGGGCATTTGGAGAAAAATTTTGTTTATCAACTTGTGAAAGCTTCTGAAGAAAAGAAACTATTTCCTTCGGAGTAAGAAAAGAACTCGATGTGACTGATGTGCCTGGTTTGCCAAAGTCATCTTCAATCCACCCTTTTACCACATCAAGTATGCAAAGAAGCACACTAGAATCAGTACCTTTCTCTGAGAGCAAGGTATTCAAGATTTGAGTTATGGATCGCTTGCAATCTGGAACAAGCATGACCCTCTCACTTATAAGCTTCAAAACCGAGTTTAGATTAGAGATGACCACACCGACATCAGCACCTTGACGAGAAGAAGTGACAGCAGAATCAGGATCGGTTCTCTGACCCTGGATATGGATGACAGTTTACTTAATGTAATTCAATAACAACAACAACAAGCCATAATCCCAAATTTGCTTAATGTAATTCAACAAATGAAAAAAAAAATGCCAAGTAAAATCACTAATGTGTAAAGTTAATCATGCCAAGTAAAATCAACATAGATACAATCAAATATGAAGGTTCTAGTGAACAAGAATTACAAGGCATTTAACCTTGAACTTGCAAATAAGAACTTCTCCCAAGACCCCATGAGCCAGATGGACAACTACGACAGGACATCAACTGGGATGAATATTGTGCCAAATTTGGTAAATATAACCACCATGCCAAATCAATTCATACTTGGGTCAGACACATCAAAATCAACCTACTCTACACATTAGGCTATTAGCCTCAGACTAGCAAGAATATTGACCATTGATCGAAAAGTATCCTCCTCCGTTCACATATTACAATCTTCACAATTAACAGATATAACAAATATCTAATAATTTACAGAAGGTCATCGGATCACTGGAATCTCTTTTATCTACTCAATTTTTAACAGTCAAAAGATATCTGAAATAGTTTGCATTACCAAAAGTGATTCAAGTGAATGAAATTAATACAATGAAGATTCCACTTTTCTCAAATTAATGTTGTGACCCTTCACCTTTTATGAATCTTATCCCAAACTCCTTCCACTTTTATTTGAGAAACCCAAACCCATTACAACCTGAGTGTTTATTTCATTGTGCTTAGAGGGTAAACATAAAATCTAGTTCACCACATTCAAGTATTGATGAACACTGAAAGGCCACTATATTTTATTCTTTCTTTTTTTTATAGATTAATAGTTGGGGGTGGGGGGATTTGAACTTTGGATGTCTTTGTTGTAAACACCAGAAGCCAGAAGGTGCCAATTGAGCTACAAGGCTCTTGGCCACATATTTAATACTAGCATAAATGGAAAATTATCAATCATTCAATTACTATCATCATTAATAATATCTAAACCATGGTACTAATACCAAAAATGGGAAAAAAAAATTATCCAAACTATTTTAAGTCACATGGATTTTTGTAATAATAAGTAAGAATGAGAAAGAGAAAGAAACGGTGGGTAAAGCTTATAGAATGCCTAGGACTTTTGTAATATTACTAATATTAGAAATATTTTAGCAATTAAATTGTATAATCACACTAATCAGCTCAAGTTCAGGATCCCATTTCCTAAAAACTCAAACCAATCTCACAAACCCTTTTAAAAACATAGAGCCATCCTATTAGGATTGGGACAGGTGTGCAACCCCACTAAACCCATCCCACTAACATTCCTAAAAAATTTGACCTCCCCATTGAAACCAGGGTTCACAAATGAGAAAAATAGGGATAGAATGAGAAAATAGGGGCATACTGGTCTCGGATGAGAGCCTGCTGATGATCCCATATCTCGTGCCAGGCGTTGCAGTATACGAACCAAGAAGTTAGGATCAACGATGTTCTTCTGTACCTCTGTCAAGGTTTTAATGACAAGCAGAACAAAGCTAATTGAATTAGCAGTATTATCCTCATTTGATGCTTGAGGAGTTGTAACAATATGAATATGCTTCTGAATCAGTTCGTCAACCTTCTGATACAATAGTTTAACATCTTGTGGTGTAGTGGCTGCTTCTAGGGGAAAAGCAACAAAGACCATCTTCAACAGTGAGCACAAGGACTTTCCAGCATCTAACATTTTATACTTGAAGCAGGGTTCAAGAATCTAACAAAACAAATACAAAAATAGTATCAATGTTGAAATATGAAAATTTAGTCACTAGACCAATCAGTAGAACTATTGGGAGCAGTGTCATACTTGAGAAATCTGATTTATATTATTTCTAATGAACAAATGTGGCTGCTTCTCCAAAACCTTGTTCATTACATCTAAGCCTTGTGCGAGAGCTGTGGAAGGGTCCTTTGACTGAGATGGTTGAATACTGCTCAGCAGCTTTTCTAAATAATTGAATTTGACATTAGCATTAGGCCACACTTCTAAGGCTTGTGAAAGTAGCTCTAAAGCTTGTTTGTACATTATACTTGCTTCCTTGTCCTTAGGCTCAATGACCAAGGCAACCTGATCTCAAAAAGACAGGTAAAAAGTTATAAATAATCATCAGAATGATTGAAATATCACAACACTTCAGACAAATCAATGAAGAACTGTAATAAATCATGTTAAGAACTTAGCCCACTTTTTAGTCCTTTAAAAAAAATCGGGAACAAACTTTTATCAAATTCATATTGTTCTACTAAGTTCAAAAAAAAATTCAATGTGAGAGACACAGCGCTGGGGCACCAAAAGAAAGACAGCATGTGCCTGCGATGATAACTCGTCTTCGTAAGCGCATTCTCTGCTTCGACTAATTTTTTTCAGGAAACTTCCATGTTAGATACTTCTTTTTGATAAATGCCACATGAGATACCTCATATACATGTTAGACATGTACCATGTTTAATCTGTATTTGTTTAATGGGTTCAACCCATCAACTGTAGGCATAACATAAAAAATAATAAATAAATAAAAAATAAAAATTCATGGGAGTTGCATGCAAACTAATAAACTGGGACTAAAACAAAGTCAATAAATAATAGATTCCCCAAAAATTTGGAGTCAGCCATGAATTCTCAGCAGAATATTTGTGGTTGGCCACATGTATTTTATCCATCATTGTATTCTATACAAAATCAGACTGTGTTACCCCCAAAAAAAAACAAGTCATTTTCTACTATTTCAAGTTTTTAGGTCTCTCTCTAACTCTTTCCATTCCCTTAACTTGAATCAAATCACTCTTCCTTTAATTTCTCTCATTTGCATATCACAACCATTTCAAGTGACTCTCCCTTGTCTTCTCATTCATAGAAGTCTTCCCTATATTTAAACGAATTTCTTGAATTTGTATCATATCTCTCTTTGTTCTTCCACATATCCATTTTAACATTATTATTTCAAATACACTCCTTTTAAAAACATGTTGTTTCTTAATAGGTATTCTAAGTTACACATCTCCGCTTCATCCACCCAGTTTTTTATGATTTTAAATCTCTCCTTTCTTATGAATTATTGATCCAAAATATCAAAAGCACCCACTTTTTGGCGTCTATTGACCATCAAGTTTTATAACCCCTTCATCTTTGTTTCCTCTTGTACAAGTCTTACACCTAAATAACCTAAAGCCTTTAGATTTTAAAACATCCGTCTAGATGTCCAACTTGGAGTGATTCCATCTCTAATTTCATCCATTAAACTTACCACATAACCTCTCTAGGTATTCTATCATATGCTCTCTATATAAACAAAAACTATATGCTTTCTCCATATCAATAAAAACTATATGGAGATCTTTACGAGGTTCTCTAAGTAAGAAAATTGCTTCCACAGTAGACCTCCCTTACGCTTAAACCAAATTGATTATCTAATATTAGTTTTTTGTGTCTTAACCTACGTCCAACTACTCCTGAAATTTCATGATGTGACTCGAGCTTAATTCCACAATAATTTGTACAGTTTTGAATGTCTTCTGTTCTTGTATATATGGACTAAAGAGCATCTCTTCCATTTACTAAGTATTTTTCTAATCCTTAAAATCTTATTGAAAAGGTCTGTCAACCATCTCACACTCACATCACCTAAGCACTTCCAAAACTTCAATGGGAATTTACCAGGTCCCATGACTTTTCCCATTTTCATCCTCCCCCATACATCTTTTAACTTGGATATCCTAATTCTTCAAAAAAAAAAACCTACAGGTTCATCATCAATTGGATTACTCAATTCACTCCAATTTCTTGTATGGTTTTCATTAAATAATAGATTACACTACAGAAATTACATATGATACAAGAGTGCAAAGCAAGTACTACATAAATATATTCTTTTTTAGTGCAGAAGGTGCAAACAAGCAGCAGATCAATAGGTTAAAAATTTTAAATCCATGAGGCGTTTTAACCGAAAGCAAGAACTACAATCAAACTGTAAAAGACATAGATCTTTTTTTTTAATTAGCACGTCATCAATATATCTTAGTCATAGATGAAAGCACAAGCTGATAAAAGCCTCACCCTAATAAGAAAATTGATAATCATTTCTTCCATAGCAGCATTTGGCTTGAATTCTTCATCAGGTTGGCTAGCAGATCCAGGGGTTTCTATGTTAGGGATTGACGATGCACCACCAGGTGACATGACACAGAGGGATTGGAGACCAGGCTCAAGTTTTACTCGCTTTGTTGAATCCTCAGGAAAAGTAGACCCATCCACTGAACGCTTAGGATCAGCACCAGCAGAACCAGAATTAAATCCATCATTGTTCTGGCTGGGTATATCACTATCAGTAACTACTTTCATTTCATTTTGCCTCTGCCTTTCCCAACCAACCACCAATCCAGCAAGTTCAATGGCAAGACGCCTGTTTTCTGCCGTGGTGTTATATGGCAACCCAAGGCGACTGAGTGAATTCACCATCTGCGGTACAAATTGTGCTCTGCAGCTGTAGAAGAGATCTGAATGGCGGACAATGAGCTGGAAAATGTGAATCAAATTAGGAATAGAGTGACCTTCCTCAACCAGAATTTTTTTTGTGTACCGTATCCAAATTGGCATACGAGAATCCCCAAGAGGCAACCTTCGAGGTAATGCTGGCATAAGTATATCAAGGGCCTGCTTGACTAGCATTTTATTTTCAGGTTGGCAAGTTCTAAGAAGTGCTACAAAAACCTGCAGTTTCAAATATTGGGCAGGTTACCATATCATTGCATAGCTATAAATTTTAGAAAAATGTGCTTAGCTCACATGTTTCATATTGCCATAGAAAAACAACATTCTAGAAAAACCACAATTATTCCAGATTTTACAGGAAGATGAAAAGATTACAATTATACATGCCAACTCATAAGCGGTCTGAACACACCCAACATCAACATCCCCTCCTCCCAGGGACAGACCCAGGATTTTAAGCTAGCGGGGGGCGGAGTATAAAGGGGAAAAAAAAAACTCCAAATAAGCATCTATATAGTATTAAAAAATTATAAATACTCAAAATCGTTGTTTCTAAATACATTAAAATGCAATCATTTACCAACAAAAACAAAATAATGTTTTCTTTTTTAATACTAGGCTGGCTATTATTTGATTTTTTATTTTTTTTTATTTTTTTTTTTGGGTTAAAGTTAGAGCATTCATAGTGGTGGTACTAAAAAATTTTAACTTTTAGCACCTCAAAAAACTATTTTATCTATTTTACCACCTCACTTTACAATACATCTAATATCAAATGTTCTATTTTTTTAATCACTTCATCTAAAATAATATAAACAACTCATTAAAATAATAAAGGAAGAGATAGAATTTAAGTTTTTTAATTGAAGGAAGAGATATAATTTTAATAAAATATTTTATTTTATTTCTAACAACTTGCTACTGTCAACTAGTATTTATACTAGCTTACTGTAGTTGCAAAAAATTTAGCTTTAACTTCTCCAATAACACATGATTTTTTAGTTCTTTGGTGGTAAAATAATTTTTTTTGCTAAAATACAATCACCATTGTGAATATTTTTATTGTTTTTGTTAAATTTTTGGGTTGGATAGTTGCTATTTGAATGAGGCTAGCTAGGCTTATTGAGGAAAATGGGAACCTAAGGTTTTGGAAGGAGGCCCAACTACAAAAATTAAACATATATAATAACTAAAAAATATATATTTTGAACCCAGGGAGGGCCCAAGCCTCCACTTGGATCCGTCCCCGCCTCCTACTCTCCCCCCCCCCCCCTCCAAAAAAAATGTGTTTTAAAAGATTCTACTATTCCACATGAGGGTGGGACAATGGGCCAAGGGTACATTCTGAACACTCCCCATACTGACATTATTAGTTACAGCATCAGAAAGCTAATTTCGGGGCAGAAAAATAGTCCACTAAAATTTTTAAATGATGCAAACTTTGAGCAAATTAGACAATGAGATAAATAAGTTGCACACCAAAAAAGGGTACATTCTGAATACTCCCAATACTGACATTATTAGTGTGCGTATCAGAAAACTAAATTACAGAGCCGAAAAATAGTCCAGAAAATTTCTTAAATGATGCAAACTTCGGGTAAATTAGACAATGAGATAAATAACTTGCACTAATATATTCCATTATGATATATATCACAGCCATACCTGAAGAATAATTTTTTCTGGGGCCTGATAGGCCTCCAAGAAGTGGCAAACATTCACAAATGCCCACTGCTTACTGGCACTATCTTCACGTTTGAGATGATTCCAGCCAAACTTGATCAGCTCTTTCCTATGATGGACAAGGTCATTCTGAAGATACTTAAGAAGCAAAGTGGCGAGCTGCAAAAGTTCTATTCTCAAAGGTTCATCATATTCAGCAGAAACCTACAGAAGGGGTGCAAAATATTTGAGATACATTTTAAAAGAATCACATTGTAGAAATCAAATTGACAAATAATTTTCATTCAATTAATTATAAACAGGCTCACAAGAAAATTTCATGGAACACATAAAAGTTGCAAATGAAGTCAAGAAAGCACCTCTTCCGGAGGATCAAGAAGTTTGTCAACAATTGTTTTTATAATAGCAGGGTCAACAACCTCCCAACTTTGGCCATTTTGGAAAGCATGAGCGAGCATTGGAAGAATGAGCATTTGCATGACAACAACCAAATGATCATGACCAAGTTGTTTTGATTGGAAAAGGTTCAAAAAGTGCAAGAGAAGTGCTCTTTTCATGTTAGGTGGATAACCTTCCGCAACCTGAAAATGATTGTTTGCACTAGTAACAGATCACACAAATAACTAGAATACAAGGGTAAACTCTCCCAGGATTTAAAAAAATCGGATCCAAGAATCAAAGTACCTCAATGATATAAAACTCCTTCAGAAAAGTATAATCAATGCGAGTATGAAAAAGGAAGATGGAGAGTATATCGAAAAGAACATTGACTTCTGTTTTGTCATGTCTCAAATAATTCAGGAAGCATTTGACAAGCCATTTGCTTTCTTTCACCTGTATCTCAGTAATCACAACAAGTCTCAGAGTCACCAATCAATTTACAAACATTACATAAAAAGTCCACATATAAAAATGAAAAAATGGTAAATACTCAATAATGTGATAAGTTAAAAGTAAATCAGATAGCTATTTCACAGTGACAAAAGAACAAGGTTTTATTAGAAAACAATGAACAAGAATCAACTATGATTTTGAAATTGAGAGGTAAAAGATTATCTGAAATCACCCACTAGAAAAACAACAAAAGAGCAGAAGTTTCACAATTGCTTAAAATGAACTATACTTACTTGCACTAAGTTCAGTTCCTGTTCTTTATGCAAACGAGATATTCTTGCAGGTGACTTCCAAACAAGTACCAAGGTATCAAAGACCAAACGATTAGTCTGCAACCAGCCAGGTATCAATTTTACCAAAGTTTTGACAAGTCCAAGTCCCTGAAAATAAGCATCTGAAGTTGCACTAGAGGGGGCAGATGCTGGATTAGAACTATCAGGTAACGGAGTAACAAGGCCATCATCACCTAATATAGCAGCAGATGTACTTGAAGATCCCGGAGTCATAACCACATCAGATTTTGGTGAATATTCAGGGAAGGCACTTGCCAGTATCTTCTGTGGTGACTTTGCAAGTTCATCTCTCAAGGGCTGACCTGCATCTGATCGGATTATATACATAAACCTGGAAAAAAAAAAAAAAAAAAAAGAAGAAGAAGAAGGAAGAAGTCAATATATGTTCCATATCAGAAATGACTTATATATACCAGTAAACCTTACCGCCTGAAGTATTTTGGTTGACTTAATCGAGCGAGAAAATAGTCAACAGCAAGTGGTGCATATCGATTTAAAAATTTAGTGAGGGGAACACGGTATGGACTGTTAATCTCACTGTATACTTGTCCTGGGGGAAGTGCTCCTTCCAATTCAATTGTCAAGGTCACAAGTTCATCGAGAAACTTTGAAGCAGCTAAGGGAAGCAAGTGGAAAAGCTCAATAATAGCTGCATAAAGCAGAAAAACCAACATGATGTCATCAGTACAATCAAGTGAGAGTTTGTATAGTCTATAACTCTTTTCCATAAGCAGATAAAACCTAGATGCATTACCAGCTGCAATTTTTGGTTCTTCACCAGCCTTCCATGACTTCTGACTCTGTGCAAGCTTTTCTGGCTCCAACCATTTCTTAAGGTGCTCTAACAACTTGCCACCCAAGGTAACATTAAACCAATTGGACAAAAGTTCAAGCAAGCGAGCCAGACCTTGTAGAAGAGGCATGCTGAGGTTCTTGGTATGTGCCAAGTTGACTAAAATAGGCCTGAGGCTGCTCTGCAGAAGTTCTTTGGGCATTCTTTGTTGATTGATAACCTAAATGACAATGACCAATAGAGTGAGCAAATTCCAAATATTCCCAAAATATATATAAAAGAAAAGGAATGAAAAAAAATGAAGATGACCCATCATGTGGTTAATTTACACACAATCAACAAACATCATGCCTCAACAGGAAAATGCATTATACTGGCCATTATCTAAAGCTATGCATGAATCAACATCAAGTTCTAAGGATTAAATATAGCAATTAAATATGATAGAAGCTCAACAAAACCTGTCGCAAGCCCTCCTTTGCAACAGCAACAATTTCTGGTGTCCGACATGTCAATGACTTGAAAAACATGGAAATAATCTTTGAACGCAATTCAGAATGATTTGGAGTTTTGAAATCTGCCCATGCCATCGTTGTACACAGTAGTTCAATGCAAGCTGTACGGAGTTTGTTTAATGATGTGGCCACCTTCGGATTCATAAACTTCACAACCCACACAGTTTCATCAGCCTCGGCTATTTGCAATGCTTCTTGCAGAAAATTAACCAATTCTGGAGTCAACTTGAGAAGAGGTGGCCTCAAGGCCAGGCAGAAATTCAAAGCCGTAACTGTCCCAACCTAAACGCCATCCAATCAAATGAGAGGCGCAAGTTGATAAATATTCTAAA
This sequence comes from Quercus aquifolioides, assembly GCA_019022515.1. Classification (NCBI taxonomy): domain Eukaryota; kingdom Viridiplantae; phylum Streptophyta; class Magnoliopsida; order Fagales; family Fagaceae; genus Quercus; species Quercus aquifolioides. The sequence continues at coordinate 33,879,823 of CM032334.1, read as the reverse complement.
AAATTACCAGTAGAAACAAATTTTACCTGCTGATCAACAGTTCTTGACCGTAGAGGCCGCATTATAAGAGGCTGAAGCAAAGGTTGATATAAGTGCTCAAGCAATTCAGATACCTCACTACCAGTCCTACTAGCCAAAAGTGCCAAACATGACTGCACATTCTTTCGCACAGTAACAGATGCATTGCAGTTGAACAACTCTGAAGCAAGAAATTCAACTACTCCCTGAAAACTTTGCTTTCGTGGTTCACTGTTTGCTTCATCAACATTATTAACTACACGAAGAACCTGTGTAAGCACTTGGCTTGTCTCTTCCTGCTCTTTGCTAGCATAAGTGGGAAGCCTTTTAAGAACATATACCAGACCACGCACAATTCTCACTTGGAAAAGGCACAAAATCTCTACAGTGACCTTTCCAACCAAAGCACCAAGTCCCATAACACCTCCCATCTGTGATTGCCATGTACTTCCATAGCAACAATGCAAAAGACGAGGTAAAAGTTGCTCAAAGACAGCGATTCGAACACTTGGGGGTGGTGATACAGGATTTATAGAGGGGCTAGAGACGATCATTGGAGTACCAGGGCCCCTTGACATCAGCAGATCAGCATGCTTTGTGCGAGCAAGTAACAGAAGTGTTTCAGCAAACATATTCAAAGCATTAAGAGCAGCTTTGGCATGAAGCCTGTTTTCATCTGCTAGTACATCAACTAAAGCATCTAAAAAAATTAGAGGGTCCAACTCTTTCAGGTTCAAACAAGTACCATTCTTTGACCTGGAACTAACATTAACATTTGATGAAACCACAGGACCCCCAAGTGCAGCAGTCGAAGTCGACGCATTTCCAGAGGAAGAATCAATATGAAATATCATTGCAAAATGGCGACAAACATTGAGAATAAAATCATCTTTGTGATCATGAAGATCTGGTTCCACATCAGCAGCAATGATGGTCATTAACAGAATCTTGAATACAGATTTCTCAGCCAAAAGTTGGGTCTTTGTCTTTACACCTAAGTCAGCCTGCATAAATACATCATTAATATTGCAATGCAATTAGATCTTATAATATTTATGTTATCCAATTTTTTGTTTATAAATTTAAAATAATTAGATTACAGAGAAGAAGACGAAAGTTAGGGATCATATATCTAAAGACAGTAAAAAATCAGAATAAACAAGACAGTAAAATAACTCACACCCTGAGAGAGAGAGAGAGAGCGTAAAGAGTAATTTCAAACACATAAAGGAAAAATAATAATAATAAGAATGCATCCAACATTATAGCAGAACAAGGACACTGCTGATCAATTGCTTCTACAACTGAGAAACCACCACCAAAGACCAAACCAATCATGTAGGCATCATAATCTATTGAATATTGAGAAAGTGCTTTATAGCATGAAAATTTGAACTTTGTAGACAACAGATGATTGACTATACAATAAGTGCAACATAAGCAACTGAATGACAACACCCTCATTAAATTTGTTGCTCATTAGCCCTTGCTATTTAGAAAATCAATTAATTGAGTAGTACACTGCTTTTTGAGCAGGAATGTAAGACTCACTGATGCAGGGCATTTCAAGTAGCTGCATCCTAATCCTCTTGTAACTAGTTAGTCAGTTAGTTAGATGATTGCTTAAGCATTGGCCAATAGGATTTAGACAGAAATCCTGTGGAGTTGAGTTCTACTTAGGTTTCCACTTAATCATGAATGCGCTTTTCTACTTTATTTCACTACAAAATTTGGTCATCTTGGGAGGCCCGGCTACCTCAAATTAGTGAAAAATCTTGTTTTAGTTTATTTCCTTGGATCAGTATGGGTGGTTTTAGAAGTTTTTTATTGAATCTAAGCTGTTTCAGTTGGTGGCTGAGGAAGGAGGCAATTTTTTTCTCCCTTAAGATTTTTGAACGGGGAAAATACTACATGCAATTAGTGTTTATGGGCAAGAGTGCAGCACTATGGTTAATGCAGAATCTGGAACACACCGTGATTGGTGTTAATCCTAAGCAATTCTTCACGTTCAGGGAAGGTGATACTGCTTACACTTTGCAATGGGGGTCCAACTTGTTTAGGCAGTATTTATCAGTGACAAAGCTTAAGGTAGGTGGGTTGCGGAGAAATATCATTATCCCTGCCAAAAGGTTACAACAAGGATGGAGAACCTTTGGGATTGAATTAAGAAGAATATTAGAACCTTCCCAATATGCGTTGGGTGGACTGAATTTTGTACCGTACAAGTCTAAGCAAATCCCAAAGTATCGTGCTGCCAGGTCCTTTGCGGAAGCTGTCAAAGCTCTAGTGCAGGTAAGGTTGAAGCTTGCTTAGCAGCCCTTCATCAAAGAAAAGGTCAAGGATGGTGTCGTGGAGAATATAATGGAGCTTCCAAGAGACAATTCTCACACACAGGTAGTAGTTTTTGAAACTCAGGCCAGAAGTTTTCTCCCATCAACCATGGGTGGTGGTGAGGGTGGAGAAGGTGGTATTAATGGTAAGAATAATATTGAGGCGAAAATCCCGGAAGGAAATAATCTCAATATTCCTTTGATGTTTAATTCGAATTCAAAAATTGTTGAGTTTGGAAAAGTGCATGATATTAGGAAGTCACGTTGGTTAGGGAGAGGGTTGATTGTGGATGTGAATGAGTTTGGAAAGAGGCGGGTATCTTGGGATGGTGTTAAGGGTGGTAAGCAAGCTGGCAAACGAGTAGCAAGGGAGAGTAGTAATGCCCAGAATACAAAAGTGGGGCTGGGCCCATCCAATCAGAAAGCCCAAGGTGCTCTGTTGGGCAGTAAAAACTCTGTTTTGGGCCCGGGTCTGTCAAGCCCATCTAATTTTGAGGCTGGCAAGAGCTCTTTAGTTGGCCCAACTGTTCTGGATCCTTCTTACCAGAGCTGTCTCTCTATCTCGAGTTCAGGTATGCGTGAATTGACTGCCATGAAGAAACACGAGAGCTCAGTGGTCTCGCCTACGACATCGGTGAAGCTTGCGATGTTGCCGAAGGTGCCCTTGGCCACGATCTCCTCCTTAGCAGCGACGAAAGTGGCAGGTGAGGGTGGTCAGCACAGCCCGAGTCGAATTGCTCAGCCATCCACCATGCTGACTGGACCAGCGGTGGTGGCCCATGCCTCCCATGAGCCGTTATTGGCTGTCAGTGCTCTGATTGGGTCGATTATGGTGCCAGTGGTGTCCTCGGCCACGGTGTCCTCCATTAGGATGTCGGAAACGACGGGTATTGATGGATTTGGTGGTCAGAGAAGCCAGACTCAGTTCTCCACCATGCCAGTCAAGCCAGTGGGGGTGGCCCAGGCATCCAGTGAACCGGTATCGATCTCTAGTGCCCCGATAGTGTCGGCACTGGTGACTTTGACATCTCAAGTGGCAACGAAAGATGGGGATGAGGATTTTGTGGGTCCGAAAGGATCGGCCACTACTAATAACGATTCTGATCTTGAGGGAGTTCATCTACCTGGCCCCACTATTAGGGAATTGTTTGGAGACTAAGTCTTGGGGTAACTCCAAAGACTGGATGCTACAATTGCGTGACGGACGGCAGTTAGTGCTTCCACTGTCACTGTATCGATCTCCAGATTGCATGTCGGTTTGCTCAAGCATGGAGGGACAAAGCGTACCAGGTATTGCTTCTATTGCTAATGAAGGGCAAAGGGTTAGTTGGGCAGATGAGTGTGAAGGGCTAGAGTCTTCGTCTGTGGTGCCTAGGTCAGAGAATGAGATGTGGGAATTTGATGAAAGGTTGATGTCTTGGGAGAGAGGTGGTGAGCCATTAGTTCTGGTACCATTGGCCACTGAAGGTCCTTTGGAGTTGGTGTGTAATCCTGTGAAGGAGATTGGGTGTAAGAAGAGTGTTGATAACTGTCAACCATCACAATGGGTAACCAATAGGATAAAGGCTTTTAAGAAATCTGTGGGCACTTCTTTGGAAGGTTTTGAGGAGCAAATTATAGGCTTGTTATTAGCTATAGAGGCCAGAAAAAAATATAAACAGAAACATGTGGTAGGTGATCAAACGAAGTTGGTCAAGTCAAGCCAGAAAGGTCAGCGAGAGTTGAAAAGTTTGTTGTCATCTTTGAATGTTGAGTATGGTCCAAATAAATTCAAGAGTGCAAGTATGGAGCAGGCTGTTGTGCCTCATCAATGAGTTTGAAGATTATTTCTTGGAATGTGAGAGGGCTGAATGAGCAAGATAAAAGGCTCAAGGTTAGAAATTTGACTAGGAAAAGGGGGCCAAATGTGGTTTGTCTTCAAGAAACCAAAATGGGGCTGATAAATAGAGCGGTGATTCGTATCTTGTAGGGTGGCCAACATGTTGACTGGTCTTCCTTAGGCTCTTGTGGAGCTTCTGGAGGGGTGTTATTGATATGGGACACACGGGTTGTGAATAAATTGGAGGAAGCAGTGGGGAGATTTTCGGTTTCTTGTAAATTTACAAGTGTGTCCGATCAATTTGTATGGGCGTTTACTGGTGTGTATGGTCCTAATTTGCACCGAGACAGGAGGTTTTTATGGGAGGAGTGGTTTGAGTAAGGTGGCAAAGCGTATGGAGAAATTACAAAGAGATTTTCTGTGGAGTGGAATTGGTGGCGAACCTAAATTACATCTAGTTAAATGGGCCAAGGTCTGTAAGCCTTTGCAAGTTGGGGGGTTAAGTATAAGATGTTTGGGAAGTTTTAATTCTGTCTTGGAGACTGATGCTTTATGGAGGAGGGTTATAGAGGCAAAATATGGGAATCTTTAGGGTGGTTGGTGTACTAAAAAGGTGACAAGTCCTTATGGGGTCAGCCTGTGGAGATACATTAGAAGTGGCTGGTTGAACTTCTCTAAACTCTCTGTGTATGATGTGGGGGATGGTACTAAAGTAAAATTTTGGAAGCATGTGTGGTGCAGGGATTGTACTTTCCAAGAGGCCTTTCCGGATCTTTATTGTCTTAGTCAGTCAAAGGATTCCTCAGTGGCTGAAGTTATGGGTTGGTCTGCTGGGAGGTTTCACTAGAATGTGCAATTTCGTCGTCCACCACAAGATTGGGAACAAGAAGCCTTTGATTGGTTTATGGGGTTGGTCTATTCTTCGACAGTGCAGGGGTTTGGCCTAGATAAGGTTTGTTGGAAGCTAGCAAGGAGCAGAGGTTTTGAGGTTAGAGGATATTATAGCTCCTTCTAGCCTCCTACTCATGTATCCTTCCCATGGAGAATGATATGGCAATCGAAGGTTCCTCCAAGGGTAGCTTTCTTCGCTTGGTCTGCTTCCTTAGGTAAGATCTTAACAACAGACAACCTTCATAAAAGACGTGTGCTAGTGCTTGATTGGTGCTATATGTGTAAGAGATGTGGGGAGTGTGTGGGTCATCTTCTGCTTCATTGCCCCATAGCTTGGGGTTATGGTCTTCGGTTTTCTGCTTGTTTGGTGTTCACTAGGTTATGCCTCATACTGTTCTTGAGTTGTTTGAGACGTAGCAAGGAAACTTTGCGCAGCATCATAACATAGATGTTTGGAGATTAGTGCCTCATTGCTTGATCTGGTGCATTTGGCGTGAAAAGAATGCTAGAAGCTTTGAGAGTTGTGAACATTCATTGCTAGAGATTAAGTCTTTTTTCTTGCACACTCTCTTTGAATGGAGTGTGGTCTTTTCTCATTTTCCTTGTTCTTCTTTTCCTATTTTTCTTGATCATTGTACTTTTGGTTCCTGATTTGTGCCCCCATAGTACATCCCCAATATACTCAACTTGGCACTTTTTCTTTTATTAATAATATTTTTACGTTACTTATCAGGGGAAAAAAAAAAAAAAAAGGATTTAGACACTTGTCAACCATTTAGTAGGCTGCCAATGCCAAATAGCTAGTATATGAATGTACCAGATTTTAGTTATTTTGTAATCAGATTTTGTGTAGTGATTGAAATAAGCTTGAGAGCTTTTCTTTGAGAATTGTGTTCTTTGCAGATGTGCCTAACCACCTATCGATTGTTCCAAGCAACTCACTTTCCATCCACTTCTAAATCATATCACAGCCCAGCATACTTCCCTACATCGAACTTGGTATCAGAGCTTGAGATCCATAGGATTCAAGTTCCTGCAACGTTCTTTCAGTTTTGTCACCAAGAACTATTAAGAACCAGCCAGGATTGTGGGGAGATAGCCATGAATGGATTCCATCTTCTACTTAGACATGAAAAATCATATGGATATGTTAGGCAAGCCATTTCAGGTAGATGTAACACAGTATGTACAAGATGGTGCAGCCCTATTCGCAACCAAAGAAGGGGAAAATAAACCCCAACCCAATGGTCAAGATGAAGGTTGGTTTATTTGTGTGGGACTTGGCTGTGCAGAAGCAGCTGCCTTTGGTGTGTTGCAACAGAAGCAAACTCATTATACAAGGCAACTGTATCATCCTAGAACTTCATACAAATCCTGTAGCAACCAAGAGCACTTGAGGTCAAGTGCTTCTTAAGAGGGAGAGTCTTGACACAGGGCATTTAATGTAGCTATATCCTAATCCTCTTGTAACTAATTAGTTGGTTAGTTAGATGATTGCTTAAGCATTGGCTAATAGGATTTAGACACTTGTCAACCATCTAGAAGGCTGCCAATGCCAGACAGCTAATAATAGTACTAGATTGTATTTACTTTGGAATCAGTTTTTGGATATTGATTGAAATAAGCCTTGAGAGCTTTTCTTTGAGATCTGTGCACCTATCAATTGCTCTAAGAAACTCACTTTCCATCTACTTCTAAATCATATCACAGCCCATCATACTTCCTTGTGTCACTCATAGAAGAGTACCCCTTCAGTTCCAAAAGGTTTTTTTTTTTTTTTTTTTAAATTCAGCCATAATTCTAATTCTATATACAAAGCTTTATGGGAAATTGTATTAAAATCCCAAAAAGTTAACAAGTCTGCAATCAACTTATTATAATGTAACCACTTGAAATTTTTTAAGACCTCATTGAAGCAGATGACACCCAATAACAGGATGGTAAATGATAGAAAAAATTATCAACCAATTGGATGATTCAACCTAACACCATTGTTCACCAAAGAAAACTCCAACAATTAAAATAATAAATAAATAAATAACAACAACAACAAATCAATGGAATATGAACAAACCAAACACAAACATTAAACAGCAAAAAAATTGATACCAAAGGGTCACAATAAAGTGAATAACTAGAACACACTTTCAGCAATTTAAGGAGCATCAGAATAATAACAAACTGACCTTTACTTATCAAAAAAAAAACTGACCTTCATATCTGATGCCTCAGACCTCCGCCAAGATGAATCGACTGCAGAAACTAACAAAGTTGACAACTGCTTGGGTGTATATTCTTCAGCAGTAACATTTCCAGGCAAATTAAGCTGGGATGATAAGCAAACACGAAGGAACTTTAGAGCCTGCTTTCGGTAGAAAGAATCCATGGCACAATTTTTATGCACAACAGCTGCTACAGCGAGATTTATGCATCGATCCAATGGCACCAAAAATGGTGTTGAAGGCTCAAACGTAAGAATTAAGCGAAGCCCGTGCTCTGGATTCTCCTTGCACTCAAGTGCAAGGGGTTCTTTAAGAAAACGTCTGTTACGACCACCTAACTTGCCAAGAAGTTGCAACGCTTTTGCACCCCAAGGATAGGGTGTGGGCCTCAAGTGAGACCATAAGGCTAAAATCACCTCCGACATAACATTGGCCATACTAGGTTCTAGGAAGTCAGGATTTAAACTATCTACCCAAAACTCAAGTGTTCTTAAACCTAAACTCACAAGGTCATCACTTCCTTTAAGACATAAAACAAGAGGCTTCATAAGACGGGGAAGGTATGGTAACAACGAGCTTAAGCGTGCAGGCAAGGTTAAGCACAGCTCCAACAAAAGATCCCTCATATCTTCTCCAGTTGGGCCCTCAAGCATAGTCAACAGCATATTTAGGCAGGGTTGTAACATAGGAATCAAGTCTCTCAGTAGAAGTTCAAATTTGCACCCTGCAAGTGCCCGAAACATTGTGCGAAGAAGTTGCAT